>LLCB01000027.1:0-318180 GCA_001414345.1 Hymenoscyphus infarciens | reverse complement strand
GCCACCCCCCTTTTCGAAAGACCCTCTGAACCCTCTCCGATCCTTACCCGCAACCGCACGCCGAAACAACAAGGGCTTAGCCCCCAAAGACAACCTTCCCAAATTCGGACGATATGCGGATAATAGGCGGACAAGATAGAGGCACAAAAACAAAGGACAAACGATCGGTTAGACGAGATGGACATAATCATAAGCGAACTCCAAAGTCAACAAAACTCCGCCTCCGACCCTCTTTCGAACCTTCGTTCGAACCCTCCTTTGCTTTCATGCCCGAATTCAGACCTCTTTCGCTTAAGGGACACCGCTGCCCCTGATGCCTTCCTACCACTTCCCAACTCTCGAATCGGATACGAATCGGTCAAAATACGCTTTCTATCAGGACAAAACTCAGAAGCGAGCTCTTAGCTGAGTTATCGCTGTCAATCCCGACCGAACATCATCCGACTCCGACTCTGAACTTTTCCTTCGACGGTACAAAAGTTGAAAGAGATGGAAGTGGAATTAGGAGAAGATTACGCTGAAGAAACTTTTGCCGACTTCAAAAGGTCACTTTTCGAGTACGGCCATACTCGGAGAGATACCAGAATCGGAACGCTTCTTTCATACGTGGGACAAGATTACACCTCAGCTCCGAAACCCGTCTGCTGCACTTAAGAGACGCTGGAATTACAACTTTGCTGAGAAACACTTCGGTTCAGAATACCCATCCAGCTCCGAACTCCCCACGATCCGACAGCGACTCTTTCTTCGAAATCGGAAGATGAATAAGTCCTTAAGTACCCTGAAGGGAACAAGGCAATACGATAACCTTCGGCATCAACTCTTTTGACCAGCCGAAACTACCCCTTTTATTGTCCTCGGATACTCGGACAACAATTTCAACCTCGACAACTCGGCTACAACTTCGCTTTTAACCAGCCGAAACCCCACCGACTCCAGCAAGGAGTCTTTCTTACTTTCTTTCACTTCTGGCCGGGCCAGAAGTCCTTTTTTTCATTTGAACTTTCGAATCGGATACGAATCGAATCAGTACGCTCTCGAAAGGATAGTGACCTCTTAACTGAGTTATCACTGTCTACGACATTATCGACTTTTCGTTTCCGACTTCACTTCTTTTTTTTTTTCGAATTCGAATCAGATGCGAATCGGTACGCTCTCGAAGTGAGCTCTTAGCTGAGTTATCACTGCCTCTCAACCGAACGACTTCCGACTCTACTCTGAATTCGCCTTCGACTCTGCTTTAAACTTTTTCCGACCTGCCGGACAGGATCGGACTACACTCTTTTAGCGAACGCTTGCTTTTGATATTGAGGGATTACGAAGTCTCTTTGCAAGCATCTACGGTTACGATTCAGGACCGACATCTCGTCTCGCTTACGACAAATTACGATAAACAAAGCACCTACGAACTCGGGTCAGCTACGATTCAGACCCTTACCTTCTCGCTTACGACAAATCAACAAAATACGACAAATGCAACACTTACACCATCCCGATTCAGCCCTGAACGATAAGATAGATAGACTCGAGGACGAGTCTTTTTCAAGGGAGGGGGATGTAACGGCATGCCGTCCTATATAGCCGAGATTACATAGCATATACCGTATTTCGGTAGTTATTATCTTACATTGTCTATTTTAGGAAGGTTACATACATCCGGGCTTTTAGACGTACTTCGTAGGTTCGGGCTTTTATATTAGCCGACGTATGTCGTTGTTCGGTTTCGTACCTCTTATATATTAGCATCGTTCAGAGCTGTCTTCGCTCTTTACCTTTAGTTTTCACGTTAATAACCACGAATAGACTACTTCTCTACTCTACTCCTGCCTTGTTGTTACAGTAATAGAGTATTAATACTAAATCCTTTCTAAGTTAGTTAATAAATACTAATATAGTATTAAATCTATGTTTATCTTTTAGAAATAATTTAAAGTCTATATATAAATATTATATAGAATAGTTAAATATAGGTAAAGAGTAAAGAAAGCCTTATTACTTAGTTTATTAAGAATAGGAGTATTTATAGGCTTAATAATTCTCTATATACCTCTTATAGTCTAAAAACATTCTAGCTTAGTAGTAGTATTATACTAATAACTAGTATATCTTTTTTGTACTTAGGTAAGTACTAGATACTTAGTTATAGACTTCTTAGATTAGTTTTATATAGAGTTTAGTATTCTTTTAAATATAAAGTTAATTCTTAAAGAGTAGTAAATTATCTAATAAGAGGTAGTATCTATCTAGAAGTTTATAACGTTCTTTCTAAAAGGAGTATAGGTTATCTTTTTTAAACTTCTAAATTATATTTAAACTAGTTCTTAGAATAACGTTTAACTAAATTATATTAAGAGAGATAGACTATTCTTATAAAAAGGTCTAAGTAAGTTTAACGTTAATTTAAGAGTCTAAATAATTAGATACTAAAAGAGTATATAAGTAACTATCTACTTTAGCTTAATTATAGGTTTTTAGGTCTTACTTATATTAAGTTAATATATCTACTTTTTAATTACTCTTCTTAGACGTAAATTAGATCTAGAAGTTAAAGTCTAATAGAAACTCTATCTATTAAACTTACTTAGCTATAAGTAGCTTAGTTATTATAAAGTATTTTAATAATCTATAATCTAAATATATATTAATACGCTTTTAATATAATATAAGTTTAAGGTACTATTTCTTAAAAGCTTTTATAATAATAGATAGCTCTTTATTATAGATCTCCTAGTTTAATTTATAGTTAACTAGGATATATAAGTAGAACCTAATAAAGTACTAAAGGCTATTATATTATTATAAGAATATATCTACTATTACTTCTTTTAAAGAGTCTATTTCTACCTTTATATTATAATCGAGGTCGAAGTAGTATAAGGTTTATATAATAAGTAGCTAGGTCCTTAGTACTTTAAAAGCTTTATTATATTTAAGTATTTATAGAAATAGCTTTATAAAGTATATTATTATAGTTAAGGGTTTAGCGATTTTAGTATAACCTTTAATAAATTATTTATAGAATCCTATAAACCCTAGATAAGACTTTATACCTATTATAGTATTAGGTTAAACCTAGTTTTATAAAAGCTCTACTTTTTCTAAGTTAACTTTAAGTCCTTTTATAGTTAAGATAGATCCTAAGTATTTAACTCTAGTAATACTAAATTTACTTTTCTTAATATCTACTTAAAGTCCTACTTCTTAGAGCTAATTTAAAACCTTTCTAACCTATTCTTTATATTCTTTAATAGTATTTAAATAAATTAAAATATTATCTAAATAAGTAATATAAAAGTTATTTAAATAATTAATTAAGATATTATTTATATAATATTAAAAAGTAGTAGAGCTATTATAAAGTCTAAAAGGAAGGACCTTATATTTATATATACTATACCTAGTTCTAAATATAATTATCTCTTCTAAGTTAAGGTCTATTTAGATATAATAGAAAGCTTATCTAATATCTAATTTAATAAAGATTTTAGCTATTCTTATCTTAGAAAGAAGCTTATTAATATAAGAGATTAGGTAGAGATTATTTTAGATTAGAGTATTTAGCTTCTTATAATTAATATAGAACTATAACTTATTACTATTAGCCTTTTTAATAAAGAGTACTAAAGAGGTGAAAGAACTATTACTATTAATAATAAACCTCTTATCTAGGTTCTTTATAAAATACTCTTTTATAGTCTTAAGCTTTATAGTTAACTATTAATATAGAGGCGAAAAGGAGTTAAGAAGTAGCTTATTTAAAGTAATCTTATAATTATATTTATAGTAAGAAAGAAGCTTATTAGAAGCTACTTTTAAGAATACGTCTTTATAGAATAAGTAATATTTTAAGAGTTAGGCCTATATTAGAGCTCTTATTTTATTATTATCTTAGAAAAGGGTTAATCTCTTATTAATAACCTAATCTAGCTTATAAAAGCTTATTATATAAAATTCTAAATTAGGCTATTTTATATTATAATATATTATATTTATACTTATTTTATAAATAAAGGAGAGTAGAGTCTAGCCTTTTAAGGCTATACTAGTAGTTTATAAAGGCTTTAGACTAAAGTTAGATATTAAAATTTTAAGAGGTATTATTATAGATAAAAGTAATAACTTAGCTATATTTATAAGTCTACTCTTTTTACGTCTTTCTTATTACTAAATAGTATATTCTCTTTAATTTATATCTAACTAATAATTTAAAAAAGGTTTCTAGTTCTAGCTAGAAAGAGAAAGTAAAATTTCCTTACTATAGTAGAGAGTTAAAAGGTATTTAGCTAGCTAAGTAATCTAGTTCTTTAAAAGGTTAAAGAGAACTTTAAAATAGTTTAACTACTTATTACTAATAATTAAGTCTTATTATTTAAGATCTAGGATAATAAAGAGATAGTTATAGATATAATATTTATCTATATTTAAATATAGTTATATAAACTAAGTTATCTAGCTTTTAGTACTATTATTATATCTATAAATAGATATTAAATAAGGTAGTTTTTAGATCTTTAAACTTATTACTTTTAATAATTATAAAGCTAGAGGTTAATTTAGAAATAGGTACCTATTTACTCTTATATCTATTAAAGCTTATATTTTAATACTATATCTTTATATATTAAGAGTAGTATTTATAAGGAACTGTTTTCCTTCTATAAGCTTAGAAAGGTTAAGTCTAGCTAGATTATATTTTATAGCAATTACAGAAGCTATATTAAGAGCATAGAATAAGTAAAGTAAAGTTAAAGTAGATACTTAATTCCTAGAACTATAAAGGAGAGTATAAGGCTTTAAATACTATGTTCCTTACTTAAAAGGTAGGGATTATTAAGTAATCCTTTATCTAACCTACCTTTGTCTTATAACACACCTCTTAAATAACCTTTCCTAATTAGGAAAGCGTCGTTTACTATATATATAGATTTAATAACCTAAACTCTTTCTTTTCTTTTTATAACTTCCTTAAAACTCTCTCGCTGCTACTAGACTACTATAGCGTATACTACCTAATAAAAAACTATAGTATAAAGCTTATATTTACCTTTCCTAAGCTCTTATATTAACTAAAATAGCCTCTCTCCTAGATCTCTTATCTTCTAGATAATAAGACTCTTATAAATAATAGTCTTATACTTATTTATAAGTATTATAAAGCTAAAGTTTATAAAGATAATACTAATAAAGAAGGCGTTAAATATATAATTAATAGATTAGAACCTAGGCGTTGTTCTTTTAAGTATATTAATCTTTATTCTACGCTTTAGCTAACTATATAAGAATATCGAATATCGAATCTCTTATATATTTCCTCTTCTAGTCTAGTTACGCTCTAGAGTAGTATACTTAGTAGATTTTATACTATTAACGTTTCTAAGAATAAGCTAGAGAAGTTAGTAGTTATAAGCTCTAATTAATATTAAACCTTTAAAGATAGTTCTAAACTTAAAAAACTTCTTAAGAAGCTTTTAGCTATTAATACTAAGCTCTTAAACGAACTTCCTAGTAATAACGTTAAGTACTTAACTGTTAATAGTAAGGGCTTACTTATTACGCCTTCTATTAAGAAAGCTTATTATAATATTTCGAATTTTTAAGAAGCTCTTTATAAAGGCTACGTTGCTTCTATAGTAGCTAGTAAATCGACTAGTTACTACTATAATATAGAATCTAAAAAAGTTATATACTATTTTAACTATACTATTAAATACTCTTATAAAGTATTATTAAGTATCTATCTCCCTTTTATAATTACCTTAACTAAAAATCTTAAGAAATATTAGACTAATATTAGTAATAAAGTTTATATAGAGCTTTATTTAGTTAGTTCTCTACTTCTTATTTTATTTCTTTAGCTAATTTTATAGATTTAGAAGTAAGAGAAGTTATATAGCACGATCTATATAAGTCTTAAATAGAGTTTTAGAAGCTCTTAGTTATCCTTAGTTCTAAACTATACTTATTACTATAAGGAGCTTAATAGTTTTTAGAGTCCTACTTTTAATAATAAGCTAGATAGTAATACTCCTAAGATTTTAAAGTATAGTAACTGTATTCCTAAGAGTACTCCTTTTATAGCTTCTACCTTAAATAGTACTCTGCTTATAAGAGTTAATACTTATAGTTAAACTAAGAGCCTAAGTACTCCTTATAAGAGTTCTACTATTTATAGTAAAGACGATACCTTCTCCTCTAAGTAGTAAAAGTCTACCTAAAAGCCTTTAAAGGTTCTTCTAAAGAGCTATCCTAAAAAATCTATTTTAAAGTCTATTTTAAGAAAGACTATTTTAAAGAAAACTACTCTTATAAAGTTAGTTTCTAAGAAGTCGTTTTCTAAGAAGCTTACTAATAACTATTCTAAGTATTCTTTAAAAGGCTATAAGCGTAAGAAGGATATTTCTAAGAGTAAGAAGTCTAAGGATAATAATAGTAATAATAAGTTTAATAGTATTAATCTTAGTAATACTCTTAATAAAATAGGTATAGTACTTACTACTCTTAGTAAAACTATTTCTAAGTATTAGAAGAAGTACTATTAGTTAGTTAATATACTTTATATTTATATAGTAGTAGTTAGTTCCTTTAAAACTTTATATTTATATTTAGTAGTACTTCTTAGAAGGGTCTTATAGTACTTAATTACTAAGTATATAATAATTAAATAAATAAATAAAATCTAAAACGAGCTTATAATACTTTTTAAATAATTATAATATAAAAAAGAATAAAACTTCTTAAAAATATATAAGTAAAATAATAAAGTAAAGTATAATAAAATATAAAAATAATAGAGAGTGTTATTTACTATTTTAGAAGAGTGTTTTTAACCTAAAAATACGGTTTTAACCTAAAATTTAGTATACTTTCGCTTTTTAAGAGAGTGTTTTACTAAGTAAATAAGCGTCTTAGAGATTAAGTAAAGCTTTAAAATATTTGAATTTTTACCTAGATAAGTTTTTTATAAGTCTATCTACTAATATATTATTTATTAATAAATAAGTAACTTAGAAAGATCTCTTCTAGTACTTTTAATAAAGCTATATATTCTAGATATCTATATATTAAAGCTTTATAGATATTCTCTCGTTTTCTCTAGTAATTAATTAGATAGTTTATTAATTATTATAGAATATATTCTACATCTTACCTAAATTAAGCTATAGTTCCTTAAAGAGACGCTTTAACGCTATTATTTCTATACCTAGTTACTTTACTTTTAAGAGCTCGGCTTCTATTATTAATATTATAATTATATCTTATTATAAGGCTCTCTAAGCTATAAGTCTATTAAATAATAATATTATATATCTATTAAAAGATCTTTAAGTTTCTAGATTATTAGTATATAATATATCTAAGGTAAGTACTAGTTATATACCCCTAAGCTCTCTCTTATATATAATTCCTAAGAACCTTATTCTAAATAAGTATTAAATATACTAATCTATTATAGCTATATGTTTATTATTTAGGTTAGTTAAGAAGTATAAAAGCTAAGAAGTAACGAATATAATATCTAGTTATATTATAATTACTATATAGAGTACTAAACCTACCTTCTTCTAGTAGAACTTTATAAATATAGGTTTCGCTATTCCTTAATTCTTTTTTAGTTTATATATTAGAAGTAGTATACTTAGGTAATCTCTATTAATAAGCTTAAATTATTTAGCGATTTATTTAATATATATATTATAAGAGAGCTATATCTTTTTCTATACTCTATCTTTATAGACTTTTACTCTAAGATACTATTCTATATTACTAAGTAAGTATAGTTTATATAAAAGCTTTAGTTTATTTATTATAACTCTTACTAAAGATATATTATCTTAATAGTATATTATCTATATATTATCTATATAAAAGATTATAAAAACCTTCTTTAGGAGATCTATATAAATATAAAGCTCTTCTAGATAAGGTATTAAGCTATATTCTTAAAGAGTAGTTATAAAGTGTTTAAACTATAGAGCTAGGGAATCTCTTAACCTATAAAGTGCTTTATCTAATTTAATATATAGTCCCTCTTATTAATATCTATTTAGAAGTTAGTAAGCTACTAGAGAAGCTCTTATATCCCTTTCTATATTAATAAACGTATTTATAATATTATATTACTTAATCTCTAGGTTAAATCTAGTAGCTATTACTATAGTTATTTAGAATAATCTTACTATAAGTGTAGTAGTATATATTAAAAAGATAGTATCTTCTTATTAGAGATTACCTCTAACTATAAGCTAAGCTTAGTATTAAATTAGATAGTTTATAGAGTTATATTTATATATAAATACCTACTTTAAAGGTAATAGTTTCGTTTTAGTATTCTATTTTTCAATTATATACTAGTATTTCCTTTTCTCTAGGTTCTTAATTTTAAGCTCTAAATTATCTTTAAAGTGCTTACTAAGTAGATAGTTTATAAGTTCTCTTTATAATTTTAGCTCTTTTAGTAGTTTTAACTAATAAAGGCGTAGGTATCTAGGCTTTAGAGGCGTTTCTTCCTCTATTATTACTACTATAATAATATAGTAGATATCTTATAAGTCCTCTCTATTTAATACTATACTCTCTAATAAAGGCTAAAAAGTACTAAAGAAATGATTTAAATATTCTAGAATAGCCTATTAGAGCTTTATCTTAATTAATATTACTAGTAGAGTAGAGATTATTATATCTCTAGTATTCTCTCTTCTAGGTTAATCTCTTCTACTCTTTCTTAATATAGGTAGATATACTTTCTTTATATACTCTTACTTTATCTTAAGCTCTTTTAGGTTTTTACTTTCTATATTTATTATTCTCTACTTCTTAGTTAACTTTATATTAGAAGTTTCTAGAACTAGTATATTAAGAGTTCTTTCTTATATACTACTTTATTATTAGAAGAGCCTACTCTCTCTATTTTATTAGGAGATTCCCTCTAGTATTCTATTACTTATTCTAATTAGTAGACTACTTAGGCTTTCTATACTTTTAATATTATTTTATAGTTAAGAGAATCCTATAAGCGCTTATTAAAAGAGTCTTATAGTTTATTAGAAGATTCCTATATTTTACTTATTTTAAGAGCTTATAACCTATTCTAGTATACTTTTAGGTTTAGGTATTACTCTAAGTAATAGAAGTCTAAATCTAGAAGAGATTATATCTCCCTTTTCTAGTCTTACTTCTAAGTTCTAGCTAATTAAAGCTTTACTTAGTATATTAGTAGCTTTAGATAAGATATCTCTTACTAGTTTAGCTCCTAGTTTTAGTTTTCCTATGCTCTCTATTTCGTATATACTAATACTTTTAAGTAAAGCTTTAACGTCCTATTACTCCTACTTAACTATATACTATACTACTATATAAATAATTATAATAAGTTATTATTCTACCTTTTTATATTTTAGTATATAAAAGATTTCTTTATTAAATATAACGTTCTAAGTTATAATAACTTAATTAAGCTATAGAACCTAGATATAGTAGATATTTAATAAGATATACCTAACTAAATAACCTATATAAGCTCTAGAATTAACTTTAAAAGCTCTCTTCTTAACTTCTTACTCTCTCTCCTTTTTTAGTAGATAAGCTCTAGATTTATAAATATAGATTCTATTCTAATCTAGTCTAAGGTCTTTTATTACTAAGTTCTTAAACTTTAGATTATACTAGTAGAAATAATTATTAAACTATAATAGAAGTACCTTATTTAGTATCTTAAACTTGTTTCTTTAGTTAGGACTTATATTATAGAGCTAGATTCTAGCTATAGTTAACTTAGTCTAGAGGCGTTATAGTAAGTTAGTAGTAGATAATATTTTAATCGAGTATATAATTACTTCTTATCCTACTCTCTCTACTCCTCTATTTAGCTTATAAGTATAAGTTAATATAAGCTCTAAGTCTATTTTAATTTTAGTAGTCTATAAAGTATATTCTAAGATATTATACTATAAGATTACTAATTTATTATTATTATACTTAAGCTTATAAATTAAAAGACTATATTACTATCTAACCTATCTTTTAAAGTTCTTAAGCTTTTTAAATACCGTTTCTCCTCTCTTATTTATTATTATAAATCTAAAGAGCTTTCTACTATACTCCTCTTTTATTAGAAGAAGCTATTTAGCTCTATTATATTTAGTTAGGAAGTTAAATAAATCCTATAAGTACTACTAGAATAGTTATATATTCCTATTCTTAGAGATATATCTTAAAATAACATTCTAAGTATAAGTAATAGTATAGTATAAGTACTTTGCTTATTTAATACCTATAATTTTTACGTTTCTTATTAACTAGACTAGAGCTTTAAGAGCTTTTTATCTTAGATATCTTAATCTTCTATACTAAATTTCTACTAAATTGCTTCTTAGTCTAGTATAGTCTTTTATCTTCTTATAAAAGCGTTTATTAATCTTTTTAGAGAGTATTAGATATATTAAAGTAAATATGGCTTAGGGGTTTTAAAGCTTAGTATAGTTATTAATAGAGTTGTATTTAAATAAGACTAAGTTTATTATATAAATTAAAGATTTAATAACTATACTGTTCTCTATAGGTTTAAAGTATAGTAAATAGTTATACCTATTATACTATACTCTAGATTCTCTAATATATACTTCTAAGATAATATTAGAATAAAAACCCTTAATAATAGTAATATTAGTAAGCGTTAGATCTATAGAGTTACTTCTTCTCTTACTCTTAAAAACGTTCTTTATAACTCTTATTCTTATTCTACTAATTAGAATATTAGTTGTTCCTAATTCTACTATATTATTAGAGTGTTTAAAGGTTCCTAGGATAAGTATATCCTTACTATTAATAAGATAGACTACTTTATAGTTATTAAAGAGTATTAAGTCTATAAGAGAGTGTCTAGTATATTTAGCTAAGAAAGTGTAGATTCCCTATTTTAAGGCTTAGTTTATTCTTTCTAGATTAGTTAGAAGCTCTAGAGATAAGATTATAGTATTTATATTCCTAATAAGGTATTTTAATAACTCTTAAGTAGAGCTTATAGATCCCTTTCTAAACTTAGATTATACTATAGAGAACTTTTCAATTAGTTTCTTTTAGAGGTCTGTCTAAAAAGAGGCTTCTAAGTACTATATAATCTCTTTTAACTCCTTATTATCTAGGGGATTATTAAGAGTAGGATTATACTTTCTAGTAAACACGAATTCTAAGGTTTAGTAGTTAACTAGTTTCTAAAAGTATTCTTAACTAGTCTTATATAGACATTTCTTATTATTAAAACCTCTATTTTAAGCTCTATTCCTAGAATTAGATAGGTTATTACTTCTACCTCTAAAGATAGAAAACATCTTATTTATCTTCTTACTAGTCTTTAATATAAGGTGTTTATATAGAATCTCTAAAAACATTTTAATAAGATTATTAAGTAATATAACTCCTTTTCTAAGCTTTATATTATTAATTAACTATATCTTTTAACTTATTACCTAGGTAAGAGTAATTTAGTAAACTATATCTAAGAAGTCCTTTACTATAAGTAGACTCTTAATCTCTAAGAGTTAAAAATTTTTTACTTAGTTATAATAGCGTTTCTAGTTAGAGAACTAGCGATTAAGGTTTATAAACCTTAATTTAGTTTAAGTAAGCGTATTCTAGTATTCTATATATACTATATCTTCTATGCTTTCTAATATTAGTACTAAGTTGCTTTTAAGCTTTTAAATTAGGTCTTAGAGAGCGAATTTCCTAGTATACCTAAGTAAGGATTAAGCTTCTAAGAGTATAGACTTGTCTATAGTGCTCTCTACCTAGGAGCTAACTTTATATATCTTACCTTATATAGTATAAAGCTTGTTAATTTTAAAAGTATATTTTTTAATATTATCTCTAAAGTCTTCTTTAACGTTATTAGCTAATACTAGGAGAGGTAGTTCTAGTAGATCTCTTCTAATATATTAAGCTACTAAGAGTATATCCTAGGCTTTATTTACTATAAGCTAGGCTTTTTTAAGTCTAATATTCTTATTAAGTATAGCCTATTTAATTATAGAATAGAGTCTTTTAAGCTTATTAGCGTTCTTAGTATTAGAGCTATTTAAATCGAAGTATTCCTAGACTCTTTCTTAGTAAGTAATATAAAAGAAGCAGTTATATTATATAGGCTACGAGTTTTAGTTAGTAAGGAGGACCTTTTCAGTTAAGAGTAAGCTTACTATTATAAAAGCAGTACTTTTAAAAAGAAGATAAAAATAGATAAAAAAGAAGATAAAGCTAATATAACTAATATAGTAGAAGTAGTATCCTATCTACTAACTAGGCTTATAACTATAGTAATTATAGAAGCTATATTAAGAGTATAAAATAAGTAAAGTAAAGTTAAAGTAGATACTTAATTCCTAGAACTATAGAGAAGAGTATAAGGCTTTAAATACTATACTCCTTACTTAAAAGGTAGAGATTATTAGGTAATCCTTTATCTAACCTACCTTTGTCTCGTAATATATTTATATAGACCTAGAAAGGTATTTTTACCTAAGCCTCTTCGTTTTCCTCTTAACTTAAGTTAGAGTTAGAGTACTCTTTAGATAGTTATTCTTTCTTAGGTTAATTATCTATTTTATTAATACTAGGTAGATTAGAATAGTTAGGCTTAATATATCTAGGTTTCCTATAATTATAATACTTTATACTAGTAGAGAGTTAGTCTATAAATAAAGTCTTTAATCTTTTACTAGTAGAAGAGAGCTTAGGAGTTTAAGAAGTTTTTTAAGAAGTAAAATAAAGTCTATATAAAAGTAGTAAGGTTTTTATTAAGAAACTAGATAAGGTTTAGTTAGTATTAGGCTTTTAGTATAATAAGCTTATTATAACAGGTTTTTTAATACTTATTATACTAGTTATATATAACTTAGTATTATAGCGCTGTTTCTTATCTATAAATAATAGGTCTATTACTATCTTATTAAAGTTAGTATTCTAGTGTCTCTTACTATTAACTAATTAGGTTTAGAGCTAAGGTATATGTCGGTATATATTAAAGAGGTAAATAGCGACTCGGATTAGTATACGTAAGTATACGTGCTTCTCGCTTAAGAGCTACTTAAGTAGGCATCGTAGCTAGCTTTACTCGGTATATACGAACGATAATATAACTCTTTTTACATCGCTTTTATGACTATAAGTTATACTAATACTAATTAGTGAACGTATAGATTAGATTAGTATAGTCGATAGTATTATTATAATAAAATACTATAGTATTTTAGATTAATATATTATTATAATATCCTAGTAGTACGTATCTAAATACGCTATAATACGATCGTAATATCGTGATATTATACAGTATATCTTTTAATAACTCGTAAGCGCTAAAACTCACTTTTTCTTAAAATAAAGCTATTTACACTTTTCACTTACTTATTAGACTAAAATAATTTTTATTCATCGATTTAGTTAATATTTGCCTATAATTAAAGAGTAAAACTTAGTAGAATTCAATATACTAGTTTATTATATTCTAGCTAGTAATCTAACGTTGTCGTCGAATTAGTACTTAGTATTAAGAGATTTCTAGACATGTTTTCATCTCACACGAGCTATCTTTTTAACCTTATAATATTTAGGTTAATTTAAGAGCTATTTATATAATTCTTTTTTTGAAATACTCTATTTAAATAGATTTATAATTCTAGCTATTCAGCTGTATATTTTTTATATTATACGTTATACTATATAAAGCTAAAATAAAAGACTAAAAAGAAGTAGAGTAAAATCCGAGATAAAAAGCTTAAATATTATAGCTTAGTAATACTACGATATTATTATAATATCGATTAAAATACTAATAATATAAAGGATAATATTATTAGATATCGTAGCATTTAAATAGTATAAATAGTACGTATTAAAGTGGGTTTCTAATAATATATCGTAGTAGTATAATATTCTAAATACTATCGACTATACTAGATTAGATACTTAGTTACTTCGTATATTTCTACTACGGGTATACTTATATAAAAGTAAACTTAATATTACTAGTAGACTCCTCTTCTCCGATCGTGACTCCTTCTACTATAATCTTCGACAATATACTATAAACGCTTCTTAAGATAGGAAGCGCCGATTACGAATATCGACTCTTCACCGACCTACTAATCTCCTATTAACCTTCTACCTCTCTCTGAAGAGACCTCTCAAACGCCTACTATATATAAAATCGTTAGTACTAATACTTTTAACGATACTTTTGATTTAATAATATACTATAAACACTTCTTAAGATAGGAAGCGCTAATTACTACCCTCGACCTCCTATCTCTCTCTAAGATAATTTATACTATCTAAGACACTTTATTTACCTGAAACCTAATAACGACTTTTTAATAAACATCTACTACTTTAAATAATAATAATATAGTAGATATACTAACTCTAATAGAAGAGATAATATATATTACTAAACGTAAAGAGGAATACGCTAAAGAAGAGAACGAAGACCTTCTTTTTTAAGACGAATTTTAAGTAGACTTCGAAGGATAGGATTAAGATGAATTCGCTAAGATCTACTAATCTACTACTACTAAGTTATAATAGACGCTTTATAGTAGAGGCGTATAAGTCGAGATAGATAGGTATACTAGTACTTAGGTACTATATAATACTACTACTAAGGTTAACGAAACTAAGTAGTTAGATAAAGAAATGTTAAAAGCTATAATAGCTAAGAGAGCTAGTACTAAAGTCTTTAGATCCTATTATAAATATATAGTAGAATATACTAAAAGATAATAAAAGCTATAATAATAATAATATTTAGCCTTCTTAGATACTACTAGTAATTACTTTAACGATTCTACTAACCTAGGTCTATTAGTCTTTAGATCCTATTATAAATATATAGAGATATATACTAAAAGATAATAAAAGCTATAGTAATAATAATAATAACATCTCGCTTCCTCAGATACTACTAGTAATAACTTCGACGATTACCCCGCCGACCTAGGTCTATTATATGCCGCCTAACCTTAAGATTCAGCTTCCTCAGATGTTGCTAGTGATCACTTCGACAACGCCGCCTAAACTTAAGATTCAGCTTCCTCAGATGCTGCTAGTGATTACTTCGACGACGCCGTCCAAACTCAACATTCAGCTTCCTTAGATGTTGCTAGTGATCACTTCGACGACGCCGCCCAACCTTAGGATGACGGAGTCAGGAATGAGGACTGTATCGTGGTGCTGCTAGGCGGTCCTACAAAGTTTCGACCTACGGTTAAGCCATACTTTTTCGAAACTTCTTAAACTTCTGGAACAGCACCGGCGGATGGAGGAATTTCTGGGACGGCACCGTCGAATAATCTGTCGAATAATCCGATACTATAATCTTATGAAAAAGGGGGAGCTTTTGAAGTGTGCTAGGGTAGGTAAGATGTTAAACGACAGACCCCCCCTCGATGTCGACTTCGTTATTTACCCTCCCCCTGATATCGACTTCGTTATTTAGAAATTTATTAGGACGCTGATATCCAGGAACCCCTTTCGGAACCGCCCTAGGAGCGTGGACGTGGCTAACTCTAAAAGCTTGGCCAACTCTGAAAGCATCCGAGGCCTCTAAGCAACTTCGAATTCAAAGTGTTATTCTAGGAGTTAGACACTTTTATTACCCTTAAAGATGTTAAAACCTTTGTCCCTAGTTTAAGTAACAGTGATAACTTCGACATTCCCGCTGAACGTCCGGAGTATGATCGGCGATAGGACGATCTTAGCAGAGGCCTACCGACACGAATAAATGTATACTTCGATCTAGGTTAATACAAATAAGCTAGATATGTAGAACGGAATGAGGGATAATAGGAGATGGAAATAGAGCCTCCTTATTAGCTAAGGATAGGGAATAGGGGGCTCTAATTAGTTAGATTAGATAGGAGATTTTGATAATTTTTGAGTAACTTCTATCGTTTTAAAGAAGTATCAGTGTCGGTATATATTAAAAGGGTAAATAGCGACTCGGATTAGTGCACGTAAGTACACGTGCTTCTCGCTTAAGGGCTACTTAAGTAGGCATCGTAGCTAGCTTTACTCAGTATACACGAACGATAATACAACTCTTTTTACATCGCTTTTATGACTATAAGTCATACCAACAGTATAAGCTTATCCTATATATAATAGAACTTATCTTACTCTAATACTTCTCTAAGTATTACTATACTTGAAAAGCAACTTTTAAATTCTATAAAACTTTCTCTTATATAACCCTTCTATTCTATCTAAAGAGACTAAAAGACGTTCTAGGCATCCTCCTTCTTATAACCGGTTAGATAGTAGGTATTAAAAAGTTTAATTATTTCTTTATAATCTTTAAAAGCTATCTTACTTATATTAGACTTATATTAGAGCTCTAAGTAGTTCTAGGTAAGTTTTATTATTATCTTCTAAATAAGAGCTTTATAAGTTAAAGGCGTCTAATAATAGTTAGTGTTTATATAGAGTCGATTACGTATTAATATTCTCTATTACTTATATATAGATAAAACGTTATTATTTAAAAGTTTAATTTTTTCTATAATCTTACTTTTAATAGGTTAAAGAGCTTTTAAGATACTTTTAAGTTATAGATATAGAGTAGATTATTATAAGGAAGGAATATTAGAAGTAGAGTCTTACTTATAATAATAGTTTAAAGAAATAGAAGAAGGTGTTTATATAAGTTAGATAAGACTTAGACTTTAGTTATTATTTAGTAGTTATTAACTAATTTACTATACTAGGTCTAATAATTAAGTAATCTAATTATCTTACTCTAAAATTCTCTATTCTTTTTCTTAATTCTTAGCCTCTATAGCTTAGATTATACCTTATATCTCGTCTATATTAGAGAAGTCCTATTAATCTCTCTAGCTTCTAAGTACTAGGCCTTTACCTTTGTTATTCTTAGGCTTCTTACTATTCTTAAGAGTATAGTACTAAGTTAGAGACCTTTTAGTAAAAGCTTAACTTTATTCCCTAAGAGAGAGCTCTACGCTTAGGAGTAGAGCTTAGAAGAGACTAGGGGTTACTCTAGATTCTAATATATTAAATATTAAATTAGAAGAGAGAGTAGGATTAGATTTAGAAGCCTTTTAGATAACTATTATAAGTTAACTTATTTACTAAATCTAGGGTTATTAAGACTCTTAAGAAATACTTAGCGTATTCTAATCTCTTAACGTATACTAAAACACGATTTTTACTAGCTATTTATATAGATACTAAACCCTAGTATTACTAGCTATCTAGGTAGTCTCTAATTACCTAGCTATATAAGAATATCGTTATAATATTCTAAATTAAGTGTAAATCGACTTTTAAATAAAGAGTAGCGATAAGCTTAAAGAAGATATTATTAAGGCTGTTATTAGCAAAGAAGAGTTATTATTTTTATATAATAATATAAAATATATATAACTATAGTAGAGGTATATAAGAGTATATATAGTAGAATAACGTATATAGATACTAGGTACTAATATAGAAGAAAATAATAACTATCTCTCTTCTATACTAAATATAAACGTTTATATATAAGAGTTTAGAAGCTTCTAAGTTCTAATAATAATAATAACCGAGCCCTGTCTAATATAACTAATACTAAATAATAAGAACTAAAAAGCTAAATATATAATATCTAAACCTTAATCCCTTCTATATATAAATATCAGACATTAATACCTTTAGTACTTCGCTTGTATAAGTATCGGTTATTCGTAATCTCAGCCCTAGAGGTATCAGGGGTATCGGCACTACTTAGAGGTATCGGCAGTTTCACGAATACCGATAATTCAGGATAGTGCTATCATATAATAATCCAGAATAGCGTGCTATCACAGTTTTCACCTCTGAATATAAGACTTCTTAGAGCGTTTTCAACTCAAAAATACGTTATAAAGTAGAATATAAATATAGTATAGCGATTATAGAAGCTATATCGAGAGTATGGGATAAGCAAAGTGAAGTTAAAGTAGATGCTTAATTCCCGAGAACTATAGAGAAGAGTATGAGGCTTTAAATACCATACTCCTCGCTTAAAAGGTGGGGATCATCAGGTGATCCTTTGTCTGACCCACCTTTGTCCCGTGACATATAGACTTCTATTTTATATATAAAAAAGTTTATAGAGTAATAGAGGACATATAGAGCTCTCGTTTCCTGTTATCTAGAGTATACTAACATATGTTGTTATTAAGTAAAGAGCAAAATAAGATAGTAGAGAGAGAGCTTTTTTCAAAAACGCTTAGATTACAAAAAAACGTTAAAATTTAAGCTTAATTCGCAACTGACTATAGTTGAAAACTGGAGTCTGTAAGTATCAATTTATTCTTATCCAACTTTACGGTCACTGAGAAAACTTCTAACTGAATGAAAATGAACCAACAAGCTCTAGGGAGTCAATCCTATACCGACTTTTGTGTTTCCGGCACATGGAAAGCTTGTATGGGACTATTCTTTGACCCAAGTCTTCGAACACGAATTTTGTATTTTCGCAGTCAGACTAACCAGTATCTCCCAATCAGTCCGAATTATTAAATGCCGGAGGGGAATGTTACTTGGATGCTCACAAGATCCAGTCATGTGATCACAGCCACCTTACTTGGTACCTCCGATAATCGGGCTGAGGAGGCTGGTAGCATGATATCCCATATATCCCCACCCTCTTCTTCTCTAATTTTTCTTTGTCGAGTAAGCCACTGGTAAGCTAGTAAGCTCACTTGAGGAATCCTCAGCCACATCCTTGCAGCCACCTATGTGTAGTCTACCTTGCTATTCCATCTCTTGGAATATTTTGTAACGTTTATGATTCTAGAAAGATATTAGAGAGAGGAAAACTAGTGTCAGTGCCATTCTCACTGCTAAAGCCTGTTTTGGATTTCTTCAAGATGTTGCTTGTTGATCTCGGAAGTCGAGGAGCAAACACTTTTCTATATTAATTGCGAGGTCTTTGGAAGGAATTGATTTGGTTTTCAGGTTCTAGGTGTACTCCTACCGTGTTAAAGGAGTAGATTACTGCAGTTCAAGTTTCTCTTTTTTTCATGTTATATTTATAGGCTGGAGACGAGACACAGATAACTTGTATATGTTCATACATAAGAGTCTATGGGTTATTAGCCCTCCGGGCCGGGCTGCATTTATTTGAACAGCATCAGCTCGAAAGTTGTCCACTACGCTGCCACTGTATGTAAGAGATTCACGATGGCTTTCCACCCGGGCGAGTTTCGTACACCGACTGACCATTTCTCGTTCCAAGTGAAATAATACTCGACGTGAATGAGGCTTTTGGCTGCGCTGGCCAAGAGGAAAGCACCATACCCACTTAAGTACCTGAGCCACTATTTCATTTGAATGATAATTATGTTCTGCTGACGTACTGAATAGCATCAAAAAATGTTTTGCTGGCAGTTGGTCAGCGATACGAGTCCCAACCGCAATATGTTTCACTTGAAGTTGATTCCATGTAAAATAGCCGCTCCGTTGTCAGGTTGGTGTTGTATGTAACCGTCACCTGTTACACCTGAAATTTTGATGTTTTCTTTATTTGTACGATACAAACTGTGTTTACATGGCAACCCGAGCACCCCTATTTGCTGCAGAGATCGTCGGTATACAGAGCGCATCACCAGTGTGGTCGATAGTATTTGCAATATTATACCACCACGATATATTGTTAGAAACCCACTTTAATACGTACTATTTATACTATTTAAATGCCACGATATCTAATAATATTATCCTTTATATTGTTGGTATTTTAATCAATATTATAATAATATTATAGTATTGCTAAGCTTAAATATTTAAGCTTTTTACCCTTGATTTTAACTCTACTTCTTTTTAGCCTTATCTTTTAAAACTATATAGTATAATGTATAGTATAGAAAATATAGTACTGAATAGCTAGAATTATAGATCTATTTAAATAGAGTATTTTAAAAAAAGAATTATATAAATAGCTCTCAAACTAACCTAAGTAATACAAAGTAATAAATATAGCCTATACGAGCGGAAAACATATCTAAAAATCTATTAATACTAAGTACTAATTCAATAATAACAACGTTAGATTAATAGCTAGAATAAATATAAAAACTAGTATATTAAGTTTATTGAATTTTACTCTTTAATTATATATAACGATTAACTAAATCAATAAATAAAAAATTATTTAGTCTAAATACTAGCTAAATTATATATATAATTCTATAAAACGATTATATTAGTTTAAAAAAATAAATCTAAGCTTTCTAGTATATACTTAATCTTTATTTAATAAAGTATATAATACGAAGTTTAGTAATAAGTAAGTAATAAAAGAGTATATAGAAAAAGTGTAAATAGCCTTATTTTAAGAAAAAGTAAGTCTTAGCGCTTACGAGTTATTAAAAGATATACCGTATAATATTACGATGTTACGATCATATTATAGCGTATTTGAATACGTACTACTAGGATATCATAATAATATATAAATCTAAAATACTATAGTATTTTATTACGATAATACTATCGACCACACTGCGCATCACTGCCGCGTTGCTGCGCCTCAAGTGAGGCCATTGAAACCCCTGTGAATGGTCAACTGCGGTCATACTTCTTGTTGGTGAATTGGTGAATACGGATTTTGCTTCGCACACGTGATTTCACTGCCACTGAGTTTTCCAACTCGCTTGGGTTGTATTAATAACGCTCCTGAACCTTCAAGAGCATCTCATAAACCTTCGCACTTCCTTCACGATTTCACCACATTCTCAATCTCAACCTGAACCTCATCCATCTCAATTTCGTCACACCTTCAACAAAATGCGTTTCTCCCCATCCGCCGTTTTCGTCAGCCTCTCTCTGGTCATCGGAGCTACTGCCTTTACCTGTAACAACGAAACAAGACCTGCTCGCACTGGCAAAGCTTACCCCTATCCTCGATGCTGTGAGGAGATTGGTCGTGGACATGGAGGAGTCGAAACCGGAGTCAATTGTATGCCCTTCCTTCCATCTGTCCTCAAATTAATTCAAACTAATGATAAAACCAATGAATAGGCACGACAGCGAATCTCGCCGCGGATTCCAACACCACGGCGAAGTATGACTGTGTCAATGCTACTTTGAGTGGGTATAGTAAGGCTGCTTGTTGGAGTGGGGTAAGTGATCGTTCTAACTCATCGATTTTTTGGGCTTGCTACTGATTATGGTTCTTATAGGAATACATTGGTACTTCGGAGGAATCCTTTACTGTTATCTTGTAATGGGGGATTTTGTTGAGATGTGTTTTGAGGCCCCGCCGAGACTTTCTTCTCTTTTGTATGCGGGGTCATTGGGGTATAGGGTAGATAGTTTTGCATAGAATGATTCCTTCCTTAGAGAATTTCTTATGTTATATGTGCCGATCTTTCTTTGAAGTGATGTTTGCTGTTATTAGATTTACATCATAGTAACAGTTATTAGATTTGATTCTTCTAAAAACTTTAGGTTAGCTAAACAGGATATACGGGGGTCCAGGGATTTATTTTTGACTCACCGCCTAGGTAGCAAGCAGTATGTACTCTACACCATACTTATAAAGGGATACTTTTTCACTTTTTCACCTAGGCGGTGAGTCAAAAATTGATACTGCCCTTTTGCAAAGTTAGGGTATGTCTAGACCAATGTTCTCATTAGTGAATAAAGCATACCAAGGTGGCTAGTAGACGCCACAAAAAGACGCCAAAAGCTAAACGTAAGCCTATTGGTGCCGAAAAAGAGGCTAAAGAAAAAGTCTTCAACCCATGCAAGGCTGACCGTGAAGGTCCGCCATCCTCTTGTTCATCTTTGAACACCACACCATCCAAGACCCTACCACAACTGATCTATCAGCATGGTGCTGCCCATCCAAGAGTATGCAGTAGCTGCTGCGCATTCATTGTGTCAAATCGGAAGTTTCTTTCCCTTGAACGTGCTGGTAAGTCGCGAACCCAGATTGCATCCCAGAGCGCAAAGCTAATTTTCCCCATTTCTAGGCTCTGATTTTGGCATCCTTGGTACTTGTCCTCGGACTACCTTCCAATCTCCTACCAAGCAGGTGGTTGAAAGCATCCAATTCTGAAGATTCTCCCCGCGACGGTTCACGTACCATTGTTGAAGTTGAGGAACGATCTACAACATTCAACTCCTTCCCCGAGTTTGCGACAGAAATTCGTCTCATTATATGGGAGTGTGCCATTCCACGCAACGCAGCCTCAATTTGGCATGATGGTTCGAAACTAGTCGCTCGCTATCGAATACCAACAGTCCTACATGTAAATCAGGAGTCTCGCGCGGTTGGTCAAAATATGATACCTCGAATCCTGGATCTTGAACTTTCTGGCAACCCTATTTACTTTCGACTGGACCAAGATCTACTTTGTTTTCCCAGAACCTGGGGCTTTCGCCTTCTCGCTGGATGGGCTAAGGAACATGGTCACAAGCTTGAATTGAAAAATCATTACTTCAAGGGTACATCGATGTTGAAACATGTTTGTATCGGGAATCCCAGTTCTCACTCGGGGGAAACTTTGAAAAATGTGCTTTCCTATCTAGAGAACGTCCAGACAATTCTGCATGATACTTCAAAACATGAGTTACCTCCACTATATTTCAGACGAAATGGAACTGGATGGGGAAGCAAAACATGGGAAAACTATTCTTGGGGGGGAACACTCGCCGATGTTGGTCATTTTGCCCGATACGATATGTACGAGGGCCAACAAGCTTTGAAAAAGAAAGTCAAGGCTATCGAGAAGTATGTTACCAATCTTGAGCTGATGAAGAAGGAAGATCTGGCGAGTGTGATGCGTTATTATCGGGAGTTTTCAAAATTGAACAAGGAAGCGAAGGGAACAGTTCTTGTTGGAGAAACAAATATTGGTCAGAAAGCAATCATCAAGGCGTGGATCGAGGCATGAACTGTTTGTGTGTCGAAAACTGGGAGCTGGCGATGGTGAATGTAAGCTAGCCAGAAATTCCAACTACAGGAGAATATTAAAGTGGTCGACTTATTTTGTGAGCTCTACCAATAAGTAACTATCCATTACTACATACACTCTATACTCTTAAGATGTTTCGAACTTCATCCGAATACTTTTATTAGGGTCTGTTTGGCTCGTGCATATCTAGGATATGCACCACCAAGAATCGTAAGGTAATATATATATATATACACCAATTCTATATATACACTTATGTTTAGCATACATATTTAAAAGTAATACAAATCCCTCGTTTAGCCTCGTATATCTTAGTACATATATAAAGAGGATATACACCACCAAAAAAAGATTTAGACCTCTAGAGGTGTAAATTTTTAAAAGTTCATATATATCTTTCATCTACTCCACCACCTAGTACTACCTAGGTAGTATACCACTACCGCTATAGCTCTATATACACCAACATATACACCACGAGCCAAACGATACTTAATATATTAAGGAATAATTAATAATATACACCAACTTATACGAGGTCACTCATCAGGGCATCTCGTCAGATCTCCATACATATATTTAAATAATTTATACGAGCCAAACAGGCCCTTAACTTAATAGTTGCGAACAATAAAATACAATAGATGCTCGTTAATACTATAAAGTAGTAACATGATTAGTAAACACCCTAATTGGTAAATGATACATACCAGCCCTAATAAGTACATACTGCCCTGCTGCAAGCTTAAACTGGCAGGCAATTGTCATTATGGTCTTCTGAACTCTACCGTATTTATATATGATATTGGTTCTTTACATAGTACAGCCCATTCTCATCGGAGCTTGCTTGAACATGTATTGCATAGAATTATCTTCTTGTATTAAGTGAACTCTAACATCATTTGTGTATACAGGGTCACTTAAAGATTGAGGAAGTGCCATAACTCAAGAAGCAGAATTAGCAATACACGCTGATTGGCTTCTGAAACGTCACCTAGCCGCCTTCTCACGAATCCAAACAAACATATATCACCTACCAAATGGCTTGAATATACATAGTCTTATCAAACAGTTTACTATTTTCTACTCATTCCTAATCCCAATCGGTTACCTTTAGATATTTCCAACCACGTTATTACCCAAACACTCACTTACTTTCTAAAAATACCAGGCTTATTGACGACTTATTTCCGGCGAGAAAGGAAAACTTGAGGCATTAAATTTGTTGGCGTTTTTAAATAATAAGTAAAAAAAGCAGTAGCATCCAGCACCAAAGGTAATCTGTCAGTCATAGCCGCGCTCACGCTCATAACCTGATGCGATCTAGGTCTTGCAATGCCGGTTTCCCCCTTCTCTCTAGATTCTCATTCAGTGTGAGCACAAACTACTCTATTACTAAACACTGCTCGAGTAGTACTCTTGAGTAGTAGAGTAGAGTATGAGCAGTAAGTGGATGAGTAGAGTAGAGTAGTTACTCTTGACTACGGTGAAAGCAGTGATTTTGAGCAGGCATATTTGATAGTCCGAAAGCAGAAAGCTATGCTGGACTGAGCGTGTGGTGACCCTCTGAAGTTGGGAGGCAGCAGGCCCTGTGATTGGTGCAGGTTGGAAAAGGGTCGGAACAGCCTGGGAAATGAATCTAGGGTCAGTGAAGTTGTTGAGTCAAGGTAAAACTACGCTACCTCACCCAATCAAATACCACCCACAATTCTCTGCGCAATTAAGCTTGTTTCTAGGCGAACCGTCGGTGCGTGCTCAATTAGGTTAACGTGCGCTCCTCCTCCAAGCCTCACAGGGCCGATCCTTCCAACTTGGGGACTGTTTCGTAGGAATACTCCAATCATCTCAAACCACAAAAGCTTAATCACTTGGAGCCCCCATGGCGAAGAAGTCTAAGGTACTAAATATATAGATTGCTGAGGTGGGAAGGAATACCGACCGACATTAAGCGAATAGGTTACCCAAATAGGAAGCGCTGAACACTTGGCAGTCATCCTCCAACCACGAGATTCCTGTATATATCTTCGATTTCAAGCCTTTGAAATGCCTCACCAGTCTGATTCATCGACAGCTTTCTTCTTCTGTTTCCTAGCGTCTTTCTTTTCTGCTATTACACAGTCACTACTACATTTCTATCATTTTCCCCCTTTTTTTCGATCTTCATTTCGATACCAACGACTATCAACAACTACTCAACATGTTTTTCGCACGCATTTCTTTGCTCACCAGGGTAGCTGCTCTTCTATCCTTTGCCACCCTTGGCCAGGCCGTCGAATGCGGATCTAAGGGCCCTTTTGGACCTTCAGTCGCTGTGGGGAAAGCAAATAGTGGCGGGTATTACTGCGAAACTGGATGGGAAGCAGGAGTGGTAGTCACTGGGCTAGAAGCATGGGCCAACAGCGAGCACGTCAATGGAATCCAGTTCTCCTTTTCAGACGGCACCAAGCGCATGGTTGGTAACCAGAAGTCGGGTTCAGGAGATCAATTTCACAAATCAGTCACTTGGGGAGTGGCAGATACAGTCACTCAGCTCGATTTATGGAAAAGTAATGATGGAAGAGCGGTCTCCAAGATCGAAATCAAGACAAGCAACGGCCAAACTATGGAAATCGGCTACTGGGCTGGAAAGGTTGTTTCAATTCCAGTCAACAGTGGTATTATGCTCGGTGCACAGGGAGGAACTGGAGATTTCATCGATAACATTACGTTCCTTTTCCTTGCCTCCACCATCGGCAAAGCAGAGATTACCGGGTTGGACTTCAAGGAGAACCTCGATGACTGGAACAAGAAAAACACGTAAGTTTAACCCCTCTTTCAATCGTGGCTAGGCTAACAACATTTAGTGGAGTTGATCGATCCTTCAACGTCGCAGATGTGTATGTAATTAACCCAAACAAGGAGGACACCACGTACTGGTTTAGAAACAAGAAAGACATGACCAACACCAAAGAGTTGAGCTCATCCCAGAAGAATGCATTTGGGGCTTCCGTTGCTGTCGCTGTGGGAGGTAAAGTCAAAGTGCCTTTCTTCGGGGAGCTCACAACAACTGTCACAGCCACGACTTCATACTCCTATGAGGATATGCAATCTCAATCTACTTCCAAGACAGACACATACACAGTCCAATGGGAGCAGACGGCAGTGATCAAGCCAGGCCGAGCTGTTTACTGCAGAGCCACTGCACAGACAGGAACATTCCATAGCGATTACATCTCAACTGTTACCATCACCCTTGCGTCTGGACAAAAGTTCGACATCAAGCAGCCAGGAACTTTCCAGTCAACTGGTTGGGCATCAGGCACAAGCGTTTGTAAAGACATCGATGCAAAGGACGCTCCTGCCGGCTCAGTCATCGCCAGAAGAGGAATGACCCAATTTTTCGCATGAATGTGACGGTTCAGCCTGAAGTAACGTGTGAGCTTTTAGGGTTGGAAAGAATCGTGGATGGAGTGTTGTTGTTTTGAGTTCAAAGGCGGTGAATTTTATGATGGTAGATTAATTCCAATCATTGTACATGTTTTAAAAATAGAGTCGTGTTGGCTTTTTATCCATTTGTTGTCTCGAATTTGGCTCCCAGACTTCCAGAACATCTCCCTCCCACTACTCTCTTTTAATGTTCTCTCTCCTTTTGGGAGTTGGGAAGCTTCTTACAAGAGATTGGGCCTGGGTAACGGAAGAACAGTGGAGTCTTACATAATGAACAAAACCCGCATTCTCGCTACTGCAAAGCTTCTCCAAAATCTCGGTAAACCCAGCAGCCATGTTATTTGGGTTAGCTTCCAAAGACCCCCTCAAAGCTAGACATCGCCTCAAAACACCTTGTCTGCGCATTTCCATACCCATCTCCATTGGTATCTTCCTCTCATGAAACAAACTTAGAGCTGCTGTGAATGCGTTGTTGTCCATGAAAATGGGTAGGGAATAGGCATAGATGGGTGCGCAACGTTGCTCCGTGAACACGCTTCGGAATTGCGTGAGCGTGTTGTACATGCTTTGATGAAGTTGTCACATGTCGCCTCTGCTAACTCGGTTTCCGCGACCCCCATCTTGGAAAGTAGTTGAAGACTTTCATAATAATGTAGTTGACTCCGTGCTGCCATCTGAGCTGAATTTGCTGCTTGATGGTGATCTTGCGGAAGATCAAATGATTCGGATTCGCGAAGCCATTCTTCGTACCAAGTTTTTACTCTTTCTCGATGGACATGATGGCCGTCGACGCCCAAGACGCCATGTTCTCTTTGGTGCGGCAATTCAAAAAGACGTTCGTTCAGGATCTGAAGCTTCAGAAGTGAGATTCTGTAAAACTGGATCGATATTCGTTCCGAAATAGACCCGGATATCCTTGTAAGCATGTTCTACAGAATTGTTAAGTTTATATTAACCATTAGAGACACAGAGAGTACCCACATCACGGAGCACATCACAAACTGCTAGCAAACTTGGTCGATCATATGCAATAGCAACCTGACTAGAACCCTTTCATTAGCTTTGCTAATTTCTTTCTAGACAGTACAAAGTCCGATAAAGCATAAGTGCCATTTCCCTTTCGCTTTTATCATAAGATGGTCGATGAATTATGTTGAAATAAACCCGGATCGAGATACCGAGGCTACGCCATATATCTCCCGCTCTAGGATCCAAAAGAAGCTATATACAAATGAGTAGGCATCGTTAAAGAAAAGAGGATTTGACTTGTACTCGTTTTCTCGTGTAAAATGGGAGCCCGGATCATCACATTTGGCTAATTGTGATCCGATTCCCAGAACAATAAGAAAGGTTTGTTCTTCGAAAGTTCCACCTACGGCTTTGATAGCAACCCCTCGAGCACGTGATTCTGCATAGACGGGTAAAATGTGTTGATAGAGCGGGAAAATGTATTTACTAGTGTTTTCGCAACTAGGAAAGAGGGTAGAATAGACTATGGTTGTCGTAGCTGGTCATTAGATTGAAGATCAGCAATATTTTGGGGGTCTGTATGGGACTATTAGAGAATGGTTGCAATGCTCACACAATTGCAGAAGGAAACAATAAGGTATAGGGCCACTGGCCACTCAGGGACCTAGACATCAAACATGATGTCAGAGATTTTCTCGCGAGGGTGAGTCCTGGTTTCTCGGAGCACTTTTCCCTATTCTAGTCGTTTCGGAAGTAAGGAGATACTTTCTTTGCTCCCTAGACAACCTTGACTCTTAAAACTTTCTCGAAGAAGTAAACTGACTCCAATATCCCGAGTAGGTGGTTCACGCGAATTTGGACTATTCAAGAAGCTGTTCTTGGTTTGGTTGAAGGCACTCGTTGTATGTGGGAAAGAGGAGCTTCTATGGACGGACTTCATAGGCGCAATTTCAGAACGCAACACCATTGTGGGTTAAGCTGGATGACACTAGACTGCGTTTACCCACAGCTAGATCTAAGCTCGCTCCCTCGGGACAATCTTGTGACCAGTATCATGGCACTCACCCGGCCGCAAATCTCCTTCAATCTCCGGGATAAAGTATACGGCATGTACGGATATTTGAGTGCAATGGGATTCCGAAAGCTCCCTCCTGTCAATTATACTTCGCCAGTAACTCACGTGTCTCGGGTTTTTACCAGAAATGCTTCCCAACAGGACCAATCTCTTTCAATGCTTTGCCAGTTTGGGTGTCAAGATTCGCTGGAGAATCTGCTATCTAAATTTCCACAGACGCATTAATGTTTACAACACAAAATGGGTTCATGGGAATTTGCACGGGTGACGTACGTCTTGAAGACAGAGTTATGCTTATAACGGGGTTGAAATGTCCGATGCTTGTAAGAAGCAGAGGAGATGGGACTTGGAAATTTGTGTCTCCCGCTTATGTTCATGGAATTATGAATGGGGAGAAATGGCCAACTGATCAAGAGGAAGAAATGAGTTACTTTAATTTCAGGTAGAATTCTTTTTTGCAAACAATGCTCACATTTAACGGCCATTACGTAGTCAAAACGAAATTCATGATGCTGAACACCTTTCCAAAGAAAGAAATCACACGCTCAGAATTGCTGCTTAGAAACCCTCAGAGACCCAACAGCAACTTAGAGTCATTTCATTGTGCAGCTGATTAGATACTTTTTAGATCTCATATCTATCGCTCTCATGTTCAACAGGTCGGTAGACGAAATAATCAAACTTTGCGGGTAGCACCGATCCGTTCACATCTGAACAAGCCATACCAACAAATGCGCCGGTAAAGCTCCCATGCGCTTGGTGTCCACCACACTCATCCGAAAGAACAGTAGCATCGAAAACAGGTCCAATCTTTTTGAGCTTTTCCCCTTCTAGAGCGTAGAAGAATTGCAAGTCACGGCCCCTGATCGAAAGAGCGAGTTTCACTTTCCCTTCATTGGGAATTGGTACTGGATCAACAAAAGGGGTTCGGAGTCGACCATCCGGCCAAGAAGCTTCCGAGCTTTGGATAAGAAGTTCTCGTTTTCCGTCTGAGTGGGCTGTGACCGTGAGGTAGAAGAAGTTGTATCGACAGTAATAGGCTGTGAGTCCAGCGAATTGTCTTTCGTCCGTAGGAGAAAAATCCACTGTCGTCTCAGCGTCGTAGGAGAAATGCGTCTGTCTTCTTGCCACCAAGGATTGCTCAAACCAGGATCCGATTGCCTCCCGACCGATTAAAGTGAGCTTTCCATTCTCGATTTTGAATATGCGCTCGGGCTCTGGAGTTCGGAGCCATTGGAAATCCTGATGTAACTTATCTTCAAATGTGTATCGCTGCTCTGCCCAATATTTACTGTCGTCTCGTTCTCCAGGGACTTCGACTTTAAGCGAGGGAACTGGTCCATTTTTGACGTATAACCACTCGTCATCTCCTGTAAACATTCAGCACGCTCCTTTCTTGGCAAAATTCGCCAGACACGTGTGACAAGACTTTTGATATGTTTCATTTCACTCACCCCAGTATGCTTCTTGGATGGCGGTTTCTCTGCCCAAAACGCATCGCCGCTCTTGGGTCATAGGACGGCCGGATAAATGGACCAAGTAGGTCTTGCCTTCAGGGGTGTCCACGATATCTGTAAGGTAGGGTTAGCAATGATATTCCAGAAAGTCGGTAGATGACAACAAAAAAGATGCAAAGTTAAAATACCCCCATGACCAGCTCGTTGAAGTGCAGCAAAAGGTGCATCCTTCGAGGTGAGTATATATTTCTGAGGGTGTAAATCATATGGACCCCAGATATCCCGAGAGCGAGCAAGTGTACAAGCATGTCCATAAGCCGTTCCACCTTCCGCCGTCAAAAGATAATACCACCCATTCCTCTTATAAAGATGCGGACCCTCAACAAGATCCAAGTCCGTTCCAAGAAATATGTTCTTTCTCGGCCCAATCAGCGTCCCAGAAGCATGATCCCATTCCTGCAATACAATGCCTGCAAAGCTTTTTGGACGTCGACGGTGATCTTGATGCATATTGATGAACCATTTTCTCCCATCATCGTCATGAAATAGAGAGGGATCGAAACCAGAAGAGTTCACGTATACTGCATCAGACCAGGGACCTTCGATTGATGATGCAGTGACTATATAGTTATGCGTGTCTTTGAAAGATCCGTCTTTTCGTTTTACATCGGTGTATACCAACCAGAACTTCTCCCCATCGTGTGTAAGACAAGGCGCCCAGACTCCGCAACTGTCTGGATCTCCTCTCATATCTAATTGAGATTTCCGGGTGAGTGGTCTGACAATGAGTTCCCAATTTGCCAGGTCAGTGGAATGATGGATTTGAACACCAGGAAACCACTCAAAGGTTGATGTGGCAATATAACTGATCAAAAATAAACATAATATTCATCCGGCAGAGTTTCTTAACATACTAATCATTACCAACCCGTAGAATCGAAGGATCCGGGTTGAACCCTGGGAGAATCGGATTACGGACTAGTGGCATGGTTGGAAAGAAATATTTCGACAATTGAATAGTACAAAGTTATTAGCAGGTTTTTTAAGAGGAAAGAGGGGCGCAACTTCTCTTAAATTAAAAACTTGTTACACGCCTTCTTCAATGTCCCCACAAATTCGTATTTACCCATTTACCCCGCGGTTGAGGGGGTGTTGAGGGGGTGGCCGGTCATCGGGCCCCCCGAGAGATTTCCACTCTGCTTCACCAAGAATGGGGTTGTTGGAGTTGTACTGTGGGGCCCTGTAAATAATGCCCCCGCATGAGCTCTGTATTTCAGTGAATCTCGCTCTATTCCAGGGCTTAGATATATTTCTCTAGGGTGGCTCACCCCTACAGCTTCAAGGCACAGACCCCAGACAGGCCAAATCGTGCTATTTTTCTCTCTCTCGCAATCTTTAAGGACCAAACAACAACTTTGTATTTAAAATCTCTATAAACTAATACGGCTATTGATAAGTCTTTTGGGAATCAGCCGATATTTACTATTTATTTCTCCGATTACTGTGTCGCATGGAATATACCTTTCTACACAGGCTCCACGGGGACGCAAAAACTGTCGGAATTTATTCCTGTACAAGAACGTAATAAATTTGAAAATAAACTACAACGATCTAACGGAACCTAATAGAACTTGCTACTGGTATTAACTGGCTATTAAATATTCATTCTAGATTTTTTTAAGTATTTTTCTAAGTTTTCTTTAGACAGGTTATTGTTGTTTCGGTAGGGTGCGGCACAGGAGGAAATTCCGAGGGTGTAAGAATCATGGGCTTTGCTCAACTCAGCTTACACCCGTCCCCTAGAACAATCACATTCATTCTCTGAGAAAGTCTGAAAGAATTTCAACTGCTAGACTGTTCTAAATGTTCTTGAGGAATTAATGTAAGATCCAACTATTTTCGCACATTACTTGCAAAAGGCACTTGGTGTACCCAGTGGAAAGCCCGTCTCTCTTAACGGAGTGCAAAAACGTCAGGGAACTTTACAGTGAACCCCCCTGAATTCCCTAGCGCTTTTAAATTCGGGTGAAAAGACGTAAATACTAAAATGCACTACCTAGCTGCCATCCAAACCATTTCTAGTGAAGTTAGAGGAAAAAAGACTTGACCTCCACCAAAGTTGTTTATGTTTAATATCGCATAATTAGAATTCTATACGCAATCTAGCATTGTGTGTTACCAATCCTTCCGTCTATTTCCCTTCTTGGCTTTCAGCAAATTCTCTCCATACCTCTTCAATATCATTACCATAAATCCAATTCAACTTATCCTCCCCGCCAAAAGCATTGATTCTTTCCTGCAAACTAGCAGCAAAACTCTGATCGGGCGCAGCCTTCTTCGCTTCCTGTATCTTGTTCTTTTGAGTATCAAGATGAGTATACCTATTCAACCAACTCATTAGCTTCAAACCCCCAAAACATTTAGGGTTTATAAACTTACATTCGCGCATAATAAGGGCTTCGGATGCTGTCAAATATATCTGAAGCGGATCCTCCATTTTTACGTGAGAATTCGATTGCACGAGCAAGTATCCATCCATCTTCCAAAGCAAACGCAGCGCCAGATCCAAAAGCTCCAGAAAGGGGATGGCTTGCATCGCCAATTAAGACAACTTTTCCATTCCAAGCAGTGAGTTTATCAAGGCGGGGACCAGCAAAGGCTGAAAACTCTCGCCATTGGCCTTCTGGCACAAGGGAAAGTGCTTCTCGAATTCTTGGGTCGTAATTCTGTTAGTCCATTTTATTAGTATGCAGTGAGTGTGTATGAAGTGAGGTAGGAAGAGGTACCGTGAAGAAACTCTCCACTCTCGCTTTAGTGGCTGGGACTCCCCAGCTGAACTTCTTGGTCAGATCTGTAGCTGGATCTACCACCTTTCTTGCAGCTATTTCAAATTTCTGGTCGCTTTCACTTGTCTCGGTTGGATCATCGACGAGGGAACCGTAGAAGTGACCGGTGGGTCCGTGCCACCATTGAGTCGCGGGAAGGAGGCCAGGAATATGGGAAATTGAAGAGACAGGAATCAGAACGCGGAATATTGTGGTTCCAGTGAATTGGATTGCATGTGTGGGAAAGACATGTTGTCTTACGACCTAAAATTCGGTTAAGCCGCAATTGAAAAAGGGGGGGAGGGACGAGCGAACCGAGCGAATGCCGTCGGCACCAATGACTAGGTCTGCTGTTGCAACTGTATTATCTTCGAAGGTTAAGCGAACACCATCTGATCCAAGGTCTTCCATTGTGGAAAGCCGTTGATTGAGTTTGATGATACCCTCTGGGACTTGGGAGATAAGCGATGATTGGAGACGAGTTCTTCGTACTCGCTGTGGGTGGTATTGAGGTGGATGGGTTGATGGTGGAGAGACTTTAACAACTTCCCCCGTAAGACCATTTCTTTTCAATTGTCAGTATGGTGGTTTATTGGACATTAGATTGATATGAAATGATGACCAACCGATGCAAAACGCTTGTTTTCAAGTGACCTTTCACGTCCTTATCTGCTCCCAACAATCCGAGAACTTTCCAACAATTGAATCCTATTCTGATTCCAGCCCCAATCTCGCGCAACACCTTCGCCTGCTCATAAAGTGTTACTTCGACATCCGGTAGAGACGAAAGTGCGATAGCACTTCCCAGGCCACCAGGTCCACCACCGATGATCGCAATACGAAGCTTTGATGGCTGTGCACTTGGCATAATGACTTTCAGATCGAACACGATTTTTAAAAAATATATATAAATTGAAGTTGAAAGTTAAGAATCAGGCTGTGATGAGTGGGGGTGATGGGCATTGTAGTATGTGAGTATGACGTGCTTTTTGGGGGTTTCGCGTGCTGTTAGGTGCTGATCAATAATCATGTAATACGTGATAGTCGGATTTAAATCAAACAGCCTCCTATATTGACAGTGGCTTTTCCTTATCTATATGCTCAACAGCTGAAAGTATGTTATAGCAATAGGTTGCTCGCAACACAGAATCAAATTATTCAGTTCCTCAACCCCACCATTCCCTTTACCATAGCATCCCACTCAGCACTATTTCTCTTTGCAATCAAAGTACTATTAGTAGCTGGAAGCCCAAAAGGCTCAATCTCAAAGGCACAGTGATTGGCATTCCCAGGTAAAGTTCTGTTCTGGAAAAAGCTGGCGATTTTCTGAAACGCGCATTTATTTGAACTTGCTTGCGAAGTGTGCTATGTCCCTGGGTTAGCTTCGATGAATAGTAGACGAGAAAATAACTTACACCTAGTCCCTCAATCGTGAGATGCTCTGCTTTGTCGAAGAGTGACGCACTTCTCTCGCCACTATGTTTTGTTAGTTGTATGATAACGAGCGGGAGGTGGAAGTTTCTTACTTCTGGATTGGAGTAATAGGATCCAGTGTGTTACTGACGAACAAGAGGGGATTCTTGGTGCAGCCACCAAAGTTTCCTAGTTAAGGTTAAGACCAATCTTAGAGCAACCGAATAGGACTTGAGAAGAGAGTATTCATACCTTGGAAAGTCTCGGCAGCCTCTATCGACCACCCTATACAGGTCACCCTCAACGCAGCAATAAAATCCCCACCTATATAACTTTGTCCCTGAAGAGCCCTAATATTCGATTCCACATCTAGCAGAGTTTGATTGAAAAGTCGATTTCTTGACTCCGGACAAGTAACTGCACGAAGTGTTTCCGGGCTGGCGCTTGTAACGAGTGTGATGTTTTGGCCGAATTGTGCCTCCACTTGTTGGATGGCTTCCATAGAAATATTCTGAGAAAGATTTTCGTAGACGACAAGTAGTTCCGCGAGTTGGGAAAATTGTGTACTTGGTGTGTAAAGAAGCACTCTCGAGAAGAACTTCAGACCTTCCAATCCAAGGGAAAGTGCTGAAGCGTTTGCCCATTTTTGTTCAATAGCTTTTTCAAGGTCAAAACGTTGAACGGTTCTCTCGAAACGTGTGAAAATGTCATATGAGGTGTTTCCTGTATAGTAAGGGCAAATCGTAGGTCCCGCAATATTGCAGTAAACAAAAAATGTCATGAAAACCTCGTCGGTCAATGCAACCTCCTTTAAGAAGTTTCCAGCCATCCAGTCGTCTGGATCCACAACACCATCTATAACCACACGACCAATCCTGTCTGGAAACATCGAAGCAAACATTTGTCCGATCATAGTACCATAGCTGAACCCCCAATAATTCAAAAGTTCAGAATTCTGGACTTTTTCCCCATCCTCGCTTTTCGAAAAGGCATCCAGAATGCTAAGAAGATCCTTGACAACAACAATAGTAGTCATATGAGGACCCGCATCATCTGGGCCACCTGTAGCAAGCTGACACGCAGCACCAAAGTCCTTCGAAGCCTTCACAACCTCGTCATAAAACTCGGTGGGAAGGCTTTGTCCAGGAATAGCAGCACGTTTTTGAATCCCGGGAATAGGGGTAATGGCACTACAATTCGTGACTGGTTCCGAAAATCCAAGTCCGCGTGGCTCCCAACTGACAATGTCGAATTGGGTCCCCACGATGGAGGCCAATTGACTGCCCGTTTCGAACACGTACTCGATTCCTGATCCGCCTGGACCACCTGGATTTGTGAGAACCATGCCTTGGGATGGTTGTTGTGTTGCTGGATATTTTATCAGAGGTACACGGGCTCTAGTACCGTTGGGCTTTTGGTAGTCTAAGGGAACCTAATATAATTAGCTTGGGTGTGAAGCCCGCATTACGGCTGACTTACATCAAGAACAGCACAAAAGAAAGTTGCGAGACATGGCTGCCAAATTAGGTCTGTCGAAGAGGTGATCTGAAAGAGAATCAGCTTTTTCTTTTGTGGGCAGCGAGAGTAACTACCTTGGAGAAGGTATCCACCGGTACGCTCTCCGGCACAGTCGAGTTTGTATCACGACTTCCAATGATTGGGCTTGCAGTTGCAGCTGTCAGTAGCCCAAACGCCGAAATAAGATTGAGGGGTTGCATGCTCAAAATCCTTAATCAAGAGTCAGAGAAGTTTTTAGAGAAGAGAATTAAGATACAAAGCGAAGTGATTAAAAAGATAAGAAAGAAATCTATCCAGAAAAACCCCCCAAGTACTTATACCATCCTCAGGTGGGTAGAACCGCGTACGTCTCTTCTCAACTTACGTACCTCGCACAGGCCCGGCCACCACTTGTCTTACGAAAGCAACCCTTCCCAACTACCAAACCAAACTCGTCTGATGCAGAATGGTCCTTCATCAGCGAAAGAAAACTGAAATCTCAAGCCCTAAACCAAATTGCGAACTCTCACCCACACCTTCGTATAGCCTAAGGTAGAGTGGTCCGTGTGCCTCAAAAACGATCGCTGGACGCGTACCCACTTACACGAAGGATTGTTCGCTTAGACCAAGGAAACCATTAGGAAGATGCAGTTTTCGAGATTTGCACGGCGACTTGCACGACTGCGCCTCGATCGATTCCTACGGCCGCGTACATGGAAGAGTTGAGATTAAGCCTTACCGGTACCATCATTGATCATCATAACAAGGTCCTGATTGCTGAACTCACTCATGTAGCAATGAGGAGGTCGTTCTTAGTACAGCATACTAGTATGCCGAATATTGAAATTAAAAGTCTAAGGAAACTGGAAAAGAAAAACACCATTCTCCTGACCTCTCAAATAATAGTTCCATTTAATAGTTCTTTTTTTTTATTACTTCATTCTAAACGATACAAGAGGCTAGAGCTAGAAGATCAATAATCAAGGCCCTTGCTACGATTAGCCTCCCCCTTGTTACATATGAAGTCTCAATTTCGCGTATTTTTGCATTGCCTGAGAGGACTTACTTCGTTTACGATTTCATGACCATAAAAATACAAATAAAACACTACTTATTTTTACATTTTTTGAACGCCCTTTCTATAATTAATCGGAATTCCACTTAACAATAATTCAATACCCTCTCAACCTCGCATTTCACTTTCTATAATCAAGGTCACGTGTATGTTTCTAGTTGTCTCTAAACTTAGAGATAGGCGTAGAGGTTTGTATTTAGCTATTGCATTGCTTCAAGGAACAGTTGTGAGATAGACCCTACCCTGGAAGTAAACTATGTACATAATCGCTTTTAGTAGAAGTACACGCATCACGTGATACTTTCCAAGTTGCATCTTATCATATTTCATATGAACGCTTCGTAAAAACTACCAAATGAAGGATACCTAGGCTGTTACTTCTTTTATCATTCTAGCAAGTATATTTTTTATATTTATTATATTCCCTTGTCTTATTAAATCTTAAATAATGTATTTAATACAACATATATAGGCGAGTCAGAGGTGTACTTGAGTTTATTCTTTGCATCTCTCAGTAAACCTTTCTAATATGAAGAAATAAGGAATACTTGGAAATTTCCTTTTGGAGCTATCCAAGTGGCCAAGTGATGTAAAAGGTATCAGGGCCGCCATTCCCTAACAATTTCTTGCCTATGAATTAGTAACACAAAGTACGTACCTGACAAAAAGTCGTCATCGCTGAAAATAGCACACCAAAAAAGAAAAACTCTTCCACTCATAAATAAGAACATTTCTCTCAAGCCAAACCATCGAGCCATTGCGGAACGGATGCCGTTCGGCCTTGGCATTTCCCCTCAAAAAAAAGTTCTTCCCCGCCATCTCCTAAAATAAACCTAGTCCATCGCCTTGTTACGTAACTGGCTAACGCCTGCATACTTTTCGAGGTAATTATTATCAAACTGCCAGTATCAGTTGTGAGGGAAAAGTCACAGGATACGACGCAATTTCTGCAGGTTGGTGGTAAAGAGATACTTGTTAGTCAAGACTCAAGCACGATTACATTTTGGAGTACAGGCGATTGGTTGTGTGGGGCTTGGCGGGGTTGGCGATGTCATGGTCCCCAGGGTTGCGGTGTTGTTGGGGATGCCGTGGCCTAAGAATGTGCACGAGGTGCCGGTGCACGGTGTAAGAAGGGGGTAATAGATTCATGGGCTCGAGGTGAGAAGGCTTTTTGGAATTTGTTGACGGGATTGCGTGTTTGATGTGGTCTCAGGGTGGTCTGCGTTTGCATTTTCTGGGGAAGTATATAAGGGGTAAGTCAGATGTCTTTTTTTTTATATTTATAATTACAATGATTTTATTACAGGTCTTTGTTTACTTTAGCAACAAAAAAGGCGAGGAAGATCTTTGTTCTTTTTCGGCATGATACGAGGCTTGTAAACTTGCAATACACAAATCACAACCTTCAGACCAACTCAAACGTGTTTCAAAACACATCAGTTGACGACTTACATTCAACAACAACAATCAGAGTTGACCTTTGTCACTCACCCTGAATTGAAAATGGAATCAAGTTCCATCTCAATGTCACGCCTGGAACGCCTTCCTGCGGAACTCCTCCACAAAATTCTTTCAAATCTTAAACCTTACTCAACGCAAGATGTTTCACGCAAACTTCGAGAGGTTCTCCCAACCGAGTCAATACACGATATCACCTCTTTTGAAGCACAACATAATCTCCTCTCGTGTCTAACAACCTCACGAACCCTTCAAGAAGCGACAATACCAATTTTATATCAGAGGGTCTCATTATCGACTTATTCCTCCCTCGTCTCCTTCCACCATCTCATCTCGCTTTATCCTCAATTGGGAGTCCATGTCAAAACTCTTGACCTTAGAAACCTTCGGATCGAGGGCCCCAGCAGTCATATAATCATCAATTCCGATGCTCAACAAGCATGGTTCAATCGCGTTCAAGAATCTTCAGATTTCGTGACGCAATGGCTCTTCCTCATGCCTCGACTTCAAGAACTGAAGACACCCTTAGAATGGCGACATGAGCCATATTCAGGTTCCGAACTACAGCTCGATCTCCACATCTTGAAACGACTTCTACGAGGACAACTTCCTTCCCTTCGCTCTTTGGAGTGGGGTCCTACAATCACACCCAAGTTCCTGTGCTTTCTCCAACGATGTGGAAAGGGCGTCACAACCCAAATTCAAAAAATGGTCATCCGTTCCAGCGACGTGGAAACCACAAACGTGGTCAAATCTCTATTGCAGATTATGCCACGAATCCAAGATCTAGATTTAACAACCTCCAACGTCTTCCTCTCCGAAGCACTCCCCGGTCTCCATCCCACCACAAAACTACACTCCCTAACCACAACCATAAAACCCTCCTTTGCCCTATCCTCGATCCAAAAATTCATCCGCTCAAACCCAGAAATCTTCAACCAACTCCAAACCCTCCACCTCCTCTGTAACGCCCCAGGAGAAGACGTCCCCCAACTGGAAAGCGTAGATGAAATATCCACCCTCATCACCCTCCTCCCTCCAACCCTACGCTCCCTAAACCTTTCCGGTTTCGCAACCTCCCCATTCCATCTTCCCCTTCTCACACGCCATTGTCCTCAACTGTTGGAATTAAGTATAGACACCGGAATCCAAATCCCCGATTTAGAAGGGCTGTTGCTGCCACCCATCACAGAACCCGATTCCCCATCACCTCACAACCCGGGTGATCACCCAGAGCAACTCGATATCGAATTAAAACACACCGCCATCCTTCAACCGATGGTGAAAGCGATTGCCATCTGCAAATTACGGAAGCGGATTAATTCTGTCTCCTTCACGCAAACTGATCTCGCAACTACAACACACTTGAAGTGCTTGAAATATCTTGATATTCACAATATGTCGATATCTGAGCAGAGGAAACTTTTCACGAGCTTGCTGCTGTCGGGGTATACGTCGTTGGAACGGATTAGGATTGGGGAGTGGGGAGCTAGTGATGAGATTTTGGGGTGTGTTTGTAGGGGTGTTGGGTGGAGGGTTGTGAGTAGAGGGAGGGAGTGTTGGGTTGAACGGGCTAGTTGAGAAGGAATGGTTTTGGAGTTTGGGTGGAGTTTGGGAAAAAGGAAAAGGGAAAAGGGGAAAAGCGGTTTGGGGTTTGGGAAAAGTAGAAGGATATATATTGTTTAATGGTGAAAGATGAAGAAGAGTATGTCAGTCATATGACTGGTAGCTAGCGTCGCTGCTAGCCCTATCAGGGACAAATAGTCGGCTTAGGTCACACTTGGTAAATTAATTCCGTTCTATACGACCCATCATTATTTCTGGCTAGGTAAGCTCCGATCACTGCTTTGCTAGCTTGAGTTTCCCAGTCAAGCCACCTTAAGTTTCAAGAAACACCACCAAACCACAACAACCATGGGAGCCAGAGGTCTCATCTGTGTTGTCTACAAGGACAACTTTATCATCGCAAATTTTATTTCGGGAGGTAATTTACCTTGTTCCACCTCTCATCCTTGCCCAAACAGGGACTTACTGACTTTCTCGTCTTCTAGGGGATGGCAGCCCAGATGGTCAAGAAAAGACAATCTACGAATTCCATTCTATTCCCACAAATCTCGAACGACTTCAAAAAGGTGTTGAGCACGTTATTCCTTCTACGGGCCACAACAAGGCAAAGACAGTGTGTAAGAGACGTGATTAGTTAACTTGACCAGTTCAAGGAACAGCTTCTTTCTTATCCCGCTTCCATCCAATTATTTAAGAAAGGCGAGTACGAAGGTCTAGATGAGAAGGAAAAATCAAAGATAAGCCAGGGCGAAGTGGAGAGAGTCGAGATGGATTGGTGATCTTGATGCGCTCGGATATTACTGGCCATCAGTCTCGGAGGATATCGAAGCCGGGTAAGTTGCTTTTGGTCACGGTTGCCACCCTCATATCCTTCTCTCATATGTTTTCACTTTAGAGAGGAGCAATACTCCTAATCGAGTTTGGGAATTATATCAATAGACAAGTACTGACATCCCAAACATCTAGAATCCTTGAGGCTGCTGCATCCTGTTCTACCGAGGATGAAGAAATCTAAGATCGCAGGCGAGCGTTTCCTTTTCATAATAGCAGATGTACGCATAGTCAACAATAACAAACGTTACGTCTCGCAACAAAAAACAATATCACATCTAACCTCTCGCTGGACTCTTGGTTTGTGAGATAACTAGCATATGCGTATCGTGAGATATAAAAGAGTATTTTCCTCCCGGCTTGCCAAGGCTCCTAAGTTCGGAGCTATCCCAAGTCTCCTACCAGAAACCATCCTCTACAAAGTCAAGTCACCTAGTCATCTATCTATTTCCTCACTATACAAAGAAGTCTATCATGGGTTTCAAGCGAGACACGGGGGTTTGTATAAGGGGAAGAACGAGATTGCGTGGAAAGAGGTGTGGAGAATAGAAAGTAAATTGAATCGATTTCGGATTTTGAGAAAGATTGGAGGAGAGATACTTGATAGAATCAAAGAGTGTTCGCTCAACTTTCCTAGAAACAGGGCTTAGGTCTTGCCCGTCTGACTTTTCAGGTGTAGTTTGAGAATCGGGACGGTGGAGGAGGTCTCATTTGTCCTGTAACCTTTTACATCACTTGAGCTTCTATGTGGACTTTTTCATGGAAATAATGGGGAGTTGCCGGGTAGAGCATTATCGCCTGTGCACAGTACCTGAAAGAACATTTGAACTATATTATAAACTACTTCTTCATGTTAAGAACGTAGCGGGTACTTCTGGGCCTAGTCCAGTTAGCCATGGACGCGAAAGATACCGATAAAGTGAACAAGGAAAGGAAAGGGTCTGGAGAGAGAAGACGAGAGAAAGAGACCAACATACCCCAAACATGCAAATTCCCCGGGCCAGCCTTCGTCCTATTAATGGGCGTCTCATCATTAACCAGATCCCCATCAATATAATGCTCCAGCATAAACCGACTCGGATCATACCAATAATCAAAGATCTGACTCCCCATCACATGTCTCCCCACGCCCCAACAATTCTCATACTTCTTCTCATTCAACCACGTATGTCCCAGCATCTGTATATCGAAATCGAAAACCTCGAAACTCGAGTGATGGACATGGAATTTAGGGCCTTCGAAGAAGAAGAAGGAATGGTGATCTACCCATTCATCTCCACGATCGAGGTGCATGAAGGTTGTGATGTCCTCGTTGGTTGAGGGGTCGTAGACCAATTCTGTGGGTTTCCAATTGAAGTTGGAGGTGTAGAATTGATATGCCTTTTTGTAGTCTGTTACGCAGAGACCGAAATGTCCGATTTTGTGGATGGGCGCGGGTCCTTTTTTGAAGCGTTGAGTCTTATTGACAGGCCGATGTTTCGAGGTGGGGAAGTTATAAACCAGTTCTGGAAATGTCTCCGTCATCTCAACCGCATCCTGTCCATATACCAAGTGGAAAGGGCAATTGTCGACGGGTTCGTAGAAGGTTACGCGCTTTCCACCACCTGGCGCATCGGAATCGTGAATTGGAGTTGCACCTGGGAGGGAGGTCGCTAATTCCAAATCTTCCATAGAATCTACGACCCAGCCTGCGCCGCCGAACACGTTCTCGTCCCCTTTTTTTGCACAGTAGACGAAGGGTTCTGTGCCATATCCTCGATAGTATATTTTGTCTTCTGTTCGAGATACTACGCTGAAGCCGAAATCGAGGAGGAATTGATGGGCGACATCGAGGTCGACATGTGTGTAGTACACATGCGCAATGCGCTTTAGATTGATCTTCTTCTGGGTTGCTGAAGGGGACATTTCTTCAAGTTTTGCAGGTTCGTGTCTGAAGGGGAGTAGTGCTCTTCAGTCTGTGAGAAAGGGGTTAGGTATTTGATATACTTTCGGACTACCGGAAAGCGGCAGAATAGGAGAGGTGAGGGGGAAAGAGGTTGGAGATATATAAAGCCATATTGTCTGACTTCTGAGGCAGACCCGGAGGGGGCAGAGGGCAAGAGTCTATGTGGGGGAAAGAGGGATGGTGTTGATGGATGTGGGACGACTTGACAATGGGACAATGACCAGAAGAAAGAATGCGGGGCTCCGCGGTCACCCCAGGACCTTTCCCCACTCACTTGGGGCAAAAAGTGGTGCCAAAAAGGAACAACCTGGAAACTGGAAACACCCGAGTACGGAGCCGTACTCCCCCCCCCCCCTTAAGTATATGTAATCCCCACTTTGCGGGTCCTGTGTAATGTCAAAGCGCTGAGCCAATAAGCAGTGTCAAAGTCAAAAAATAGAATGGTAAAGAAGCTTCTATTGGCTAAAAACCCTGACCTTACCAGGACTTTACACAGCCTCCCCCAGTCTCCACTCGACCCACTTTACAAATACTTAAGGGGGGGGGAGAGTATGAATTGTCGACACCTCCACTACTTGTACAAATACAAGTACAAATACAAGTACAAGTAAATGTGCCTCCTTGGGTACTCGCTCAGTCAGCGTTTCCTTATTTCTTACCATTTCATTTATAATATCATTTATAATTATAATTCCAAAGTTGGGAAAATACAATACAATGGAGCCTCTCTCCGGTTCTCGTCGTTCTCGTAGCTCCAGGTCCTGCTGTGCTCTAGTAGGGAAAACCCTGTCTCTCTAGGTGTTACATCATTGTTCAACCATGATAAATCTTGCCGTCAGCAAGGTTCATCATGGATCAGCGGTGCAACAAGCAGACGGCCAATCTCACGATGGCTTCCTTTTCTCCTCCCTACAAAAGCTTGTGTTGAGGCGTTGAAGTTTCAATTTCCGATTAACAGCACCAGCAGAAGATCTTGAAGTCGAACCTCAACAATATGGCAGCAGCTCCGGGTTTTCTGCCAAACGGTAGTGCCACTATCAATGGGCAGAACACATCCTCCACTGGTTCAGAAATGCTTGAAACAGACCTTCTCATCATTGGAGCTGGACCTGCTGGAGCATCTTTGGCCTGCTTCCTGGCGCAACATGGTGGATATATAATATTCTCCCTTCTAGTCTTCAAGTGCTAATGTTTTATGCAGGCCTGAAAGGGATCATGTTAGCAGCAACACCAAGCACGGCAGATACCCCTCGCGCACACATTACGAACATGGCTGCCCTGGAGTGTTTACGAGACATTGGGTTAGAGGGAGAGTGTATAAAGGTGGCAGTGAAGGGCGATTCCATGCAGCATACAAGATGGTGTAGGAGCATGACAGGAGAAGAATTCGCTCGAATATATTCTTGGGGAAATGATCCAGCGAGAGCGGGGGACTATGATGCTGCAAGTCCTTGTTCGCATGTAAGAACACCATAAGATTCTTTTCTTTTCAGTCCATAACGAATGGATTGGGTTCCTTGAGACAATAGAGGCTAATTCTAGCAGGTAGACATCCCCCAAACGGTCCTCGAGCCAATTCTTGTACAACACGCAACACACAACGGCTTCTCTTGCCGCTTCGATTCCCAATTTCTTTCTTTCGAACGCCAATCAGATGGCACCATCATCAGCAATATCCAGGACAATCTAACAAACCTTACATACCAAATCAAGTCGAAATATTTGTTTGGCTGTGATGGAGCTCGAAGTCAGGTTCTTCGTCAATTGAAGATACCATTGGTAAAGAAACCAGGCCAAGGATTGGCGACAAATGTGCTTGTAAAGGTTGACTTATCACATGTGATTGATTCTCGGATGGGGAACCTTCATCAGATAATGAGACCGGATGAGGAACGTCATCCTTTTGCGTGGACTACTGTTGCTAGAATGGTTAAACCGTGGAATGAGTATGTGCATTTTTCTCCTCCAGGCATTAAAATTAGTCCCTTCTCGTTTAGTATTTGTTTCTCACAGCTTAAATGGTGTATTTCCTACATTTATCGAGCTATGCTGATTTAATTTAGATGGATGTTCATTATGCTTCCAGCACCCGGGGCGGGTGTGGATTTCTCCCCATCCCCCGAAGAATATCTAGACGCTGTCAAAGCAATTGTTGGCGATAACTCATTACCTGTTGAGGTTCTTGGGATTTCGAAATGGTTCATCAACGAAATTGTAGCAGAATATTACTCCGACGGCAACATGTAAGTTCGATTTCTACTTCATGTCTGCAATTTTCTAACATTTTACAAAGCTTTTGTCTCGGGGACGCTGTGCATAGACATCCTCCCTTTAATGGACTCGGATCAAACACATGTATTCAAGATGCATACAATCTCGCCTGGAAAATCTCCTACGTTTTGAAGAGAAAAGCAGACAGCTCCATTCTCGAAACATTTTCCCACGAAAGACAAGCTGTGGGAGAATCCATCGTCACTCGAGCCAATCAAGGACTTCGTGACCATATGCCCGTCTGGGAAGCTCTCGGAATGATGGACCCATCTCTTGAAATCCGAAAGAAAGAATTTGCGGAATTATCAGAAGCTACACCGGAAGGAGTTGCAAGAAGAGAAAAACTTCAAAGTGCCGTCAACCAAACCTCGCATGAGTATCATGGTGTAGGCGTCGAAATGAATCAGCGCTACGTGTCTAAAGCGGTTTACCTTGAGGATGAAACTTCGCGATCGGCATTACCTGGGGATCCTGTTCTTGAACATGAAATTACTACATTTCCAGGAAGTCGTCTGCCTCATGCCTGGCTTAATACTAGGAGTCCTGGCAAACAGTTTTCTACTATTGATCTTGCTGGCCATTGCGCGTTCTCTCTGTTCACAGGGATTGGAGGGGAGGAATGGAAAGTTGCGGCTAAAAAGATAGCTAAGGAGTTAGGTGTCGAGATTCGAGCGTATTCTATTGGTTGGGGACAGGATTATGAGGATGTGTATTTTGATTGGGCGAAGAGGAGAGAGATTAAGGAGGATGGATGTGTGCTGGTGAGGCCAGATCGCTTTGTGGCGTGGAGATCTCAGAGCAAGATCGGGTCACCCGAAGAGAAGTTGCTTCATGTTATGAAGTCGATACTTGGAGTGTAATCTTATTAGATATTGTTTTCGTGCCAGCAAAATTTTCCTTTTCCCTCCGCCATTACTACTATTCTTCTGCTGCAGTTACACATTTCAAGTAAAGGAAGTCCTTCGCTACACATTCCCTATCTGCCGAACCTATCTGTCTACCGGCTAAACACCCTTCAGCCAGCATAAGAACAGCAGACTACCCACACGAGGAGCTTTATCACGATGTCACTTTACCATGCCCTTAATCAATCTCCAATTTACCCCCTTTCATCCTCGGCAAAAATGATGGCAAGACAAAAGATCTGGCATGATGATATTTTTTACTCTCACTATCCCACTCTCCCATCATTCGTTCTCCTTCTGCCATGAAAAGTCACGATGGGAAAATCACGCTACAATAACCAACCCCGCTCCCTCCGGTCCTCGCGACTATTCCGCCTCATAATCCTCATCCTCCTCCTCCTCGTCCTTCCATATCGACTTATTTCTAGGTTTCGAGCATGGCGCCATCCCTCTGCGGGGCTGAATCTTGCGTATGCTACGTTGTTGCTGGAGGATGAGACGCATGGGAGTGAGAAGGAGAGGGATGAATATTTCGTCAGTGTGAGGATGTTGAATTACCAACTTCAACACGATGAGAAGACTAGGACGAAGAGGGGGATCCCATTGATTGTGCTGACGACGGAGGGGGTAGATATGTGGAAGGTTGCGCAGTTGAGTATGGATGGGGCTATGATCGTTCCAGTTGAGAAATTGGATAGTAGCTGGATTAAACCGGGGCATTCGCGATGGCGGGATGTTATGGTGAAATTGAGGCTTTGGGAGTTGGTAGACTACGATCGGATCCTCTTTCTCGACGCCGACACCTTCCTCCTCAAAAACATCGATGGGGTGTTCGATGATAAAGGCGCGCAACCGAAGAGAACGTTGAACAAAGCGAAAGTTGAAAAGGATGAGGGGAAGTTACCGAGGGAATATCTTCTTGGGACTACGAGCGAGGTCACGAATTCGATGCATGAGTACCCACCCATCCCCATGGGCTATTTCAACGCGGGATTCTTCTTGATGGAACCTAACGTTGAGCTCTTCGAGTATTACACGAGTCTTTTTGATCTGGGACGTTTTGATTCGGTGTTTCCCGAGCAGAATTTGCTTAATTATGCGCATCGATTGAGTGGGAATATGCCGTGGTCTCGTCTGGAATATTACTGGAATATCCAGTTGCCGACGATGAATGATGTTAAGAAGGGGGTGTATAGTGTGCAGTATGTTACTTTCACTTAGTTATACTTCTAATCATGGGGGTCAAGAGAAAGTTTTCGTCTTTGATTCGAGAGCGTAGACGATGCAACGAGAGAAGGTAAGGTACATACATGCTAACTTTTTGCAGTGCTAAGCTTTGGACGGAGGGGAACGAGTTACAACCAATACCGAAGGAGTTGAGGGAATTGTGGAAGAAGAAGAAATTGGAGATGTGGGAGTATTATACTAATGGGATGCAACAGCAACGACGGTATGAGGAGGATTGGAGTAAGGGGCTTTATGGGAAGGCGTTGCATCGGCATATGAGGCATGGTTCTGGTCATTGAGTATGGTTTGAAGCGAGGAGGGGCTGGTGTTTTGATGGGGTTTTTGGTAAGTGAGTTTTAGCTTTCTTTGGGAAGGAATGCTAATACGGCAAAGAAGCGGATTCAATGTAGTTAGTTATTGAGGTCACTTCGAATAATGTTCTTCATTTGTGTCACCCGTTTTGACCCCGCAGCAAACGGGATCACGACATAATATGCATGTCTAACATCACCAAGCCTCTTCTTCACCAAGACCCTTCCCACCTGAGGGAATGTCATCATGAGGGGTAGGACAGGGTAAGTTGAGGTGTCCCACGAAGTCACGCTTACCCAAACATAAGCTGGCCATTCATTGGCTGACTGTGAAAAAATCACCGTCGATCTTCGGGAGTTGATAGATCCGAATTTAAGCTTAAAGGTGGAGCTGGATCTAGATTCTTAGCTGAATTCTCATTCCCGACGCCTTTCCTATCAAAATCTCTGGATTTATCTTCACGTTACTGGGCTTTTGGGAGGGAAGTTCTTCGAAAACGGGCTTTTTTTGGGGGGGGGGGGGATGTATCGCAGAGTTGCCACAGACGTCAGTGACGGTGTTAGTGCTTGCTAGTGTTGGATATCAAGTCTCTTCTCATAAACAATTTTCAGAAACTTCGCTTCATGGACCGTTCCCAGTCTCTTCCGTCATAGAGATTTACTGTAGATGATTCCCAGCTTTAAGAGAGATGCTGTTCAAGTTCAGGTGGGACACAGCGAAAATCCTGCTCTTTCGGCTCTTTGGCGTTCAATTTCTATTCTTTCTCTTATCATCCACTTCTGTTTACTTCAAAACTAGACTTACAAAGTATACTTGGTTTAAGGCATTCAAGTCCTGCGAGTGATTCTCCAAAACAAAACAAAAAAGTCTTTCATTCTCTGGTTTCTGGGCTGTTCCTTATACCATCCATTCGAAAACCACCCACCGTCATCTCGACGATAACCCGGCTGAAAAGAAAATACACAAGTCTGGAGAACACTCAGTCTTGATCAAGGCGGCGTTGCAGAAGATCGACAGTGTCATTTCCTTCTCTTGATATCCGAGTGCATATAAAGTAAAGTTACGAGTTGAGCCGACTTTTTTGCGTGCTTCAACCAGATGATGACTTCTGTGAGTCTGTTGAGAATCTGATGTATAAAGGCAGCACTGGTGTTCCCAAAAATCGAGTCACCAACGGGGAAAAGGTATTTCACAAACTTATCGATACTCTTTGTACAGAATGCATATCAAATTCCTCTTTCTCGCCGGCACTGCCTCTGCGATGCCAGGCATGGCTTTCCGAGACCCATATAGGGTAAAAGAACGCCAGTCACTACCAACCCTTCCCCTCAGCTCCCTGGAGGGAAATCATGGGTTTCTTCCCCGAAGTGGTATTACTACCATTACAGTGAGTTACGAGTTAAGCTTAAATTTGCCCACTTTTTTTATAATCCAAGCTTTTTGAAAAAGTCCGTGATTTCCCCCCTTTTTAGGCACTCTTTCACCTCTTTATTAATAATAACATATATTAGTATACTCTAGAAAATAGAAAACGAGAGCTCTACATGTCCTCTATTACTCTATATAATAAAAACAGACAATTTTATATCTGTCTCGATTTTTATAAGGTCCTAGCGTACCTTATCGAGTAACCTTACTAAAGTACGCAGGGATAGTGAAAAAATTTCAAAAAAAGGGGTTTTTTTTAAGATTATCTATTTTTTAGTTTACTTTTGTTATACTTACTTTAAATTACTAAGTAATATAGAAGAGAGAGAATTAGATATAGCGCTTCTTTCTAGCTAGGCCTCGTCTCTTTTAGAATACTTTTATTTTCTGTCTTCTAAAGAAGCGAGGGAGAAAGCTTTGAAGAAAAAAAAAGCTCGGATTACAAAAAAAGTGGGCAAATTCAAGCTTAACTCGCAACTCACTGTACTCAGAGTACGTATTTGCTTCCTCTTCTGATATTTAGAGTACGTGCTTACCAATGGGATTTCTAGCTGTCACTGGCTGAGTGATGCTTACAGTTTTGGTCCCGAATTTGCCGCTGCTCTCTCCGCGATTGCTATTGCTTTGACAGGCGACCCGACGGCTAGGACATGGTCTATCGGTGGGCCATATCGACCGAGTCTTCTTGGAGGATTACTCAGTAACCCTTCTAGAATTTCGAAAAGTCACAATTCATATGAGAGCGATGCCAGTCCCAGACGGGTAAGTTCATTCCCCTTCATCCTTTACAACCGAATCAATATTCGCAATGCTCATTTTGATTCTGGATAGTCTGATGCATACCTCAACGGCGGTGTTGCGGTTTCCCTCAACCTCCCTCGTTTCGACCAACTCTATTTTCGCGCCGAGAACTTTACACTCGATACACTTCGCGATCACAACAAGGTCGTACATGATTTCTCGATCAACAATAATCCTTATTATTTCTCTGCCCCGTTCGCGGGTCTTGTTCCGCCGACTGCTCATCATTTCATTGTTAATCTCATGTCAAATGCAAGTACTCACCACACGTAACCCACACCCCCTTATGGATTCGGTAAACTAACTGACACTCCACAACAGCACTCTGCAGACAACATCCAAGGCTATCTTGACCGAAATATCCTCAAAACATTCTTCTCGGTGTCTGGTCCGGATAATGCTCATACCTGGACTCCTGGTCATGAAAAGATACCTCAACAGTGGTATAAGAGACCGAGCAATAATCCTTATGGTGCCCTTGCTGCTGCTGCCGACGTCGCCATATTGGCTGTGAAATACCCTTCCGTTGTTCAATTCGGTGGTAATACTGGGACTACAAATTCTTTCGTTGGTGAGTAAGTTTTTTTTTTCCGGGCACAATTCTTTGATTCTTTCGAGCAAATAACTCCTAGTGCAAATATCTCCGAGTGCAAATATCTCCGAGATGTTATTTATCTCCAACTAGCTTTTTCTGAGTAGATGTTTTTAAGAAAACATCTCCGAGCAGAGTGTGTATTTCCGAGTAGGTATCTCCGAGTGGATAGCGCAGAGCAGTTTTCTTTGAGTAGATATTTCCGAGAAGCTATTTCCCAGAAGTATCTCCGAGAGTTATTTCCGAGCAAATTTCTCCCAGCCAAATTTCCTCTACTTCGAAGTATACTGACTCCGAGATCCTCTAGGTGTCGACCCGGGAGACATCTCCGGTGGGGTTTCCAACGCCCAAACACTACTTCAGGGGAATAAATTGCTGTGTTTTGCCTTTCAGGCTGCACAGCAGGGCATTCCTTCCGTTCTCCAGGGAGCAATTAGTAATTTGGCACCAGTTTTGCAGTTGGTAAATCAGTGGGTTAGTCCTGTTACGGCGTTGTTGGGGTGTGCAGCGCTTTTGACTTTTGATCAGAGTGCTTTCAATCATTTTCCAGGGTTTGGGTATCATCCAGCGAAATAGGCAGAGTATTTGAGGAAGGTGCATATCCATGGTAGGTTGTTGGCAGATTTGCAAAAGCGACAAAGGGGGTGGGTGGCCGTAGCAGGGGTTTGAAGGACCTGGGTATGTTGCCACTCTTGAATTTGTTTTGAAGGTAGCTAGCTATCAATTACTGCGTTGAGATACGGAAGATGGGTGGTGCTGTCGTGACTGATTTCAGAACTGGCATTGAAAGTTGAGCCGATTTCGACTTGAAGGCGCGCAAGACAATGGGGATTCTTGAGCTGATAATAAGCTCCACCCGACAAGGATGTAGCCGTTGTTTCAGAACACGCGGTGATGAGCGTTACGGCATTGGATTTAAGGAATTCCTCGCCGATTTTGGCATGCTTAGCCGAGAGGAGATGGGAGAAAAAGTCGTCTCGGGTGTTCTCTCTACGGAGCGTCCCTGAACCATTTGAGCCGTCAATTCCGCGTGTTGTTGAGCATGAGGCATGTTCTTCTTCAAATCAGGGAGCAACCATGGAGCAAACGGTTTAAGGAGTGGAAGGCGGTTGAATGCATCCATGAAGCCAATTGTAGAAGTGATTGATAAGACGATACTAATCCAAAACGACGTTTTGGCTTCCATAGTTAGCGCTTCCAGTCAACTGTTTGTTATCGAATAAAGTAACTTGCCCTTTTCAATAGCACCAAATGGTTCTCCAAATGAAAGATCACCAATTATGTCGAATGTCAAACAGTTGAACCACTCTTCCATTGCAATGCCTTCCGCGTTGGGACCAAGTCTCTCAATCTGTTTCATAAACTTTTCAATGTATTCTGTCACGACAGCTGTCTGGAGTCGAAGTGCTTTGGAGCTAAATGGGTAGGCCATCGACCTGCGAATTTCTTGGTGCTGTTCTGGATCCCTCGAGCTGGCAATGTTGTCAGGCTGACCCGGAACTCTCCGATACCAAGAACTCTTTAAGAAAGCAGCTGTATTTTGTTGCATGGCCATAGATATCCTTATATGCTGCCGGGTAGCGATGCTGAGTTCGTTGGGAGAAATGCGGACGACGTCCCCTCAGTCTAGTGAGTGGATGAAGCGAGGAAGAAGAGATCTTTGAGCGAACCATATCTTTGAGGCACACTGTCAATTGTTTTTATCCAATTGCCACTTGTCCAATTTTTACAATACCAAATCTCTGAAATGGCTGCGGATTTGAGACCTGGGAATTTGGCAAGTGGGTGGAAGTACAAATTCTAAATTATGAGACCCATGGTATACAGGATTGACTATAGAAGCCATTAAACAACACATTATTTGTTATATGCCCGTGTATAATCCGGACTCACCCCTTCTATTCCGAGGCCCAAAAGCCACAATAGTGAAAACAGTGTTCTTCTCAAATTTTTACGAAGCGTAGCGTAGGATATTCCACTTATAAAGCGAACTCCCACGAGTGGCTATATATCAATTTTTCTCTCTTACCGTTCAAGTGCTTACTTTGATTGTGGTTACAAGTCATGTTGTAAGAGCCTTGGCTTTCCTCTGCGTGCACCAGCATTTCTTGGGAAAGTCTCCGAGAGGATTTAGGAGAATTGAAAAATTAGCGTTCTGATTGTGCTAAGCTCTCTCGAACAATACTCCGGACCGTTTCGCACAATCGGAGTTAGCTTGATGTAAGATTATCCAGAGCAATACCTAAATCCAGAAATAAGCGAGACACCCAAATCCCCAAGAGAAGAATCTTGATTACTCTTACGGAGAGCAATCGGTAACAGTTTCATTTATCATATAACCACGATTGCAACGAAAGGGCACCCCTTGATATCAAGCAAGCTTTCGCGGGAGGCGACTATTGATGATTGGTTGAGGCGAATATGCAGGTCCCAAGCCTACCCTACCACTTCCTAATTCCCACGATTAATAATCGTGGAATCCAACAAATTGAGAGTAAATAGAGGCAAAACACACTTCAAGGAGAGTGAGTCTTGACCTGCTCAGACAGTATGCTGTTTCATAAAATGCAAAGTCCGAAAAAAAGCCTTGCAAATGCATTGTAATCAAATAAATTGGGTCGGAATTGGAATCGGGGTATAGAAGCGACATAAATAGCGAGTCCTTTTGCTCCTCCGTTGAAAAGACAAACACTTCACCCTCTTGTTTTTCCTTCGAGCAATTCCTGAACTTTTATATCTAAAAAATCTTAGCTTTAAATATTCTCAAAACTGTCAATCAAATTCATAGTCTTCAATGGGACCACCTCCGGAAAAATAACCCAAGATGAAACCACCCTCCCATTACTCGGTCCAAAAGAAGTCCTCCTCAAAAATACCCACTCGGGCGTCTGCGGGACTGACCTGCACTACCTCCATACTCCCATGGTTCTCGGTCATGAAGGAGTAGGAACCGTCGAAGCACTCGGAGAAGGGGTTAAGACTTTTAAACTGTACGGTGCACCCACCCTCCCTCCTCCAGTTGCACAACGAAATAGAAAAAGCCTGTTGATGTAAGTCTAGTGGCGTCCGCCTAGGTTTCGGCTACGTAAAAGACGGCTGCGGAATCTGCAAACAATGTCAAAAGGGCTACACTTTCCAATGCGAGAACAACCCCCGTTATTTCGCAGGTACCGATTTGAAGCAAGGTTCTTTCGCAACTCACAGTATATGGCCTTCACTTCGTCTCGTAAAAATCCCAGAAGAACTCGAAAGTGCCGATGCGGGACCTTTTATGTGTGCCGGCCAAACGGTGTTCGTTCCCATGTTGAGGAATGGATTTAAACCCGGGCAAAGAGTTGGGATTATCGGGATTGGCGGCTTGGGACCTTTGGCAATCCAATTCGCGAAGGCCTTTGGATGTGAGGTTGTTGTTTTTTCGAGTACGGATGGGAAAAAGAAGGAATCGATTGGGTTCGGAGCTACGGAGTTTTGGAATACGAAGGGTTTGAAGGTTGGAGAAGTGAAAAAAACTGGATCACTTGCTACCAGTGCGTAACCAAACTGGGAATTGCAAGTCACGAATTTTCTGAAGGCAAGGGTATTTGCTGACTTTCAACCAAAGATATACAGAACTCATGGCACCTTTCGGTCACCTTTCCCCTCTCACAATCGCCTGTGGGAATCTCACTTTCCCTTATCTTCCACTTATTTTAAAAGAACTTTCTATCCATGGAAGCTGTTCCTTAAGCACTGAAGAGGTGGTCAAAAAGTTAGCTTTCATTGTCAAACATGGAATCAAACCACTCATTGAGAAATTCCCCATGTCTGTTGAGGGTATTGAACAGGCAATTGAGAAATTGGAGACTGGAGAAATTCGTTTTCGTGCAGTGCTGGAGGTCTAGGTGGTATTTTGTTACCAGTTGCTTTTTAGTCTATCTTTCAACACACTGAGTACAAAATCCAAAGCTACTCCCAGACATCGCACACTCACACTTTATAATAAATATGAAAGTGCAAGTAATTTGTCCTATAGTGTTCTCACAACCCGGGAAAACCAACCAAATAACTTCTTGCTTCTCATTCCAGTATAACAGTCCTACCAAAATCCAACACCACATCCCCTAACACCCAATAAAAAGCCCCCGGACTAACCTCGTTCTCTTCATCCTGCAATGCCAAAACCCTCTCCCACATCCCCTCCACCAACCCCCTGGTTCCATCATTACCCCGCTAAGCTTGTGTTACTCTGAGGCTCAAAGAAAAATACACCAAAATTTGTTTGTTCCTTGAACGTAAATTCTCGGTATTCAAAAGTGTGCTTGCGTCATGTTAATATGGCGTCAATACCAAACCATTTTCCTCTTCTCGACAGATGTCAACCCCAGAGAGTGAGGAGAGGGGACGTCGGGATTTGTTGGAATTGCCGACGATGACAAATCCAATGCAGTTAACCGTTCCACAGTCTCGACAAGTTATATGTAGTAGGCTGAGTCCACGTTACGACAATCAGGCAAAATATTAAAAAGAGCAGAAGTATAAAAAAAAATACAAAACATAGATAGCAATGGAAAAAAAGGACTGACTACACACCAGAAGCAAGGTCAAGTCTCGAAACAAAATAACCCAAGGTGTTCTTGGATGAACCAAGTCGCTCGAACCGGAATTTCATCCCATGAAGGAGGCACCACCAGAAAGCAGAATATCCCTCGAAATCTAACTCCATCATTAACAAACAGAACATTTAAACACACTATCCCGTGCATGACCAAGCAACAAACAAAGAAATAAAAGTAGTCCAAATACAAGATCCCGCAAGATACAACAAGAAAAAACAAATCCAATCTAGAAAATCCAAGATACAAGCCTTAAGATCCCAACTTACAACCTTCCCGGAGCCCCCTCAAAAACAACCGCAACAGCACCTCTTACTCAACCAATTCAAAACCCCCCACAAATCTCAACCCCCTCTCCCCCCCCCCAAACCCTATCAACATTCTCAATCTCCATCCTCACCCATCCCCACCCATCCTCACCCAAAAACCCCGCTTTACGAAAATATCCAAAGTAAACAGCAACAGCCAAAAAAGGAGACCCTCTAAACCACAGTCCCACAAAAACACAAGACAAAAGAAGCCAAGCGAAGAATCAAACACCTCGACCCTCCCCCTCTCCACACAACATAAAACGACACCCCGAGTCTCGTGTTTTTCCAAATTCCTATTTTGATGCTAGCACTTTATCGGTATGTGTGGATGCTGACAGACAGGTTAGTATGAGGACGAGGAGCAATATAGTAATTGTCGAATCGTCCATTCCCAGCTTGGTGACTATATTACGAGTTCGAAGAGCAACCCCGGGGTTGGGAAAATCCACAGGTGCTGGTCCCGAATTCTTCGTGAAGCGAACGTGGATACACACACAAGAGAACTGATGGACAGGCAGGACAGAGAAAGGAAAGCAAGATAGCGAGAAAAAAAAGAAGAAGAAAAAGGGAAATAAGATCCAAATTTGCCAAAAAGAACATAAAACATCCTTTCCTTCCCATAACAAGCAAAATTACAAGGCCCCCAAAACCAAGTTGCTTTAAAATTAGATATTGATTTGAAATATGCACCAACATATGAAAGTGCTACTATATCCTCTCAGAAATAACAAAAGAATAGTACTCCAAAAATGAGGATCTCAGAATAGAAGCATCTATTGCAACCATATGTACATCAAACCCACAAACCCACAAGCCAAACCAAGCCAAAAGCAAAAAAACAAAACACCCAGTCAGAAAAAGAATCCATCTATCCAACGAGTGTATCATCCCAATGTCACGGCTAAGCTAAAAACCCTCTGACAGACAAACAAGCAAGCCAAAAAAAAGACCATACGCCATGATATGAATGCAAAAATATTTCCCCTCCCCGTCCCCTTATCCCTCCATGGTGGTTTATGATTTATGGTGCATTTATGGTTCATGGTTTGGCGGGAGGTGGTAACTCTCCATCTTTCCTCGTCCTCTCGTCAGCACTATTTCTCTCTTGCACGGCTTCAACAACCACGTATTCGGATTCGGATCCATATTCACCTTCACTAGCACCAGGGGTAGGTGGTAAAGCCCCCGGAATGGGGGGTGTACTATAAGACACATTTCCTTTCTGCGCCTCTGGTCGTTGTGCCGATCCATCTGTAGATCTCGCTGCAAAGTCTGCAGCTAGAGGACTCTTGGGCAATTCGGTCTGCGTGGGGGAGCCGCTGAAGGTATCCCCATTTAGGGAGGCGCGTTGCCGGGGACTGGTGGAGGAGTTTGAGCGGGAGGGGAGGGGGGAGATTCCGCCGGCTGCTTGTTTGGCTTTTAGACGTTCTTCGGTCGCTTTTAATCGGGCCTCGAGGGCTTCGAGTTCGGAGGTTTGGGAGGAGACTGCTTTTTTCCTAGATTTTGGGGGAAGAGGGTAAGAGAAAAGCGTTGGGGGAGATGGGAAGGGAATGAATTCTGGAAGGAGGGGGGAAACTGACTTTTCTGAGACTGCGGCATCTAGGTCGGCGACGCTGTTGTCGATTTTGAAGAGGTCGTTCAGCGCGAGGGAGAAGGATCGCGCCATGGTTCTGGAGGGGTTCGAAGGGTCAGCATTGCGCGCGAATGATGAATGATGCGGTTGATGGAGCTTTGGGGATATGGGGGACGCACGATTGTGGACGAACTGCACTTGGCTTCCAGTCGCGATCCATCTCTTCGTCTGACCTTGCGGTGGTATTGGTGGTAGACATGATTATTGCAATCTGGTTTGGATGTGAAGGCGGGGGGGGGGGATTAATTTGAAGCTGGGCTGTACTAGGAGCGGCAGACGGAGAAGCTAGGTGGGTGGGTAGGTTGTTGACGGGAGCTGGGGAGATGGAGATGTACAGAGTAGGAGTAGAGTAGGAGTAGAGTAGGGTTAGGTAGGAGTCAAGAAGAAAAGGGAATCCCTCGAATAAAGTGAATGTATGCCCGTCTGTGAATGTCTCTCGGCCACGAGGCTCCGGCTAGGGTTGAACTTTCGTCGCTGGGAAAATAAGGGGGTCGAGAATCAGAGGTACGGTAGGCCAGTCAGCCTGGTCCAGCTGGAGAAATGGAGCTGCAGCTGGGGGGGGGGGGTGGAGCGTGATTTAGGATTGCGTGAGGCTGCTTTGGGAAGAAGAGCTGACGATGATTTACGACCTCATCATCAGCATCAGAAGACTCAAGAGGGTGGAAAAGGGGTCATGGAGGCTTGATGCTGGTGCGCGAAGTTACAAGACGCATGATCTTGAAGCCTGATGGTGCCTGTGTCACACCTCAGGGTAGGGTGAGTCGCCTAGCGAATGGGCTGGCTAGGAGTCGGTTAGTCAGGGGCAAAGTTCATTGCGAAAAAGGTAGGATAAGTTTCAAAGAAGCTTGTTTGCTATTTTATATTTGTAGCAAGTTATACAAATCTTGAAATGACAAGCACGAGGTTCCGTTGTACTACACTAGAAGCCGTTTCGTGGTACCTGTGGTAAGACCCTAGCCGTACCTAGGTACTCCCTACCTAATTGCCGGTGCAGTGCTGCTAATGCATCAGGGTACGAGCTACTAGTTACAGAATAGAGTAGCTTCATATTGCTAGTTTGATGGGTTAATTCCGAGGATTTATTTGCCTCGAATAGACCCTTCTTCAAACATGTTGACCTTTTCGCAAAGTCCTCGCTAGTTAATGCCCAGTAAAGCTCTGTTGTTTCAAAGATTGTAATATGTTATTAAAAAATGGCTAGCAGAATCAAAACAAAAAGCTCTGTTTTTCTTGGGCCCTCTCAAAGGTTGTACTTTGAAGTAATTCCCCGGATTTCAGTTAGTTTATTACCCAGAAGAAAGTCTGGGTCTCTCCATACGGTCGGTGTCCAACACATACACATATGCAAAATCCATGGTACAAAATCCCATTCAAGCACCAATAACTACTAATCTATCGTCTTAGAAGGAACCCTTTGAAATCCTGTCTCCTAATTTAAATAATAGACTGCAATTCGCACAGCGTATTCTTGATGAAATAATTACTAGAAATATTTTCGAAGCTTCGTTCTCATGATGAGGTTCCGGAACTAACTCCCGGTGTATAAGTCTTTTGAAGTCAACTTCTTTGAACAGACTCTTCTATATTATTTACTTTATCTCTTCAGCAAATCTACATGTAAGTAATCACCCAGAAAATGTTTAATTACCAACATATCATAATCCCTACCAATCGCTTCTATTCGTTCAGCTTCCGTCCGGTACCACGTGATCTTAGTTAATCGCTCCTCGTCGGGGACACTCCACCACTCACCATCATCGAGGAATCTAATTCCATGCGCGCGACTTTCCATCATCAACACCCACCCAACATCACGACTTTCATCGACACGACTCTCCTTATGATTTGCGACGCCTTACGATTCTAGATGCCGCATCGTACGCCATCCCATAATTCGCGACCGGCCAACCCCCAAATTGACGGCGTTCACTGCGAAACCTCGTCGTCGTGGCTCCCCTTCACCTCGTTGCTCGCGCGGTCGACGGAGCCTCTGCTACTGCCAGTGAATCTACCGCACACCCTGATCGCTGGCGAGAAGCCTACCGGGGCATGAATACTACACCTTCCTCCACGCTCGCACAGCCCAACCCAAATGTAAACCACGCGCACTCGCACTCGCACTCGCCATCGCCCTCCCCGTCTTCATACACCCCCCTCGAACAATTGTTGCTCTTCCAGGCTCTCTTGGAATTCGGCACGCGCGATGATGATTTCGTTCGAATCTCCGGTCTCTTGACCAATAATAATCTAGTGAGGGATTCTGAGACTTACGATGCCCGACGATTGAGTGTGGATGCGCTGCGCCAACTCTATGTACGATTATTGCATGAGGAAGTGAAGTGGGAGGGGCAAGATCAGGATGTACAAGAAGATGGCACGCAGGCCGGGTCGAAGAAGCGAAAGTTGCCCAGTCCACCACTACCTTCGCTCAAGGATATTCAGCAACACGACGAAAAGTTACCGTTACTGGTGAACAAGTTGTACGCACGATATCGGGATTGTATGATAGCAGAAATACGAGAAGAAGAACGTAACTATGCGCGGGTTCAGCGGGAAATCGCGGAGATCGAGAGAGGAGAATGGGATGAGAGGATATTGAGAGAGGAGCGTGAGCTCGCAAGTAGGAACGGGACAGTACCACCCATACCACCTCAACCAAGGACGAATGGCACAACTCCAATACTACCAACGGCTGTACCAACACCCACGCCCCCACCTCAATCAAAACCCAGACCCGTGGAAGTACAGAGACCACAAGTTGTGATAAAAGCTTCCCCTGTCTTAGCACCAGCGAAAGCATCTCCAAAAATCTCACCATCTCCACGAAATGATGGAAAACAAGAGGGATTGGCAATTACAGATGTTTTGAATTCTCGACCAATCTCCCCTGTTCCTCCACCTACAACGCAAGCACCAGATTCTGGAGCGCAAAATGGAACACAAACTAGTCGTCCTCCTGCAAAGAATACACAACGGCCAGGAAACAACGGGCAAAATCAACACCCACAGCAAGGCACAGCACCTTTGCAACCCCCATCAGGACTACAACACCCGGGGGCAAATGTTTGGAAATGGGAGCCACCATCATTTGGGCCACATCAGCAGCAGCACCATCCCCAATATCAATCTCCAAGTCCCCAGCAGCAATTCCAACCACAACCTCAATTTCCGCCCCAATTCCAATCCCCATCACAAACACATCAACAACCTCCTCAATTCCCACCACAAGGTCAACCACAACACTTCAGCACACCACAATACCAACAACAACACCCACCCCCTCGTGGATCATTTTCGGCACCACATGGATTGCCTTCTCCTCATCCTCATGTCCCATCATCTCCATCCCCTCTAAACACCCAACATCCACATGGAATACTTCTCCCACCACCCAATGGTATGCGTCAGTCTCCTGGCTCGCCATCTTTACCACTTGATGCTTTGGCGGATATGGCCGGCCAACAACAATACCGGCCTCAATCTGGGTCTCCCATGACCCCGCAGCAAATGCAAGCTCCTCCCGCGAGTCATCCAATGCAGTACCAGCAGCAGCAGAGACCTCCTCAACCTCCAAATGGCGGCCACCAGCCAATTCAAACTCCTCAATACCAAGTGGCTTCTGCTCCCTATCCTCCTCAATTTCAACCTTCGTCTTCAGATCCCAGAGGACAGTATCAAGCCCAAGCCTTGGTTCCTCCGGATAATAGGCAGTATAACTCGCCTTACAATGCTAGCCAAGGCCCAAAACCTTTGGCTTCCAACACCCAGCAAAACCCGGCACCAAAACCCCGTCCGATGCTACCAAATACACCAATATCCCAAGGTGTACGTCAATTCAAGACTGGAAGTGGTACCAGATGGACTCCAAATCCCACAGCGTCAACTCCAAGACCTAACAAGAAAATCGAGCCTCCTGCCGTGGAGCCATTGAGTCCTGTGCTGGTCCCGGCGAACCCCCCGGCCGCTGTTAAGAAACCGGCTCCTCCGAAGAAGGAAGTTACAAAACCGGAACCCTCAAAAGTTACCAAAAGACCAGCGCAGCGAAAAAGAGCGGGTAGTACCGCTTCTTCGATCGTTGCGAGATCTCAAAGGAGTCAATCAGTTGCAACGGTTGCATCACGTGCGGATGATCTCCAGCATGTTAAGGAAGAAGTTGCAACTCCTGTCGGTGGAGTTGATGATGTGGATGAAGTGGACGAGTCATCATTTACACATCTGCAGTCCACACCAGGGATATCACAGAATCAGACTGGCAAGCGCAAGCGTGATGTTAGTAATATGTTCGATTCACGACCTCCTCCATCTTCACCTCCCACGCATGTTCTCTGGACTCGAGGTTTCCCTAAAATATCTGCATCTGCACTTGAATCGGTTTCTGGGCACAGAAATGCCAGCACATTCGCTGCACCGGTAAAGGAAAAGGACGCACCTGGGTATTCTAGTAGAGTTCTTCGGCCACAAGATTTGAAGAGTATTCGCTCCGCGATCAATGCTGGTCACAGAGCAGCAACTGCTGCGGCACCTGCTGATATGAATAGCTCTGCTGTGAATGTCTGGCTCCCTATTTCGGAAGAACTCGTTCCTCCAAAGGGGATTATCAACAATGCCCAACTGGAAAAGGAATTGATGCGCATGTTTGCAAATGCCATCATGTACAATCCCGATCCAGATGCGGGATTTGGTAGAAGACTACAGGACAAAGGGAAGGCGCCATCTGGAGATGTTTTGGGTTATGAAATCGATGTTGATGGAGTGGTGAAGGATACTCGGGCTATGTTTGCAGATGTTGAGAAAATCATCACGAATATGAGGAGTGCTGAGAGAAGAAGTGAAGAGTTACGAGAGGCTAGTCTTGCTACTGGGGGTCTGGTCGTGACCGCAGGAGAGTATGACGAAGGTGATGAAGGCGATGGTGATGCGAGTTCTGTTACTGGGAGTGTAGCGAAGAGAAGACGTAAGGCTTAGGGTTTAACCAAAGCACGCTTGTTTAGTTGCTGAAAAGTCTGGTTGACGTATATATTAATTAAAGAAATAAATCTTTTGGCAATTTTTGTTTGATGTGACATCCCAATCGCCTGGGTTTCTTTTGCTTAATGATGGAACTTACTCGTCGCCTGCAAACAACTTCCCTCTCTGGGGTATTGGAACCTCGGTCGCACTCAGCAACACCACCCTTGGCATAGCTGGATCTGGTGTGAAGCTCACTCAGCTCCGCTGAGTGAGCTGTCGCAAGGCACGCAACCAAAGTTCTACTTGGTACAAGGTACACACTTAAACCAAGCCAAATCACAACTAAGAAAAACAAGAGGAAGAGGATAAATAAGCAAATTCCAAATGTCCTCTTTCTGCCCTCCTCCTAATTCATCTATTCATCGATCGCCAATCCATCTCACAACATCTACACTAACCCACCCTTCCACAACCACTCATAAGCCTCACTATAAACCTCCGAACACCCCTCCCTCCTCTTCACCAACTCACTCCCCTTCCACCCAAAATGATGCATAAACCCATGCGAAAGTTCCCCTCGCTAACGTCTACTTATAACTTCCCTCCCTCCTCAAAATCAACCCCCTATCCTCCCTCCCTCTCAATCTTACAAAGTGATACATCATCTCTTGAGCTTCTACAATAGACGCAAGATATCCCATTACACACCAATAGTAAAAGCCAAGGTGGTAAATCTTCTTTCTTGGCGTGATAGGGATTGAGCAAGTGGATTTTCTACGTTTTCTCTTCTACGCGGATGTAGTCCCCGTCGAAGCTGGGTGATGAAACTTCCGAGGAGTCTTTGGGGCTGTTTTGTTTTTGTAAGGGCGGGAAAGGTGTTTATATTCGGGGGGGGGGTGGCTGAAATTTGGGATTAGGTAGTAGCTTACCTTGGGAAAGTGCTGTCTACATCTTGGAAAGTTCTGTCTTATGAGCATTAATTCCTGTTTGAGTTGTCTAGGTGGAATAGAATTCAGCGTCGTATTGGGCGTCGCGGACTGGGAAGCTGCCGCCGTGGATGTTGATGTAGTGGGGTAATACCTAGGTAGTGTTCACGGTTTATAGTTAGAGGAGAAGAAGAAACAGGTTTCAGAGGTTAGTCGATATGGGTAGGTAGGTTTTGAGGATTGTTGGGGTTCCTTTCATGATAGTGGTTGGGGGTATAGGAAGTGATGGGTGGAGAGGACTGTTAGACTATGGATTTGAAGTGCTAGAGTCTTAGGAGACAGTTTAGGCGATTGGAAAAAGGTAGGGAGATATGGAGGAGGGGGGGAGAGATTCTGAGGCGATGTCATGTTCTAGTGATTCCAGGAGCGTTATTTTTGAGAATTGAGCTACGTGCTCTTTCGAAATTCTAGTTTGTCCTTTAAGTATGTGAGTTTTGGGAAGCACTTGGGAAAGTATTTATACTGTGGAACTATGAGTGAAATTCTCATAAGTCCCGTGACTTCCGTAATTGAGGCATGTGATAGAAAGAAGGGGTATATATTTCTACAGAGGGATAAGCCTAGGTTAAGTGCACCTCTAAGAGCTATTAAAGAGGCTATAAACAAAGGTTCTACTAATAAAGAGAGGGTATTTAGAATAATATAAGGATATTATTTATAATATGTAATAAGAGCCTTCTTATTACTAATTCCAGCTTATAAGCATACGTAAGCGTTTTAGCCTCAGGTTCTAGGCCGAATATCACAGGCACGGCTTAATAAAATGCTTAAGGTTAAGATCCTGCTCCGAGCACTGAATTCGCTTAGATTGAGGTCTACAAAATGACTCCATTTAGTGTTGAAGTGCTGAGCTATCAGTTGGAGAGTTGAGGAAAACTGAAATAAACTCGGAATTACTTTATGTCCAAGGCTGTAAGGTTGCAGTAGGCAGAAGTGTTCTAGGTCTTATACCCGAGGGGCTTCCTTATCGCCAAAGAGTATCCTCTGAGTTGAAATTCCACCCACCCTTAGTTCCATGAACAATGGACTTTATTTACAACATAGCATCTTCATCTTCGAACACCACCCGAAAACAGGGGCCATGAAATGATAACTTTGTTTGGTCAACGAGGAAGCCGGGTCCCAAAGAGAAGTTCCCAAAAGAGGCCGCAGCCCGGCATGTTTCAAATATATATCACCATTGATATAGACGCCGCTTGGTAAAAACTACCAAATGAAGAAGACCTAGTATACCTGCGCTGTTACTTATTTTAACGTTCCAGCATGTAGATAGATAACGAACTGTTAAATTCTTGTATTCTTTTTTTATCACAGTCAGATGTATATTTACGCAAGGCAGGAACGATCCATAATGAAAAAAACAGATCTTGGAGATGATGTCCACGACCCCATATAACTCTTGCACCCCCCAAAAAAGCTGTCATGAAGAGTAGTGAGGCTGAGGTAGTATATAAAGATATTAAGAAATTCCTGGAAGCTATTCAAGATTAGTATCGATGGTTTTATTCTCATAGTATGGAGGTTGTTTGGTGGGTTAGGACGGGTTTCGCGTTGTTGGGATTGGTTGTTAGTCTTTTCCGAATGATGTGTTGGGAGGTGGGCTTTCGGGGACACAGAATTTCGAGGATAGGAAGAAGAAGGCTTATCAGCTCTTGAACAGAGCCGTGGTGATTTTGATGGCTCTTGGTATTTATAGCTATCTGACTACTATACATTGCTGTTGCCTTTTGAGATGCTAATCGTAAACTTGTACGAAGTTTATTCGATTGAATGTACATGTGCAGTATACTAGAAACAACAAAGATCACTGTTTCGGTTTTGATCAAGTTCCCTTCTTCCTTCATTTCACTATAATCCTAGACTCGAAAATACATTATGATTCATACATATAACGAGACAAGAACTTATAAGCACAATTACCTTCAAAAAGGTCTAGGTGCCGGACCTCCCATCTTCACCTATGGCAGAGTGACAGACGCAAACTATCCCGTCTCTACTATAGCAACAAAAGCAGTTGGCCAAGCAGCAACCGTGAACGCATTCCCAACTTCATCTCCCGCAACCTCAAGTCCTATTCCCACACCCAATCCCGACAAAAATGCAACACTAGCGATTATGAGCATTACCATGCCACCTGAAGGCCCATCCTGAATCCACACCCCAAATCCCACGTCTTCCTCTAGCACTCCACTGCAGGTCAAAGCTCTTCATCGCTTCTTAGGTACTTGCAAAAAGGTGACATCTTGATATTGCCCATATTTCGCATCACAACTTTGCCCTGGACTGTTGAAATGATGCGTTGTGTATACAGGGTCTATTGACGGATTTGGAATGATTGGATGGTTGTGTGGAGATGGGTTAATGTCATACGCGGATGCGAATTGCTCGGTTGGCAAGCGATGAGCAATGTAGGTCAATATGAGTCTCACAAATAAACTTTCAAAGTTCCTGTATAACTCACACATGTCCATCCAACTCATTTAGTCGGTGCCGGCGGTGACAACCCCTCAAATAAGTACGTCATCATGGTAGCAAGAACCAGGGTTAAAGAGCTAGGATCTTTGCGTTTTCCAGTGGAATTCTTTCAACATGGCAACCTCTGTAGCTGAAATCACATCCACTGCTTAAGACAGTCAGTATTTCCATACCTCTATGAGAACGTAATATGTTATATATATAACCAGTCAACATCCGACTTCCTTGTAACCACATCTCCATTTTCTCTTTTACATCTTGCGCGGGCAAAATCTGGTGGGCCACTGTCATTGCGTATCGCTCTCTTGATAACTCTCAAACCAGGAGAAATTAGGCCATCCCAACCCAAGTGGAGGTCTATATCTGCTTCGCGGCTGCATCTTGAATAACAAAGCTACGCTTCTCAAGATTTCGAAGGTAATCTGGGTGTGCTTTAAAACTCAATTGAGGACACAAGCAGCGCCTGAATTCATATATTAATATCTATGATTTGCACCTCAGATCTTTTGGACTCGCCTCAGCTAACCTTATAAATTATAGGTGAAGAGGTAACGATACGCCCTTTATATCAACTGGATAAACCGGTCGTTGACTAGTTATTGATTGTGTTGGAAGTCCCCTCAATAAAATGAAGAGTTCTTACTTGTTTTGGAGCGAGCGGTTCATTATTCGTACATTTATTTCATTTTGTATTATAGTTATTTCTATTGGGAATATTTCTTGAAAGTTGAAAGACTGTTTTATCCCTTCTATTCATATTCGGTTAGAAGGAATGAATGTCCGTTTCTTCTTACTATAGACAGAAATACTTACTCACGCTGGCATTTTTTTACACTCACACTCAACAAGATTCAATCCTACTACCAAGAAAGTGTCTCTATTCTTCCTACTAATTTCGCTTTTAATTATGGCTTAGTGTCTGAATTCAAGTTGAGATTTTTTATGAGAGAATTCAATCTAGAGCTCCCAGCAATATGTTAACAAGGTTAGTATGGCGTCTCAAGAGACTCAGGGAGAGCTCTTATCCACGGTCATCAAACTCTTCCAGCTCAATGTTTTCCCAGACTCCTTCCGGGTCTCTGGTCCCTGTCCCTGTCCCATTCCCACGTATCCGGCTGACCACGGTTGAGCTTAAGAAAACCTTGGCTAAGAATTGTTTGAGTCTAATAGCTGCTCGTTAACAATTGAACCACTTTTGTTGACGACAAATCGTCGAGTCCGAGATTTTCCAAGCGCAGAAGTGCGTTTTTGAGAGGATCGATTTGCAAGGCAAAAGCAAGTTATACTGAAATGGGTGAGAGCAACAAGGATGGATGGATACTGCTAATGGCATGAGGATGTTGATTGTGTCTTACAAATAATTAATATCTATCTGTGAATCGATCGTATTTTTGCTCAGCCTTGGCACCTTTGTATCTTGTTCTAGGTTAAAATCAAGAAGACTCTTTGCTGCTCGACAGTAAACTATATTTTCTTGAGTTATAAAAGAACTTCTTTATACAATGTAGCTGATACGCTACTGTTGTTCGTGGCTCTTAGTATCGAAGTGGTCAGCTTACTCATATCCAGAAGGGAAAAGCTTTGCTCAAATTGATCTTGAGCATCGATAGCACTGGACCTGAGCGCTGAGGGGCCTTTATTCTCCTTTGTTTTTCGATTTGAGGTCGATCTGAATAGAGAGTACTATTTCTCAGCTCAGCAAGTCGATTTAGAAGCCCGTCTATGTGGGATGAGGTGAGGCTTTGAGAGGTTACAATGGGGGTAACGATGTTAAGAAGGGCGAGGAGATTTCCAGCAGTTGACCTAGTGGTGGAAGACATTGAGCGAGTCGCTATGTAGTTTCCACTTTGAATTCTATAAGATACTAGACATAGAAAAATAAGTTTCCATTTTACTATCATAGTAAGGCTGTAGGTTGCACCCCTCACCGATTCTAAATATAGTATGTTATGCAACCACGATATTTGGACATCTCGTGACATAAAACTTTCCACCTCTTTGGAAATTGTCAAACTACATTCTGCTTACTTAGGCTCTCAACTGATATTTACACTCAAACCAATAGGAAACGAAGGATTATCAGACCGTCACTAATAAGCGTAGAGTAAGCAACGCACAGTTTTGTTTATCCACCAATAGAAAACAATCCCATAATCAAACATCCATATGCAGACCTACGTACAAAACAACATTCGCATCCCACCATGAAGAAACCGTAGCCCCTCTACTGATCAGATCCTCCCCCTTTCAAAGGTCTTCTCTCCCCTCAACAAGAGTTCTCTTAAAATCCAAACTCCAACCTCTCTTCCCAAGAATGTCACGTTTCCCGCCCCTCCCGCCCTCATCCCAAACCCCAGAACAAGCAGAATCCTACGCCGAACTCACCCGTCTGACAGCTCTCCTCTACGGAAAGAATAACATCAAACTACAAGACAGCCATGGAGCATTCATCGGACCCTTCGCACCCCTCCTCTACAGCCCCTCTATAGCACCTACATGGGTCCCCGCCGCCTACGCTGTCATCTCCAATCCGGCCCTTAGCCTGCGCGAGAGGGAGTTGGCGATCCTAGCGAGTTTGAGTTTAAGTAAGCCGGCTTTTGGGGTGCATTCTCATGTGAGGATTGCGGCGGATGCTGGGTTTGGGGAGGAGCAGATTAGGGATGCTGGGGAGGGGAGGTGTCCTAAGGATTTAACGGGGAGAGAAGTGAGTTTTTATTTTTTTTATGTAATCAATTTTTTGGTGGAGCGAGAGGGAAATCTAGGATGGATGAGCATTTAAGAAATAAAGATTTGATGAGCCCCGAAACCTGAGGAATCCGATTCTAATGTTTTGAAATAGGAAACATGTTACAATCTAGCCCTAGAATTAGTACAACTCCGTGGTCCCCTAGGAAATGAGAGTTATGAGAAGGCTCTGGGTGTGCTGGGGAGGGAGAGCTTGTTAGCGGTTGTACATCTTGCGGGGTCGTATCTGTATACTGGAGTTTTGTTGAATGCTGCCGATGTTCCGATTCCGGAGGGATAGAAGTTGTTTGTTGGTGATGAGTGAGTGGTTTGGTGTGGGTGTAAGAATTGGGGGACTTGAGAAGTTGGTTGTGAGCGAGAAATGGATTTGGGATCGGTAGATTTGGGATAAGTAGATGAGGACTTGAAAGCTTGCTGAACACGAAAAAGACCTCGGTGAGAATGGCGAAAACAATAGGAACGGAATGAGGAAGTAAAAAAGCTGCATCAGACACCTTGGAAAATACGCCTCGTGTAATAACAAACATGTAGACTGGTAGATTCGGCACATCTTCGTTTATATCTTCCCGAAATTAAGTATAGATATGAAGGAAAAAGCAAAGAGTGAAAAACTGTGTAGCCAGGTATGGAAGACAATTATTACCATTATTTCATCCTGCTTGAAGGGAAATTGAACACGCGACTTTAAATGTTGCCCCTTGAGACATCATCACTGCCGCTGTAGAAAGTGGTGTCAAGATACTTTGACATGTGTCTTGGAAATCGCGGGATGAGTTGACCTCGTGATAGTAGTTGATAGTAGTTGGTGGGGGTGAAGTTCGAAGTTGCAGACTGTTCTCAAAAGTACAAGCGAAACTGTATTTTGAATCACAGCAAGTCAGCGAATCAGAACCACTGCTTTCCATCGTGCCCACTTCTCACCCCTGTATTGGTTATTTTAGGTTCAACTCTGGCTGAGTTGAGCCACAACCACAGCCGTACAATAAGCCACAGCTGGGCAGACGGGTCTGACTTGGTGAGGCTGGTCGAAATTGGCGAAATTCAACAATGGCCAACGCCTTCTGACCCACCACGACGACCACCTAGTCCCAGTTAGTGTAATCTTTGCCAGCCATGCGAGTGTCTCCTACTGCCTCTCCATTCTTGAATCCGTCTCCGTCTTCACCATAGACTCCTCAATCTCTCCCCGCAATCCCTCCTCTCCATATCAGCCCAACTTGATTCCGGCCCCGGCGACGAACTATCGTCCCACAACCAAGGTGGAAGGACCAGGAGGAGGGAGTAGCTCTGCACTTTGGAATATTCACACCCACCCCGCCGGGTCCAACGAATCATACGAACTAGTCGAGTACACCGACATCCAACATCGCGAAGAGGCCACCGCAAAGCAACGTCAACACGAAGCCAAGCGGGCAGAAAAGAGGCGACGGCTGGACCACGAGGACGAGATGAAGTTCTCGCACAGCATTCAGTTTAATGCTGTGCCCGATTGGAGCAGCAAGTACATTGCTTACAGCAACCTCAAGAAACTGTACGTGACTTCTGTTCTGCGCCTTGCATTGTGCCGGTGTTACCTTTGCTACACCTCTGCCGCGCCGCGGGGAAAAACTTGAAGAGCTGTGGACTGATCATTTCCAGAATTTACCAGCTCGAAAAGACCATCCATCGTCCAGCTGCCGGAGACGAGGATGCTGAAGGTTCCCCCCTCATACAATCCGATAACCCAGATCCGGCTTTCCAGAGAGCATTAGATGCCGAACTCGAGAAAATCTCCTCATTCTACCAAATCAAGGAGCTGGAGATTTATGGCGAGGTGTCGGACTTTCTCAAGGACGAAGCTTCATACGAGAACGAGAACCAAGAGCAGGATGGAGCAGGAGATCTCAGGGGGAATGGGGCTGGTCGGAGCAGCGATCGTCCTCGACAAGGCAGCATTTTCCGAAGTTTCCAAAAGCCCCGAAGGCCTAGCACAATCAGCAGATCGATAGATGAGGGCATGGAGGATAGTGATGAGGGGTCCGATGACGATGAAACCACCGGATTGCAGAAATCAAGAGCCAGTTTGAATCGGACCAAGAGTGCCCCCTACGATGGAAATGCAAGTCGAGAGAATATGCTGGGCTCAACCGAATTCAACAAATCCATTAGGCGAAACAGTCAAAACTACGATGATTATGCCGAGCAAGCCATGTCGACGCTATATTCCTCTGGCATCACTCTGAAAAAGCGGGCAATCAGTCTCTATGTACAATTATGCGAGTTGAAGTCATTTATCCAGCTGAACAAGACAGGATTTACCAAAGTTCTCAAAAAGTACGATAAAATCCTCGACCGACATCTCAAATCCATGTACAACGAGAAATATGTAGCTCCTGCCTATCCATTCCGACCAGAAACCATAAAGCATGTCGAGGATAACATTTTGAAGATGGAACAGGCATATGCTGCGGTCGTCACGCAAGGTGATGTTGGGTTGGCCAAGAAGGAACTGAGGTTACATTTACGAGAGCATGTTGTTTGGGAACGAAATACGGTTTGGCGAGAGATGATTGGAATTGAGCGAAAAGCTCAAGCTGCCAATATGGGTTTGAGGAGAACCCTCTTAGGCCAAGATAACAATCCTGCCAAAGCTCGACTTCAAGGAGACGATGTGGATGCTGCAGAAACAAAGGAACTTTCGACGCCTGTGGGAAGAATCAGATTACCATCATGGTTGGTGAGCTCAACGATGCTTACATTGATAGCTATCGTTGTGATATTTTTTGTCCTCCTTTATATTCCAATCATGAAGAAAACGGAACAACAAAACTGCTTGGCAATGTTGGTTTTCGTCAGTTTGTTGTGGGCTACCGAGGTGGGTTTTCTCTGATTGGTTTGAATTATATATACTAATATCACTAGGTCATTCCTCTCTTCGTGACTTCTCTCCTCATCCCTTTCCTATGCGTCGTCTTGAGAGTTGTACGTTCCGACGACAAACCCTACCATCGACTTGACGCCAGTGCTGCAACCAAGTATATTTTTGCTGCCATGTGGACTCCAGTCATCATGCTACTTCTTGGTGGTTTCACTGTAGCTGCTGCATTATCCAAATACGACATAGCTAAACGGATAGCAACATTCGTTCTCAGTAAAGCGGGTACAAGACCAAGAACTGTTCTTGTGGCCAATATGTTTGTAGCAGCTTTTGCAAGTATGTGGATTAGTAACGTTGCCGCGCCTGTACTATGCTTCTCTATTATTCAGGTAGGACTTCCCGGACTTGCATATCTCTTCTTGACTAACACCAACAGCCAATGTTACGAAATCTGCCCGCCGATTCCCAGATGTCAAAAGCTTTGATTCTCGGCATTGCCCTTGCCTCCAACATTGGCGGGATGCTCTCACCCATCGCCTCGCCCCAGAACATCGTTGCACTTCAAATCATGACACCTCAACCATCTTGGGGCATATGGTTCTTCATCGTCATTCCTGTGGGCATCATCTCCATTCTCTTGATCTGGGTAATTCTCCTAGTCAGTTTCCAACCCGGAAGGGGTACTACCATTGTCCCAATTCGGCCAGTAAAGGATAAATTCTCTGGTGTCCAGTGGTTCATCTCATTGGTCACTTTAGGCACTATTATCCTCTGGTGTGTAAGTCATCAATTGGAATGGTTGTTCGGTGACATGGGTGTCGTCGCCATCATCCCTCTAGTCCTTTTCTTCGGCACTGGAATCCTTACAAAAGAAGATTTCAACAATTTCCTGTGGACGATCATCATTCTTGCCGCTGGGGGTTTGTCGTTGGGTAAAGCTGTCAACTCGTCGGGTCTTCTGCATACGATTGCGGGCGCTATCACCAAGGAGGTTGAGGGCTTCTCTTTGTATGGTGTCTTGGTGGTGTTTGCGTCGTTGATTCTGGTTGTTGCTACCTTTATCAGTCACACGGTTGCGGCATTGATTATTTTACCTTTGGTGCATAGTGTGGGTGTGGGGATGGAGGAGCCACATCCTAATTTGCTTGTTATGGGGGGTGCGCTGATGTGTAGTGCTGCCATGGGTCTTCCTACCTCGGGATTCCCTAATATGAGTATGTCCCTCGCCCCCTCTCCCCAAATCACCATCCCCTTGATAAGAGGAGAGAAGCTGACTGAGTGGAAATAGCTGCTATCATGATGGAAGATTCACAGACTGGACAGAGATACTTGCAGGTTAAGCACTTTATCAGTCGGGGGGTTCCGGCTAGTATCTTGACGTTGCTTGTGGTTATTAGTGTTGGATATGGGTTGATGCTTGTGGTTGGGATGTAAATCCCCTCTTCTTTCTGTTCGGAGGGTTTTTTTTCGCATGGAACGGCGTTTGAGGGGTGTAGATTGAGCATTTTGTGGAGAGGGAAGTTATTCAAGTTGCTGTATATCATTTTCCGTCCAGGTCGTTTGCATGTTGTGTAGAAGGGGTTATTTTTCTTCCATTACATTTCTTGAAGAATCAAATATGGTCCTAGTGACTTTGGCGTTGTTTCTTTCTTTCCCATTCCTCCCTTCCTCCACTCTTGCACGTGCTTTCGTTGTGGCCCCCAAACTGCAATTCCTTCCCTTAAGCCGGCCGGAAGGGGGAACTTAACTTGGCGGGGTTCTCAAACGTCGAGATGGAGCCTTCTTGGGTTTGATGAGGACTGGGGTTGGAATTACGAATCGATTTCGATGATCTGCATTGGATCGCACGATAAAGGGGGGGTTGGGCTTTGGTGTTGACGATCAAGGGGGGGGCTGTGAGCGATTTACTTTGCAAGGCCTGGCCTGGCTAGCTAGCTAGCGTTACCAGAAGACAACTGGTGGCATTGCATTTCATTGCCATTGATAGGTGAGGTGACAGGAATTTTTCTCGCGATCGTCGTCTTTGGGGATGTCTTTCTCCGCGTCGTCCGTCGTCTTCCGGAAGGAGAAAGTGGGCGGGTTCTCAGACAGATATGGAGGAGATGGGGTTTGTACTAAGTCAGTATGCGTCATGCGCTCTCGAAGTGGAGTTTGGAGGTCGATGATCATTTCCTGGCCGCACGATCGGATGGCATCACAGCAGTGACTGCACAGGTACGGAGTACAGTACAGGTACAGTACAGGTACAGTATCAGTACAGGGACTACATGTAGAGACTACGGTTTTGAGTTTGGGCTGTCTGTCGGGGGGTTTTGTCGATCTGTCTGTCATTTGAGGAGTGCAGGATGGGACCTTGGTACCTTGGTAAGTTGGGTTGTGAATTGTGGATTGTGGGTTGTGGATTGTGTTTACGACAAGGTACTTACTTATGTCGGCACTTGCTGGTTTTCCTATTGCCCCCTGTTTTCAAGGTATAGCCTTCTCGATTTTTTGAATTTTTTTTTGGGTTCGTGCCTGAGTTTAGTGTGCTTACCTACATATGTACATACGTATACGGAGACTATTCACCGTAAAACCTGGAAAGGATAAATGAGCGTGACGGATTTTACGCTAACTCAAACTCACTTGAAACCATCAGTTTGGTGACAAAAAGGTTTCTTCTAACTGTCAAAAATCCCTACTGCTTTAAATAGGGGTAAGGTACTTTTACTTTTACGGTGAATTGACCTAGTAGTCTGTATACACATATGTACCTTGAGGCTCGTATTGAAGTGAGTTTTGAACTTTGGGCGAAGAGATGTCGGTGCTTTTCTTCCGGTTCAATGGTCTATCTATCTGTCTGTCTGTCTTGAAAATCTTCAAGAAACTTACTTTATTAGTAGATGTGTATTAAGATGTATTAAGAGATGAGCGACGTCCACGGCCCCGGTAGAGGTGGAAATTATCGACACGTGACTCCACCGTTACGCACTGGCATCCAATTTCTTGTCAAAAGGTTCCAGGTTGTACTAGCCAAACCACCCTTGCATAAGACAGACAGACAGACAGTTAAGGAGGGGGCGGGGGAAAGTAAGTACTATACTAGTGTCAATACTCAATCGTTAGTTGCCGTTGCTACACGCACGAAACGTCACAATCGAAAATGGCGAGGTGCCTGCCGATCGAAATCTTTTGACGATGCTGCGATTGGGGGGGTGGTTGGTTCTATTGTTCTATTGTTCCATTGTTCCATCGTCTATCTATCGTCTATCCCGTAGATTGCGTAGATAGCGTAGTCTTAAGATCGCTTTGCTATATCTTGGAGATTACAGGTAGGTGGGCACGGTAGATGGTTTAGAGTTTTTCTTCTTCTTCTTCAATTTCTTTTTCTTTTCTCTCCCCCCGCCCTGACTCTACTATACGTAAAGTAGGTACTTATAGAAAAAAGATAATTAAGTATTAAGTACTCTTTCTACACTAACTTAAAAAAAGGCTTATAATTTTATAAGCCAAATAAGCGTACCCACGAGGACCCACCCAAATCCCCACAATTCAAAAATAATATTCAGAGTCGCAAATAACACCTTCACTCTCACGAAAACTGGATACTCTGCCGCCTGGTCCAGTCAGTTAATGACCAGACATTGCATTAACTGTTCCCTTTCGCGGACCCTTCTCGAAAAAATTAGTTTCTACTCGCCTGACTCTAATCAAGCTCTTAATTCGCTGGGAGATTGTTTCCTAAAAACATTCGCCGCCGTAGGCGGATGTTCTCTATCCCATTCCCTGAGGGGGGAATGGGGGCTGCCCCGGTAGCGCGGTTCGCCGCGCCCGGGGGGTTAGAGTTTTGCTGTTTTTTTGTGGCTTTATGGAATTTTTATACAAATTAATTAATCAAATACTCGAATACGCGAATACGTATACTATCAATCAATCAACCTTTCTCCAAAGTTAGAGAAACCACGAAGTATTCAAGTATTCAAGTATTCAAGTATTCAAGTTTTCAAGTTTCTATAGTTCTCCAGTTATCCAGTTCAGTTTCAGATCTCCAAGGTTTATAGGTTTATCGAATTCAGAAATACCTCCGATCCAAATCCCTCGGATCCGATCCGGTCCGAAGGAAGGATGGAGATTTCCTTTCAGGGCGGTTCTAGCTTGGTACTAGGTTCAATCTGGAAATCTAGCCTAGGTAGTCTAGGATCAGGTGCTGAAAGACGACAGCTTGGGTCGGGTTGGGTCGTCGGGTCGGCAATGGTTCTTCCGCTGCCAATGGGATGTGACCGACCGTGTGAGTGATTTTGCTAGGTTTTTTGCTAGGTAGATTTTTTAAGTACGTCTGTTACTTGCCGTGATTTTTGGAGATTGTACCTTATATAGGATGTTTTTTTTTTATTGCTGTTCCATTTTGTTGTTCCATTTTTTATTGCTGTCTTTATTTTGAAGTGAGCGTTGGTATCATCTTTATCAAGTAAGTTTGAAGAAGGTCTTTTTTTTTTGGGTGGTGTTTACGAGCAAGAGAGTTCAGTTCAGTTCATCTGGACTTCACACCACAAAGTCAAGGACTCAAGGTTCCAGGTCCCGTCCTGTGGAGAGGATAAGTATCCATCCATCTATCTCCACTTCCATCTCCAGTTTTCTCAGACGAGTTGGCCAATGGAAAGGCCTGCGTGGTGGGGTGAGCACTGCGCTGCTTGAGCTGCTTCCATTGAGAATCTGAGAGTGAATCCATCCATCCCCACACACGCTGTGCCGCAGCTGGGATCTCGCGGAAATGCGGGTTGTGTCGTTAGGTTTGTAGGTTAGGTTAGGTTAGGTTAGGTTAGAGTAGGTTCATGCCCCAAATGGAGGTTCGAATTCGGGAGCTAGGAGGGGAGAGGAGCTTCTCGTTCGTCACCTTCGCGTTTGGAACTTTCCAGGTTGCCATGTGAGGTCCGGTGCAGTACTCCGTACCTAGGTACTATACAGTACGGAGAGTGCAGTGCAGTACCTACAGTAGCGACCTTATGCATGTTTGGTTCCGAATCGGTCGGCTCCTTCATTGGCGAGAGTCCAGAGCCGGGAGTGGGAGGCCCATAAAACCACCGCTTCTGGTGGATCCGCTGCTTTCGCTCTAACTTCCTTTTAGGTGGACGATGGAGACGATCGGAAGATGGAGATGGGGGTCTGTGAGCGATCTCGAGTGTTGATGTTTTCCCCTGAGGAGGGTCGAAGGTCAGTCCATGCATTTATACTTTCTTGTCCCGACGTTGCATTCTGGTTCTCGGGTTGGTTTTTATTTGATCTCTACCCTCTTTTTTTTTTTCCCCCCTTGGGATCGTGGAGAGGTGAAGAAGAAGCTATTAGGCTATATACGCTACATACCGTATATACCGTATATACAGAGCTACTACAACTACTACTACTACTACTACTACTACCACTACTACCACTCCTACCACATACCTCGAGATGGTTCCCGAGGCTCCTGATTTACAGCCTTGGACGACGCAGACCGTCATTGCCGTTACGATTCTGGCGGCCGTGTCGGTGGCTCTGAGATTGCTGTCGAGATATGCAAAGAGGCAGCCTCTGTGGTGGGATGACTGGATGATACTATGGTCTATGGTACTTATTTCCTCTCCAAGGCCGGCCTCTCACGGCCTCTCACGGCCCCTCGCTCGAGGGATTGGATTCTCTAAACTGACGCTGACGCCCAATCACCCACAGGCCTGGAATCTCGTCGTGGTGGGCTTCATCTTTGGCATGATTTCCTGCGGGATGGGGTTACACGCCGACGCTGTTCCCCTTCCCAAGATCGTGCTCATGGCCAAACTCCTGGTGGCCGCCGAGGTGCTGTATGCTTTCAATCTCGTCTGGACCAAATTGAGTCTGTTGATGATGTATTATCGCATCTTTCGCTTCCCCTACTTTAAGAAGTGGGCGTATATCATTGGGTCTTTTATCATTGCGTGGGTGATTTGCGTCACGTTCTGTATGCCACTTTCTTTCCCCCCTTTGCTTTTGTTCCCCCCCCCCCCTTCTTAAAAGCTCTCTGCTTCGGCGAAAGGTAGCAGCATATGCTAATCCGTCGCAGTGTTCATCTTCATCTGCGTGCCGGTTCAGAAACTGTGGTATCCGGAGCTACCGGGGAGGTGTATCAATCAAGTGGGAACCTGGATCGCGAATGCCCTCTCGACCATCGTCAGTGACTTGGCCACCTTGATCCTGCCCATCCCGCAGGTGTGGAAGTTGCATCTCAAAACGACAGAGAAGATTGCCATCACGTGTGCGTTCGGTCTCGGCAGCTTCGTCATCTTCGCCTCGGCCTACCGCTTCTCCGTCCTCTTCTCCTACAGCGCCACCGACCCGACCTACACCCTCGCCCGCACCGTCGGCTGGACCGCCATCGAAATGTCGGCCGGCATCGTCAGCGCCTGTCTCCCCACCATGGGGCCGGCCTTCCAATTCATCGGCCGAAAGTGCGGCATGAGAGCGCCATCACCCACGCTGCTGGGATCCAACAACGTTTCCAAGAGCGGCCTGTCCAGCAACGGACGCCACATCCCAGATGCCGTTTCGGGACACCATGGTGGTGGGAAGCGACATAGTCAAGGAGCTTTTCACTATCTCCCGGATGACTCGAAATATGTTACTCCCGAGGGGAGTCGCACGCCGGTCGATGACGACTTGCGACCGACGCATGGGGCGTATACGACGGCGAATGTCAGCGGGAGGGGGACGGACAGCTACAGTACTGATGAGGTTCCGCTAAACAGTATTGCGGTGCATAAGGACTTTACGCAGGTGACGACCGAGGGGAGGAGATAAGGAGGGGGGGGGGGGATAAAGGAACTGGGACGGATGGGATTGGGGGTTTAAAATTGGGGGTAATGTAAAAATAGTTACGAATAATGTACTGTATTTTATTTTTCAAGTCGAAAGGAATCGCTAAAGCTTCAAGCTTCATTCATCAATGATGTACCGTCTTTTACTCCTCCCACCCCTCACTAAATAAATGTTAAACCTAAACCTTCTCTTCTTGGTGTAACAGCCGCACAATTTTAAAGTTCCCAAGGTTCCCAGCTGTCAGAGATAACATTTAACTGTCAGAAATAACATTTAATTAAGGGGGGGAGTACCGTCTATTAGCAGGTGTCGTACTTACCTACTAAAGAGGGGTTTGGTTTGGGTTTGGGGTCGGGACGTCCCGCCAGGTGTCAAAGTGTGCCAAGACCTTCCTTCCCTCCACCCTCAACGGCAGCTAAGAATTCAAGTCTGAGGGTTCAACGGCACTACCAGAGAATAAATAAATTATACATACGCTCTACTCTACTCTCCATCTATGTGACAACAGAATCTATTTATACTTGTTAACCATTTCCAACAGAGCAGCGTTGACCTCGACGGGATGCGTCGCATTGAGATAATGAGCTCCGCCTTCAACCATCACGACCTTGGCATCCTTGGAGGAGGTGAACAGTTTGATTTGTTCGTGTTGAACCGTCGTTCCGTAAGGAACATCTTCCGTTCCCTAATCCGTGGGTTAACAATTGGGCTTCCAACAAGCCAAAGATCTCTCAACGTACCTGCAGCCAGTGAACAGGACATGTCACACTTCCCAGTCGCAACAGGAGTCCATCTCTCGACAAAAGACATATCACTGCCATCCGGGCCTTTCTCCTCCCCTCGTCCCCTTTATATACCTCCTTCAGCGTCTTGGTCCAGAAGGCGCTCAATTCCGGTGTCCCACTGGCGCCGAATCCGATCCCCCCAACCATCCCACACCACACATCGTCCACGAGAAAATCCGGTGTCTCGGTAGCACTGGTCCATTTCTCCACAAACGGCGTCAAAGCCGGAGCCGGATCCCAGCAACCTTTGGTTCTCGAGTCGGAGGATTCATAGTCCATCGAGGTGCCCAGTGGCATAACCCCCAGAATCTGCAAATCCGACACAAACAATAATTAGCCTCGCGCCCAAAACCACACCAACTAGAACCCACCCCCCTTTTAAAAATAAAAAAAGGAAAAAAAAAGGAAAAAAAAGGAAAACAACATACCCTCTCCGGCGCCAAAATAGCCACCCTCATCACCACCCATCCCCCCTGACTCGTCCCCAGCAGAAACACCTTGTCAATGCCCAACGCGTCCAGAACCTGCAACGCCACCATGGCCGAGTCCCAATACGTGAAGTTCTCGACGGGACAGCTCGTCGCGCCGTGGCCGAGGGGCTCCACGGCCAGCAGGTTCATGGCGTGGGTGAGTTGGGGGTCCGCGAATTGGGTCTGGTAGAGCGACGAGGTGGTGCACATCGAGTTGATGAGGAGCACCGTTGGTTTGGTGGCGTCGTGGGTTGCGGGGGAGAGGGTGTATCCTGCGGTTGTGCCGCCTAGGTGGGGGACTTGGAGGGTTGTTGTTGAGGCCATTGTTGGGGGGTTTGTGTGTGTGTATGTGTATGGGTATGTGTGTGTGTGATTTTTGGGAGGAAGATTTGGGGAGGAGAGGAAGAGTTGGAGGGAAATGTTGGAGGGGAGGTGGAGGTTTAGGAGAGGTGAGGTGAGGATAGGATAGGGGGTTTTGGGGGGATGAAGGTACTATAGCTGTCACTCGCATTGCGAGGATCTATCCCGGGATTTCTGCGGTTTCTGCGGTTTCAGCACCACCGTCCACAGGGTATTACCCCGCTGACCCCTCTTGTGACGTCCGAAGTTGCATGGTGCCGAGGCTGGTCTTGAGATTGGGAATTGAGAATTGTGGCAGGATGTTCTGGAAGGTCTGCTGTAGATACAGCCTCTCCTAGTACGAAGTAAGAGGCTGGACGTAAGGGCCACTACTAGTGCATTGTATTGTATTTTGTGAGGTATTTTGCAAGGTATTTTGTAAGATATTTTGTATACGATTTGATCAATCCCAAGGATTTAGCCTCTTGGAGGAGTAGACGGGATAATCCCTGAATCCGTGGAATCGAGCAAATCGTATACAAAATACTTCGTCCCAGCCATAACAATTACTACGGATTTTGTGGGCTACCGGGGTTTTTGGCCGATTTTCATGGGGGGGGTTCCTTTCGCTTCTGTTGTATTTTTTAGGCCTGGGACGAAGTACCTTGTAAAGTACCTTGTAACGCACTTGTAGAAAGCCTTACTTCCTTGCCTGCCTATTACTACTAGAGGCTGTATATACTTTCTCGATGCCTAGGTTTTAGGTTTAGCAACAAGTTTGTTAATCCTCGCGATGTCTTCAAAGATTTCCCCCACTTGAGAAGCCAATCGACCAAAAATTCATACAAAAAAAAACCTTGTAGGGAAGAACTTCTGAAACTTGCGTAAAGTCGGCTTATCTTTTGCTGGTGTCTGGTTCATTGTTTTCTGACGGTTATAAGAAAAATATCTCAGGATGGAAAAATTTTGGACTTGGGAGTATGTCCCCTTCCTTAAAGACAACATTCAGAAAAAGGAAAAAGGAATACCACACCACACCTCGCAGAAGGAGCACTGTTATATATATTAGGGGGTAATAAGAATGAGGGCTCGGAAAAGAAATGTATTCGCAAAGGAGAGGGAATCAAAAGCAACCAATGAGGAACCACGAGGGGATGCAGGAATTCGTGACTAGCGAATAGTTAACCAACTCTCTACTACTCCTTCTATTGTTTATCCGAGACTTAAGAAATCGTTTATATTATCCTAAAAGGCTTAAATAATTAAGATTTTAATATGTTTATTGTTCTAAAGGAGTTAGAACAATTATAGAAGTGCAAGTACTTCGAGAATACAGTCACGAATTCCTGCAGCCCCTGGTGGAACCTTCTACAAGTCTAGCCTACATTAAGCGAGCCCCCTCTAAGTCTAGAACTTGTCTTCTGAAAGAAATAGGAGCATTATATTCCGGTTCTCTACCCATCAGAGAAGACTCCAAGAGGCCATTTCCTATGACCTCGCCTCCCGGTTCGTCCCTTCCCCTCCTCTATTTCGCCTCCGCCCCAAACAATCTCCTCCTGTCCAAAAGGCTCCCACTCAACTGCTCAGTAACCTCAACCAAATCCCCCATCCCCTCCTCCAAATCCCCATCCTCATCATCCCACGCACCCCCCATCCGCCAACTATGAACCATCCACCCCCCACACCCCTCCTCCTTCTCCACGTAATAGCCCGAGCAAAGCGCACTCGGGGTTCCCCTCCGCTTCGTCGGACACCGATAATCACTCACGACATGCATCTTGATCTCCTGATAGTGGCAAAGCTCGCAGACCCGCAGGTTGCAGCCTTCTGGTGCTTGCATCTCCTCTGCGCAGCATTTGGGCAAGGGTCCCGGTGGCACGCCCATGTAGGGCAGGTTGCGACCGCAGGGGAAACATTTCCATACCGCTGCTAAACCTCTTGGCCTCGTGTGTGTTGCTGGTTGCGTGGGTAAGGGCGGGAGTACCTTCCTTAGCGGGGAGAGGTAGCTGAATTCTGGGAGCGCGGGGAGGGGCAAGTTTGGGAGAGGGGGTGGTGCGGGTAAGGCGTCGTTTCGTGGGGAGGGGAGGATGGTATTTGGTAAGGGGTGTTTGGGCGAGAGGAGGCTTTTTAGCGATGGGCGTGGGTGGCGGGTTGTTATGCTTGGGACTCTTTTGCGGTGGCGGGTTGTGGTTTCTTTCGTTTGGCTGTTTCTTCGTGAGGAAGCTGGGTTGCTTGGATCTGGGGATGGGCACTTTTCGGTAGGTGAGTCTTGCTCGGTAGGTGTGTCTTGCTCGGTAGGTGTGTCTTGCTCGGTAGGTGTGTCTTGTTGGACCATCGTGGATGTTGGGTTGCGGTGGATGGAAGTTGAGAGTGTGTATCGGTGGTGGTGCAAGATGGGAACTTTGTCTCTTGGTCCACGCATTTGTTGGTGAATAATTTGGACCTTTAATGTAACCAGAGGGAGCCTAGTCAATGACCAATGAAGGTTGTTTACAAAGCTTCACTTCATTCACTCGACTTTGAAGTGATTGTGTTTGCGCACTGGAACATGAGTAAGAACCTTGAAACTTGATTGAGAGAGCATTCACAGAAAGCGGTATTTCCTGTGCAGCTTAAAGTTCGTATTCAAGACATCTTTCTCTGGTCACCCAAGACCTTCTTATATCACCAAGCATGTTATGACTCGCTACAGCACCCCTTTCAGTAGCAAGTCAAATTTGTACTATTTATTGTAGTCACTCCCATAGAAGCTTAGATTTCCGTCACTGACTTGCTCCTATATCAAGAATGCACTAATTCTCTCCTATCTTGTATGTTGCTTCACTACGATTCACCAATCCCACTTTCTCTGATTTGGGATGTTGCGGACCTGGTCTCTTCAAGGGCAACTGCGACTTCGAGATCTTGTTTGATGGCGGCTGTATTGTGTGATAAGCGAGGATGGGTAAGCTCTTCTGTAGCTGAGAATTGTCAGTCACTTATCAAATCTTTTCTTTTCTTCTTCTTCTTTTTCTGGGTTTTTGTCTCTACCTAGTAACGGGTGAGAACGTGTTGCCATCTAAGACTTCTTGATGATCCACCCAATTGGGTGGGCATAACCGACAACAAAAGGCTTGTCAGGGAGATGATAGCGATATTTGGCTATGCTCCTTCGGTAGTGGTGTACATTTCTTTCCAGAAAACGTTTTGAGATCTAGTACTAATCTGTTAGCTTCTGGCTTTCTATTGGATAATTTCATTACCCCCCCCCATGTTGGGAACAAAGATTGCCGAAGAAGGTAAAAAGAAATCTCGCGATATGGATTTTTCTATTTAAAAACTGGAAAACTATATCTCAGCACCACTACGCTGTTCACTTAGGAGCCTACAGACAGAGCTCGAGGCATGATTGGGAGAATTTCCTTACCACGGCAAACTTCTTCGTTCGCTAATTAGTGTACTACCAAGGTAGGCAAAACTATTTAGCTGACGTCAGAAATCTCAACGTCTCCTAGAAAGCGATCCCACGAATAACTGATACCTCCCCCACAGGCAAAGACATCATTTCTATTCTAAACCTAGTACAGGGTCCTAGGTGGTTATACATAGGTTGTGATTATTCTAAGGCTACTAGCAAAGCAATTCGCTTACTTTATTAGCTGATTTCGCCCGACATAGCGACTTTCTCGCTTCCCAACTCTCCACCTCAGCCTACATTCCGAAATGTTTTACTACTTTTACTAGTCGTTTCCTTTTAATCTTATAAGTATATATATTAAAATATATACCTTCTTATCTAACTTTTATTAAGAGTATATATTTATTAAGTACTAGAAAGAAGACTTTTATATACTAAAAGGATATCTAATTAAGAGATAATTCTAAATATAGCTCTTAAAAAGTAAGATATACTAATACTCGATCTTAATCTAATAGATATAGAAGTTACTAAAGTTATAACTCTACTTAACGTTTAAGCTTATAAGTTTAACTTATTATAGGAAACGAGAAATCCTACTACTTATAACTTAAGCTCTTTCTTTAGATAAATCTCTAGGTCTAATATAGACTTATTAGTAATATAGCCCTCTATTAAGAAAAACATCTTAGTCGATTAATCCGCTTCTAAGACCTATAGTAAGTTACGAGTTAAGCTTCTCTTTTAATAATATTTTATAAACTATACGTTTTTAGAATTTCCTCTCCTCTCTTATTTATTTAAGAAAATAGAAAACTAAAGTACTCTTTAAGATATAAGACCTAGCTAGAAAGAACTACTATATCTTCTTATATCTCCTCTCTATTTATAACTATATCTAAGTAAGTATACTAAGAATAAACTAAAAACCCTCTTTTCGTAAGAAAAATTTTCACACCTCTATAATTCTGCTAAAACTATAAAAGATTTATCTAAGTATCTGTTTTCTTCTTAAAAAGTTTATAGAGTAAGAAAGAGAGTATAGAGCTCTTATTAGCTGTTCTCGAGGATATAATAATATATGTTATTATTAAGTAAAGAGAGAAAGAGTGTCTAGGTAAAAAAAGAAATCTAAATATCGTCAAAAGGGAAGCTTAACTCGCAACTCACTGTACAGAGTTCACATTACCCAGTTTAAGTCACTATGTGGATCAGCATTCCCCCGTTCCGGCAAACGATGGTCTATTTTTTAGTTATGAGTCTCCCGGTAGCGTACCCACGCTATTCGAGTTGCTATTTCAAAAACAGGCCGCAACCGCAACTCGTTTCTAACCACCTCCATCGACACTTCCTTTAATCTTTAGGGATAACATCTCCTTAGAGAATTCCACTACTAAATTTCCTGCCACATTCCGAACCATCGATAGATACGGTTCTAAGCGGACACCTGACGCTACTTCCAAGGGTGGATTTCGGATTCTCAAAATTAACCAGTGGGCTCTTTCACATACACCGCGTACCGACCAGAGACCAAGCCAAACAACCACGCAATTCGAATTCGACCCCTAAAAGTGAAGCGTTCGACTACCAAGTTATCACCAAAAGTGGATTCATAACTTTCGCAGGATCAACTCGCTTCCGTTACAATTCTAGCATATCCACGATCTTTGCTGAAGCAAGGTAATCAAATCGTCTCTCCCTCAATCTACTAAGTCATAGTCTCATATACAAGTACACCCAAGTAAACGATTACGGCTCGCGATGAAAATGATTGTGCGATCGGATTCTGATGACCAAACTTTGATACCGTTCAGTATCCCAAGCCAATCAAGTCAGGTCAATTATTCTTGGACTTCCAACATAAAGTAGGTGTACGTAGAACCAAAGTGATGAACCCAGTTTCCAAGAATTTGAGCCTCAAAACACCCAACGATAGAGGATGCCAGGGTCTTTTATCATCGAATATCTGGTGCCAATCATGTCAAGATTTTTAGACTACCTGACAAGCTGAACATGCCCGTGGTGCTTTTAGGACGAGAAACACAAGTTTCCCGACCGCCAATCTCACTGAAAATGAAAAACGGTCCTAAGGGCTATATCGCTCGGCTAAAGCGTTACAACTCAGCGTGGTTTAGGATGTTATAGCGAACGTTTAGAGTATATAATAGAAAGAACTTTAGCTGGCAACATAGCTGTAAAATAACCGCCAAAGATGCTAGCAGTGGTATAGCTACGACATCGCTATATATAGATACGTAGATAGCTAGAGCTTAATTAAGAAGTGTTATTAGTCTTTTAATATTTAAAAAGTATCAAGAAAATATTAATTTTATTAATTATTTTAGACTTATTAGTCTATTAAAGACTAAAAAGTATCGAGAATATATATATTAGTTAATTATATAATTATTTAAGACTTCTTAGTTTAATAAAGACTAAAAGATAAAAATTTATTAGTCTTTTAAAAGCTAAAAAGTATTGAGTATATATATATTTAATTTATTTAATCAATTATTTTAGACTTATTAGTCTAATAACGTTAAAAAAGTATAAAGAATATATATGTCTTATTTATTTATTTAATTGTTTCTTTTAGACTTATTAGTTTATTAAAAATAAAAGTCTACTTACTAGGTATTTTATACTTATATTTACTATTCTAATTTTATACTATAGTCTATCTAGAAAGCTTCTAGCTATACGTGTCTTCTATTATATCTTTATTCTTAGGGTTTCTTATTTTAGGCGCTTAGGCAATTCAGCGTATAGCTAGCTGCCGCGAGGCTATCTGGTAGCTACTGCGTTATAACGCTCTAAACGAGTCATATAGCTTTTAGGAGGGCTAGTCATAACCGGTATAACTAGCCCTTCTAAGGGTCGGGGCTCGGTTAAATCGGCATGCCCGTGGTGCTCTCCTAAGGAAAAGCTGCAGGAACATCTGTTAAGCCCAGATCTTGGAGCTACGTAAGACACCAAGTAATGACCCATCGTACACAGTGTGGTCGATAGTATTTAGAATATTGTACCACCACGATATATTGTTGGAAACCCACTTTAATACGTACTATTTATACTATTTAAATGCCACGATATCCAACAATATTATCCTTTATATTGTTGGTATTTTAATCGATATCATGATAATATCGTGGTATTGCTAAGCCACAATATTTAAGCTTTTTACCCCGGATTTTACCCCACTTCTTTTCAGCCTTTTATTTTAGCTTTATATAGCACAACGTATAATACAAAAAATATACAGCTGAATAGCTAGAATTATAGATCTATTTAAATAGAGTATTTCAAAAAAAGAATCATATAAATAGCTCTTAAATTAACCTAAATATTATAAGGTTAAAAAGGTGGCCCGTGCGAGATGAAAACACCAAGTACTAATTCGACGACAACAACGTTAGATTACTAGCTAGAATATAATAAACTAGTACATTGAATTCTACTAAGTTTTACCCTTTAATTACAGGCAAATATTAACCAAATCGATAAATAAAAATTATTTTAGTCTAATAAGTAAGTAATAAAAGAGTATATAGAAAAAGTGTAAATAGCCTCATTTTGAGAAAAAGTGGGTTTTAGCGCTTACGAGTCATTAAAAGATATACCGTATGATATCACGATATTACAATCGTATTATAGCGTATTTAGATACGTACTACTAGGATATCATGATAATATATTAATCTAAAATACTGCAGTATTTTATCACGATAATACTATCGACCACACTGATCGTACAGGCGTCGGAGAATTGGTTGCGCGAGGAGCGTTGGGTAGTTTTGGGCCTTGACCGCGGCTGATAAACGGATGACTGATAGGTTGGTGGCTTAGAGTTGCCTGTAGAAAACCAAAAGCGCGAATTTGAGAAAACTCAATTGCTGAACGAGGCTTGCTTTCTACATATAAGATCAATTGGCTCTTGAAACGTCACAGGAGAACGAGGCTAGCCGTGGTCACTCTGAAAAGGAGGTGTAGAAAATCCCCGATTACACTCGTTGGCAGTGATGTTGGTAGTTACGTGTCCTCCTCTGGGCAGATCACAGTGTCATGGATATGCCTCCTGACTTTAAAATCTGTTCTCGCGATTTGCTGTAAAGGCGAGGCGGATTTCTTGCTCTGTATTGTATGGGGCTGAGCACACCTACAACAATCTCTGAATATACAACAATGGCATGCAACCTCCATAGTATCTTCCTGCCTAATCCCTCGTAAACGTTCAGTGGTGTGGTTGATGAAAAAAGTGTGCCATTTGAGTATCAACTCTAGATTCAAACATGCGTTGGGTGCAATTGCATCTTGATCTTTTGAGCCCAATGGAAGGTGTATAAATAATCAATATGAATGCCATGAAGTTGATTCTTTCCCAGTTCTGTCTGTGTTGTGTCCGAAAAGCACCCAGGAAGCGCAATCTATCTCACTCATTTCGGTCGTGTTGGTAACGAGCTCTCGGAGGCAGAAATATGTTGGTTTAACCCTACTTGATAGAATTGATCACGTTGTGCTAACTTCAGCCTCATTCGGCTTCGCGCAGAGGTTTCGAGGTTCGCAACAACTCCCTTTTCTTCAATGTCTCAATCTCCGGACAATGGGAATCCTCGCCAAGGATCCGAAAAGACCACCACGTCCCAGTGAGTTGACATATAGAAAACACCAGAATGATGATTAATATAACATGGAATCGATAGAGCATACGACACATTCTCCAAAACAACTTGGGCAGACGAAGAAATTCGAAACTACGAAATGAATGCTGGCAATCCTAATTTTAGGAACGACCCGACCACCGACCTAGAGGCTTCGACAAATTCCCGTGAGAGGAAGAAAATAGCTGGGGGACAGCGCCGTGCGACAAGGATGGTGAGAAAGGTTGGAGACTTGTAGGCTGTGTATTAGCGTACGAAAGGGTGCACCCGGATATGGATAGACCTGGGCTGTCACGTGGCTGTCAAGTAGCTTGTAGCCGAAAGCAGAGGGCGGGGAGCCTGGCTGCCGGGGCGCGGAGCAATTCATTCCACTCTGTCAAGCGACTCAAGCCTGAAATGTAACCCCACAAATTCAAAGAACAGCTGTGCCCCCGAACACATCCCATGAGTTTAGGTGATACAATATCAAGTCGATGAGGTCGCATGGGAACGGGCCTGACCGAGCCCCCATTGCGGATTGTGGAGGTAGCACAACACATGGGCAGAATTCTTCAACCTCAGGTGGTCGGCCGTAGGGACCCAACGAAGTGGTAGAGTATTACAAGCTGCACAATTGCTGGTGCCACCTTAAATATATACAGCCCCATCTATTTCTTTGGCTTTTAAGAACTCGCGGGGGATTCCCACATTAAGGTCATGGCGACTAGAGCGTAAACGAGCCCATACGGAAAATACCGGGTGGTAGATCTGCTAAAGATTCATCAAACCAACGTGCGGGCTGCATAATCGCTGAAATGACACCCAGATGCAGAGCTTGAGGCTGTACGAAACTTTCAGAATCGCACGATGCCGTCAGTACATGGGCTTGGTGGGATCATGATCACTAACCAATAGCTTTCCGTTCAATACTGCAGCGCCATAGAATTTGATCCCATCTTTGCTGGCTATTGATATACGTGCGACTCGCACAGCGAGAAATGATATAATGATTACGGATGGAATAACCCGGTTATATTAAAACATAGGTATCTGAGGATCCTGATTGGATCTCTTGAAGGACTCCATAGTTCTTTGATCTAACCAATCCAGCAGTACTGTATGCAACTCATGACCTAGGTCAATAGAAGTGAGGCAGTAATGAGGCTCAAAGTATAACAGGCGGAGAAATGCTAGCTCCAACAAGAAAATAAATGTTGTTCCCGCATCGTCTCGGCCAAATCATCGTTCCAACGGGCCGATGTATGCAAAATCAAGCCACGTCGATGGAAAAGTATGTATCTTTGATAGGCTTCCACGTGTGAAATCAGCAAAGTGAATGCTAGGAAATCCTACCCTGACCGGGACGAGGCTTCAGATAGGAAGAGATGATATAGACCGGGAGTTCGACGGTGGTATTTCAAAAGTGCATTTTTAGGTGTTTGGGGGAGAGATTTAGGGTTGATCTAGAGAAGACCGCTGTTTCTCGGAAACATTTTCTTCCTATGAGGCCACTATAGGGGTGGCAGGAATTCCTGACTATAGTCCAAGGCGCCTGCCATTCTAAAAATTCTCCCAACTCTTCTAAAATAATAAAGCTCGCGTGAACCAAATTATTCGAGCCTTGCAAGATATTCGGCTCTTGACCAGTTACGAATTCCTGCACCCATTGGTGGGGCATCCTCGTGGGATCCCGACGCTGATCGTGAGACACTTATAACATTGGCAAAAGAGATACCACGGAGTATGGCCGCATGGCTTTCTCCACATTCCGATTAGATATAGCGTCAATCTACCGCATGTCGCATGCAGGATCGTGGCGGTTTGTGGAATAGATACGAGTGATTCGCCAGGGACGAAAACCAAAAAAGCGGGGAACGAGAACGCAGAGGACTAACAATTGGCTTAAGAAACAAAAGTAAAATTCAGCCCTATCAGATTTTTAACGTGTGTTTGAAGCTCGGACTCGGGGTTCATCGCAACCGGTTCTGTGCTACCTTGCGATCCCTTCGATACTGTGTTTGACCCCATTGCCACAGCTGGGATGATAGGATGATACCCCGCATGAATTATAGGTCCGAGAGGTTCCCATATCGGTATCCTTTGGCGGGACACGACCGTGGTAGGAACGCCAGTCATGTGTAATGACTCCTGATTTGCGGAAGAAGAGAAAAAAGAACAGCGGGGAGTAAATGCGGCAAAGTTGAATGCAACATAGGTACTCCCACCTAGAAGCCGGGCGTAAAACAGTTGAGCATATAAATCCCAGCAGCTTGCAAATTCGTATCCCAAACTCTCCGTTCGACTTCTTCTCCCACTCTCTGGCTATATTTTCATTCGGGTACCACAGCCCCGACACCGCTTCGGAATAACAAGAAAATAGACAACTGCATCAACTTTGAAATCTCAACACCTTCAAGAATGTCGCGTCAAAAAGAGATCAGCATAACAGCGAAACCTGATTTTGTTGCAGCAACACCCGTTGGGGGACCCACCAGCATCCAACCGACTTTCGGCGCAATCTGGAGGTAGCATATAACTCCGCTCATTTTCACAAAAGCACTCGCTGATGTATTTTTAAGAAGTGCTATGCTTTCCTCCGAGCACCTTTCGTTGCCAACATGGGCGGATGATGACCTGGCGAGATATGAAGTCAATAAAACCAATCCCGAGTTCGGGGGCATCCAGATGGAAATTGAGAAGAACACCCTGCAGAGAAGGAATATGCGGATCAGAACGCGTCAAAGCCGACGTCATGTCAGACACTTCGAATCTGCATGGCTTGATAGCGAGGCACTTGGTGTTGCGGGAAGTAATTTGGTTTGATGATGGCGTTCTCCCCGTCGATTTGAGAGTATTTTGCTATCAATCCCTGAACCTTGTTTTCGTTGAAAAAGGGGAATTAATAATGCTTATGTCTGAGTTGTATCGTGCTTTCCCATGGGGTCTACGCCACCAAGGCAGACAGCTCCTGAGGTGGCACAAGTTTGTATGATTGAGAAGAAAGTCTCCTAATTAAGCGCCAGTCATCCGAGAATGTCCTTCAAAGGGTTTCTTCGGAAATTTCATCGATAAGGAACAACCGTTAACCCATTAAAAGGGTGTTATCAATTCGAATTTGCCTAGTAATCTCGTCAGTTGAGCATCAGTTAAACGAGCATAAACAAAATACTCCATGCTACTGCAGCGCATGTCGCCCACACCATCACACCGTGGGAAGCCTTTGACCGTAGGTTTGCTTCAACTCACCACCTCCCTTACATAGAAACGCCCGAATAAAGTTGGAAACAGAAGCAAGACTGGGTATATAGATAATGTTGTCAGGCATGAACAGTAATGTGTGGCGCGAGCTGATTGATTAGGTGTTGGGCAGCAGTGCAGGAAGTCGTGTCAAAATCAGGACTTGTCGTTGAACCGAGGTGGAAGCAGAGGATTATTCTCGGATACAACACCGTCAGGTGACTTAAGCATCTCGTGGTGGGTGGATAGTAGATACTTGTCGTTGCTCTAACTTTCTGAGACAATTAAAGTTGAATGCTCCAGCTATCTAGGATAGTTGTAAATTGTTCTAAATGTTTAGGGTAGTTTACATGAATTACCCGAGAAAGTTGGAACAACGAGGGCTAGGTTGGCAGGTATGAACCGAAGTATATACTGCCACTTTTAATGTGCATCTCGAGCTAGCTATTGCAAAAATATGCTTTGAATTTATCTTGTCAGTTTTATGTAGCCTAAATTGTGAGCTGAAGGATCTAAAAAGGAGAGCCCGATGAAGTAGATCACATGATATCAAGTCACGTGATTCGAATATCTAGAAACTTGAGAGGCAGTTTGGAAACTGTTTCTTAAGCAACTTAGGGCCCCTGAATGATTTGATTCCCGGATCTCGAGGTGATTTGAGAGGTTCGAAAGTATACTGATGGAGAGGTATAAATAGTGAGATCTCGTCATCGCCCTTTCAACAAACTTGAACACGCGCACGTCTTTTGAGTAAAAACGAACAGTAGAATAGCGAGTTTGTTCATGAAATTATCAAAGAGTTTTCTGGGATCTTCCTCCGCCGAAAAGAAAGCAATTAAGATGATCTCGCGATAAACAAGAAAAGCAGTAGCTAGCTCTTAACCCTGGACTTAACTTGAAGAGATACTGGATAATTCGTGATAACTGATTACACCACAAAAGTCAGAAAACGAAGAGAACGAAGAGAAGCTACAGGAAAAACTCGCTACTAGGATCCTCGGTATAAGGAAGATCTTGGATAAATCCTTATATGTTTGGCAACCATTAATATCCTAGTAGCGAGGGTTTTCCGTACCGGCAGCTTTTATTTCGCGAGCATCTGAGAAGGGTGGAGAATACACAACAATATCGGGATAGAAACATGTACTTTTTACAAATAACAGGGAATGCTCTTCCCATGTTCGCATCAATTGGCCATCAAAAGTTGATGACGACTATCGGATGTACCGAAGGAAAGACGACGACGACTTGAAAATGGGAGGTGAGGAGTTGAGAAAGAGGGGTTCCGCGCGGCACCAATAGGAGGTCGATCCCTGTCGACGTGCTATTCTCGGCACGATTCAGGGGAATCATTTGTGAGAGGTCAAAAACCTCAACGCACGGCTTTATGTTGTTGATTTAATCTCCGTTGACTTGCAAGAATGAGAGATCAGAAATCAAAGCCTGTAAATAGAGATGAGTACGAGGCTACGACGTTGGTTTCTTGTTGGTCAAGATATCTGGTCTTCTAGAATCCAGCATATGTACTCCGTAACAACCTTGGAAGTACTTGTGGATTCAATGCCCACATGATTGGCGCTTTATGCCTTGGGAGATCAAACAAGGTAAAGGCCTTCTTCATCTTGTTGACTCTTTTCCAAGGTTATTCTCAACTAAAAAGCTTAGCCACTTACAAGACCAAATAAGGTTAATAGTAACGCGCACGTGCATTCGATATCTGATCTCACCCCTGCTATCAAATTCACAAACCCAACACGTTTTTCATGTTGTGGCCTTTTAACCATCCAAGAAAGATTGCCGGGGGTTTACCCACAACCCTTATGCTTATTTCCTCCCATTAACTTCCCAATGGAGGTCCGAGTTCTCTCACATGACTGGTAAACATTTGTCTGAGTTGAGTTACAGTAGACTGGGCCGTTTAAAAAAGCAACACTCGCTTCTCGGAAACTGCCGATGTCGCGATGCCAATGACAACCACGAAGAAAGGAACCCATCTCTGTCTGTCATAATTGACGGAATGATCGTTGAGCGTGCCTGACGCTTATTAGGGGTGGAGTGGGTCTGCATGCGGCTTCTCCCCCGGTATCTTCGATTATGTTTCCTTTTACGGCCATTTGCCCGAAACTTGGGGAGCCGGGATGCGCTTCAATCTTGATCTGCGATCCATTGCGACCTTTGGTCCTTGGTCTATAGAGTTGTTTGCGGGGCAGACATATTTGATTCCCAGTATAAGTACCAGCCTTCCCCTACTCTGTTAGGATCATCTCAAATCCAAATTTCCTCGCATCTTCAATCTTCACCATGGCTGTTCTCTCAAGATTCTTCCAGTTTTCTGCTGCCCTTTTGGCTTCTACCACAGTCAGCGCATCACCTGTTGAACGAAGAGCTGTCATTTCCCACGATGCGTAAGTCACATTCCCGGGCATGATTGTTATTCAAACCTCATCTATTACTCTAGAGAGGAAGGAAGATCATGCACCAATTCAAACTAACATATTTATAGTGTTGTAGGATTTGCAGAGGCCGTTCCCAGTGGCACTGTCGGCGCCATTTATGAAGCTTATCAACCGTTTCTCAAAGTTGTGAATGGTTGCGTCCCTTTTCCAGCTGTTGATGCTGCAGGCAACACAGGGTATGTCTCTTTCTTTTTAGAATAACGATATCATAATCTAAGTCAAAGCAGTGGCGGACTTCAAACTTCTGGCTCAAGCAACGGTGGATGCAACAGCAGTACTGGACAAATTTATGTTCGCGGTGCTGCATCGAATGGCAGCTATGCTGTCATGTACTCTTGGTAAGTCTAATTCCTTTGACAAATAGTTGTGATTTATTAATCATCATTAGGTATTTCCCCAAGGATGAGCCATCTGATGGACTTGGACATCGTCATGACTGGGAAGGAGTTATCGTCTGGCTTTCCAGCGCTAGCGCAACTACAGCCGCTAACATTCTGGCTGTATGCCCCTCCGCTCATGGAGGTTGGGATTGTGCCACCTCTGGATACACCCTCTCTGGAACCGGTGCTGCGATCAAGTACGAGAGTGTCTGGCCAATCAACCACGCCTGTGGACTCACTTCTGACATTGGAGGCCAACAGCCTTTGATTGCATGGGAGTCGCTTACTTCTGCTGCCCAAACTGCGCTCTCCAATACCGACTTTGGAGCCGCCAATGTCCCCTTCAAGGATGCCAACTTCAACAACAATCTCGCAGCAGCGACTTTTTAATGACTTTATATACCCTCGGCGCATTGATTTCTTTTTACGACAATTGGTTCAGCAAACCTTGCAAAAGATGGGACCTCGGTGGACGACAACTGCAAGCAAGTAGCAGACGGATGAGAAAGCCAGCTGAGCTATTTATATTTTAATTTACAAAAACTTTTACAGCATCATTATTCGTTCATCTTATGCATTTTTGGTTCTGATATTCTCTTATTCTCCTTACGGAGTATCTCAACGTCCCATTATCAGATGGCAGGGGCCCTCAGCGAAAGGTTCCAGTGAGATTATCGCTAGATTCCATTCATGGCTTTACGGTTGTCATGCCATGAAAAAAACCAAAGCAGATTTATATCAAGGTCTCAATATTATCGGTGCGGATGACGAGTGGGTTTCGGTGAAACTTGCTGAGACTGACGAAAGCTATTTCTGGCGTTTGACAGCCCGTGGAACATGAGACGACGGATATCCAATCAACTTAATTTCCCGTGACATGCTTGAATTTATTCACAGGGATCTGTTTGCATAGCTGGGTTGGTGCTGGGGTGATACCGGGAGATAAATTGCGGGTAATGGAAGCTGTTTTCGAGATATCATGTCGGACTGTTACCGATCAACTGATAGTTCAACTCGCTTAAGTGGTGACGGTTTGGTTGACATTGGAAATTAACGACCATTTCTATTTTAAAGCTTTCCACATCTTTCTATCCTCAAGTTGAAAACACTGTTATTGACGCATTGCCCAAATAGAACCAGAGCAAAGCTTAAATGGGAAAGTGATACTTTATTGGCGTGGACTCAAGGGCCGATCGATTCGTCGGTTTATCGCAAAAAACGTGCACTTCGGGATCTGGGGTCGGAACGTATCTCTTGTTGTGTTCCAAATACCGACAAGGGGGATTCTCTTTCTCGAGGATGCCAATCCTGAGAACTAAACCTTTACATTCTTCCTCATTCTTCTCAAAATAAACGTCTTTCTTGAGGGAGGACTCCTGGAGGTTCTCTGGACCCCTTCCCTCCAATATTGTAACGTGCAAAGGCCCTTGTGACAGCTATTCCAGTAGGTAGATTCTGCATCATTAAAGTAGTTATTCACCATGTTCCATTGTGATCTGTCAAGTCAAAGTTACTTCAGCTAACTACTTTCAACTTCCCAAATGCCCCAGCGAGAAAATGGTTTGATACCATCAAAATAACAGTATTTGGTTCGAATACCAATACCACTACCAGTCAGGCACGCCGAAATAAGACAAAATTCAAATCAGCTCGCCATCTTCGCTATCATGGCTCTCCATCCACCCACTGCTTGCCACGAGGTCTCTCAAGTTTTCAGCACCGAAACCGAACAACAGAATTATCGGTTTCGTAACAAGGTCGTTCAACTCCTCCCCAGCAGTTGGTTCTGGCTGAGGTCTCTTCGGCGTAATGGGGAGTGGAATGAGGGACAACTGAAGGAGCCTTTGAGTGAGCACATAAGGAGATTTGTTTGTGGGTTATGCGAGGGGGGGCTGGTCTTACCTCTGAGCCGTGAGTTGGGTGGTGTTGGGGTGTAAGAGGATCTGGGGAGGGGAATCGTACCTATCGTCTGAATTACAGAGAAGTAGTATGATAGATGGCTGATAAATCCAAAAAATGCAATCAACGCAATATTACGGCCTTTGAAGGTCTCAGTAAAGGGGAGTGGGTGAGTATACATAGAGAAAATATCCATCCATCAAGTGCGCCATGGAATGTTGACTCATGTGACCGCAAAAGCTCAGTTGGATGGCACAAGAAAGAATCATAAGAAACCCCTACTGGACCTCTCGAAAAAGCATAAAACTAAAAGACGTTTGAGAAAATGGTCACGTAGAAACGCTTAACGTAACTTAACAAGGGCACAAGTTGCACGATGTCAGAAAAGAGCGACATTGATACAGGACACCAATCGAGAGACCCATCTTCAATGCGTTACCTCTCTATCTCTACAGCTATATCACAGTTCGAGAGGAAATTCCAACTGTAAATATGATGATCTTGTAGCTTAAATAGCTTCTTTCCCCCTCCTACCTTATCTTTCATCTTCTCCTTTACTTTTCTCTGACATCGACGATTCGAAGAGCTACACTAGTATTGAAGAACTTCTACCTCTTTCGATGTCTATCAACCCCAAAGCATGTAGGAGAAAGATTTGCCTACTGGATTCCTTTATTTCTCAACAAAGAATCCTAGGTTTCACACAGGCCAAGTCACTCAGGTTCTATACACCTTCATTTTCACCAAGTTTGAAGCTCAGTACAAATGATTGAATTGACCTTCAGCTGAGCAGCCTCAGTCTACTTATACAAGTATTCAGAAAGCACCCTTATCTAGGATTTTGACAACATTGAAAACCGCAAATCTTCTAGCTCTGTATACTGCCGTCAAGGAATATCCGTACCACATAACACACCATCCACAGCCAAAAACAACCCCACATGATGGGCAACATCAAAACACAACAAGAGACCCTCCTAGAACCAGCATGATTATATATTTTGTTTCCAATCGCGGTTTTGTGAAAACGTGCTCATCATTTTACGAGTGACATACTAATAGCAAGAAGGGTTGAAGAGATACTTACTTATTTACAATCAGTCTCTCTTCTCCATGTCAATAGATCACTACTTAAGGATTGAATTGCAAAAATCAATACTTCTCATAATTCCAAGCAACCACCCTAATATCTCATCATCCCCGACAACAATAACCACCAACCTCGCACGGGGTAGGTTTCCGGGAGGAGTTTCTTGGATGAGATGGACTTAATTATTTTCATAATTGTAGTTTGGGTGTTCGTTTCCTGGTGACTTTATTACTGTGGAATATAGAGACACAAGATGACGGTAAAGTGGTATGACTTACAGTAGGGAGGAAAAGTTTCTTGAAGTGCGGAGAGGACTTAGTAAGTTGTGCCTAGGCCTGGCCTGGCTGTTACAATCTGGAAACTGCGTGCAAGTGCTCATGGAAACCTGTCACTGAGAAGCGAGCTGTTGTTTTTTCTTTTTTTATAACACTCTCGAGCGATTGTTCCAAAATCATGAAGTGATTGTACGAATTATACCAGGGAGTTGTCAGGACGAAGGCTATGCATAACCCAGTTCATTGCATCGTTCGACACACTCATACCTAGAGGAAGTATCCGTGCATCAAGTGTGCTATGTAAAGTGAACTACTGGAAACCATAAAAGCTCATTTGAATGGCAGAAGAAAAGAAATATCAGGTATCCGAACTTGGCATCCCGAAAAATTAGAGGTCCAAAAAACACCCAGGAAGGAAAACCGGCCAGACAGAAACAACGACAACCAGCAAGAGCTCAAATGAGAAGATGTCAAAAGAAAAGTGACGATTCTCAATGCGAGACCACCTCCTTCCATGCGTCTACCAAGGGCCCTCCTACACCAAATATCGGGTCTGAATTGGGTATCGGCACTGCTCTGGCATTCAATTCCTTTTCTCTCGTTTCCACCGTGTCGGCTTTGCAGAAATTGTTGTCATAGTGTGGACTTCCCTAGTCAAGAATTAGCGTCTTGATGTTTGGTCGTCAAGGTTGCTGTGGGGGTTGCCAATCTCCCTAGACGTCCCTACCTCAATGGTCCAAGGGTTCTTGGACAATAACCAAGTATTCTCCAATTATTTGTCGCCAGACCGTTTCGCATAATATCCGATGGAGAAAAGAAAGCGTCTTCTTACCTTGGGGTACAATCCAACATATTCGTAATCCTCACTACTGTTCATATTGCAATGCGCCACGCCCGCCGGAAGAACAATAACATCACCCTCCTTCAAATCAACCAACGTATCATCCGTAGACCCTGGATCCAAGGGCCCTCGGCCGAGAAGTAGTCGACTATGTCCTTTAAAGATGGCATAACATTCGTGGGTCACGGAATGGAAATGATGGGCTGGATAATGCTTGAATACGCCGCCTTTAATCCAATTATTTGGTTCGATGGTGACGCAAGTAGACGTGGCATCAGGATTTGGAGGAAGAGCTGATCGGTAGATAAGGACTGGGAATTGCGAATTCGGCACATGAGGGGTTGGTTTTCTGACAAAATGTTGTTCGGGAGGAGAGGCTGAAGGCATCGTGATCGTATATATAGGTTTTTTCGAATCTTGTGGGTATAAATGTCTAACCAGGTGTCGAGTCGAAAGGCTGATACCTTGAGTTGGCGAGGTAAGGCTGTGATACCCATTTCGTTATCGTCATGTCAATCCTTGCATACAAGAGCTGGCGATGGTGAGTTGTATAACCGTTTTAGTTCCCATCTTCGTAAACCCCCACTGGCTCCGGTCTGGAAGAGAAAATGATTTTGTACTTGACAATCTCGACAATCTCAAGAGCCTCAGCCTTTGGCTCTGCTGCCTCTCCGCCAAGGTCCATTGTTTGCGGTGGGGGCGATTGCTTCTTTCTGATGACCGCAATAGCCTTTGGTAACTTCTTGACTTCTCCCGTGAGTCTTTGATGCTTTCCCACGTACATGTAGACACGCTTCATCCATGCTGTGCTTTTGTCTTGGGCGTCGTAATCTGGAAAGACCAGTCGTCCAATTGGTGTCTGATTTGGCTCATTGACGTCTTCATCTTGTTCCTCTTGGTGTGGCAGGTTGATTGTTCCTTGGAGCTCCAACAAAGCAAGGCCTGAAGGTAGTTGGAGTAGCTGTGGGAGGGGGTTCTGAGGGAGCTGGAGGCTGCTGGTTAGAGGCGATTGAAGGCCGCTGGAAAACGTGACCTGGATTCCTTTCCTTCCGTCCATTTTGGGTTTAGCTCGTCTCGGCGTGCCGCACAAATTGAAGGGAGATAGAGATTGAGATTGGAAGTTATCTTGACAATTCAAACCACACCAACAACAACAACACCAACACTACCACGACCAGACCAGTAAGTTTGAAGTCCCTCTCTTTCCTGCGTCGCCTATCACCGGATCATCGTATAGCCGTCAAACCCTGCAGCTTGGCGCGGCGACATCCGGAGTTGGCCCGTCGCGCCGCGTCGCGCTGAGCAGAGGCATCTGGAGTAGCTACTCTACGTTTGAATATCCTTTTTTATTCAACCTTCTAGGGAATTCTAGCTAATCAAATGGATTTTACTGCAGATGTTCTTTCAGGATGTCGCACTGCCTATTATCCTTGGTGCTGTGGTTGTTACTGCAGCCGTGTTTCTCAATGTGTGGTTCTACGGTGGTTGTAGAGGTCGCAGCAGTACAGGTAATCATTACTATTTTCCTATCTGAGGGAATAAATACAGCTCTTCAGCGGTGCTTATGGCGAATTACCTCCTGCACCATGTTTCCTTCAACTTCACTTTTGTTGTCATTTCCAGTTCAGGTTCCATTCAGATTGCTTCATCACGTGCTTGCGGGACATCTCCACTTTGGCGGAGAGCGTCCCGTAGGATCAAGCAATGCTTGTTCTTTCTTGGAAAATTACACGACGAAGATAATCCTGTACTATTTTTCTCTCAACTTCCCTTTTACTGTCATTTCCAGTTCTGGACCTCATCTTCATTTCTGTCACGTGGAGCTGAGCTCTAGATCTCTTGGCAAGGCCCCACTCTCGCCCAGACTGTACTAGCTCATGCTTACTAACGCCCACACTTCCGCTCCAATTTGATATTCAAAAAATAGGTACTGATCTTTTTCGCAGACGCAACCCCTCCTACTAACATCCACCTCCACAACCTTCAGAATGAAGCTTGTAAGTAATCCCCAACCTGCGCATACCTTTTCACGATGCTAACCAATTGTTGATAGAATATCTCATTCGTAAGTACTCGATTGCGACGATCGCGAAATATCGAACTGACCGTATCATATAGCCCGCCAATGGCTCCCAGAAGCTCGTCGAGATCGAGGATGAGAAGAAGTTGCGCGTCTTCATGGACAAGCGGTACGGATACTACGAACCCCCTCGATTGCACAAAACACGAAGCTGATATATTGATGACAGAATGGGCGCTGAGGTTCCTGGTGATTCCGTTGGAGACGAGTTCAAGGGTTATATCTTCAAGATCACCGGAGGCAACGACAAGCAAGGTTTCCCAATGAAGCAAGGTGTCATGCATCCAACTCGTGTCCGTCTTCTCCTCGCCGATGGCCACTCCTGCTACCGAGCCCGCCGAACTGGTGAGCGCAAGCGTAAATCCGTCCGTGGTTGCATCGTCGCTATGGATCTTTCCGTTCTCGCCCTCAGCATTGTCAAACAAGGTGACGCCGAGCTCCCAGGTATCACCGATGTCGTCCACCCAAAGCGTCTTGGTCCCAAGCGCGCAACCAAGATTCGCAAGTTTTTTGGTCTCACCAAGGATGATGATGTACGTAGCGCGTATATCCTTATCGCCCGCCAGTCTCCTTCACAAGGAGTGCTGTGCGGAGTGTGAGCGGAACCCGAGTGCTAATTCTGGTGTTATTCTAGGTCCGAAAGTTTGTTATCCGTCGTGAGGTTCAGCCAAAGGGTGAGGGCAAGAAGCCATACACCAAGGCCCCAAAGATCCAACGTCTCATTACCCCACAACGTCTCCAACACAAGCGTCACCGTATCGCATTGAAGCGTCGCAACTCTGAGAAGACCAAGGATGCTGCTGTACGTTTATTCGCATCTGCCAACCGCATTATCTTATACTAATATCTTCTCCAGAACGAGTACACTGCTCTCCTCGCCAAGCGTGTCGCCGAGTCCAAGGCTCAAAAGGCTGATGCCCGAAAGCGTCGTGCTTCCTCTATGCGCAAGTAGACTTCGGTTTCTTTGACTCGCATTTTAGGTGTACCTGGGTTTTGCTTTGGTGTGGAATGATATGAACAAATCATTACACGCATTGGGATAATTGAGAGAGACTTCTGTTGCGCATCCTATTTTAGGGCACACATGGCATAGATTTTCTACTTTCTAGGAACTCCTGACGAACGGATGAATGGCTTTCTAACGGCCAATGGGAATGGATGTACCTAGCTAGGCGTTCATAAAAATGATCATTTGACGTTACAGCATTTTGCTGATTTTTCTAATATGTAAAAACAAGTTTTTGCACTTTGATTTGATGTTACCCTGATTGAGGGTATCTACATTTTCTGCCATCTGCTTGTCAGCCTTGTAGCATGGGCTGGCATCTTGTCAATTCACTTCAAGGCCTTCCCAACATTGCTGTACAGAGAGCTGCTTTATTAAAGGTAAAAGTACTTACATATTATGAAGCAAGTGTTGTCATGTTTAGTTAGCATGTATAATCCTGGGATTTATTGCTAACAAGATGTTCATGTCCTCCGCCGACCTTTCTTTAGTTTTTAGGGAACAAACCCTATTCACAAGACAGACTTCTCATGCCATTTCATTACTTTTCGCTAGTTCTTATTCATTCTCGCTCGAGAAACTTTGAGCCTCAAGGCTTTCAGAAAGCCTCTCCTACCATCTCTTCGATCATTTGCGAGAATGCTGGAGATAAAATGAGAGGAGAAAATCCAGGCCCAGTTCCCAATCTCGTATATGCCCTCCCGACCACTTTCTCTGTAACGAATTGCAGAACCACCGAACACTCAATGAAAACACACACATAGGCCAATTCACCAAATCTAGTTCCTCCTTCATTTCGCTATAACCTTATTTCTCCTATTCTCAAATACTCTGCTAAAAGTCTAAAAACTCTCTGTGCAATAATAAAAGAACAAAGAAAACTATTTCTGTTCAAAGGGTGAGATAGTACCCCTTCTCTCAAGCTCCAAGTTTTCCACCCTTCAAATGGGCTCGAGGTACCCTGAAGCATACCTAGCACTCAGGTTTTGAGGTACCCAAATGGCCCTTCTTCAGGAAAGTAAAAAGGACAAAAACGTAAACAGATTATACTCCAGACACCAAAGTCATTTATGGTACGAGTATCCTACCCTTCTCCCCTCCCCTGAGTTCAACCATCAAAGTCAAATGTACCTCCTGCCATGCAAATAATTCCACCACCATCCCCAAGCAATGCAAAACCTAGCAAGGCAACCTAATCACTAGGCGCATGCGTAAATAAAAAGCTCACACTCTCCCCATTATGCGTCCGTCTAATCGCCTCCCCAAGCGTAGGACTGATATCCATAACCCGCAACTTATCACATCGCTCAATCTTATCTCCCAGTGGCACCGTATTCGTAACCACCACTCTGCTCAACATGCTCTTGTTGATAGTTTCTATTGCGTTTCCGGATAGTATTCCATGGGTGACAATTGCTACGACCTCGCGGGCTTTATGCATCATTACTGTCTCGGCGGCTTTGGCGAGGGTGCCGCAGGTGTCGGCCATGTCGTCGACGAGGATGGCGATCTTGTTCTCGACGTCGCCGACGAGGACCATGCGGGAGACTTCGTTGGGGCGGGCGCGCTCTTTGTGGATTAGGGCGAAGCCGAGATCGAGACGGTCTGCTATGGATGTTGCTCTGCAAAACACCTTAGTACAATGTAATGGCTTCCTCCCTTGCTTCTAGAGATTGGAGGGGTAGACGGGAAAATAACGCACCTCTTAGCACCACCAGCATCCGGACTAACAACCACACAATCCCTCACATTCAAATTCTCCCTAATCCATCTCAAGGTACTCGGTTCCGCATACAGATTATCCACTGGAACATTGAAGAATCCTTGTATCTGACTAGCATGTAAATCCATCGTGATAACATGATTACATCCTGCTGTTTGCAGCATGTTCGCAATGAGCTTTGCGCTGATAGGAGCTCGAGATTTATCCTTCTTGTCTTGTCGTGCGTAGGGGAAGTTGGGGATGACGGCTGTGATTCGACGAGCGGAAGCGGTTTTGCAGGCGTTTATCATAATGAGGAGTTCCATGAGGCCGTCGTTGATGTCTCCTGGGGCGGTGGATTGGAGGATGAATACTGAGGGGAAGAAAGTTAGTTTTGCGCTGTGTTGTGGAGGGGTTTTGGGGGTGGGTTACCATCTTCATCTCGCACACTTTCTCCAACTGTGACGCTGGTTTCTTGATTCGAGTAATTCAAACTCATCGTCTTTGCAAGATCGATCCCAAGTCTATAGCGACAGGTCAGCCCTGCCCTTTCATACCCCCGACCTGCAGAGAGCTAGTGCAACTAACCTGTCGGAAACCTGCTTCGCAAGCTGGGGGTGGCTATTGCCCGTAAGCAGCTTGATTGAGTTGGTCGCCATAATGAAGATCTCCTTCAAGGTATTTCCGATTTTATGGTGAGGGTAAAGGGTTTCTTCGGTTGGCCAGTTGTTGGGTCAAAGGCGAGGGTGGGTTGGTGGATGCGAGAGAGTTAGAGACCTGCTAAACTTCTTCCATGCTCAGGAGTAGGATTTGTGCTTGAGCAAATGTTTTGCTAGTAGAAGTAGACAGCTCCTGGTAGAGTTGAGGTAGAGGGTAGTCATGTCTAAATCCCCAAGCGGTCCCGCCGAAAATTTAGCGGGGCAATTTTTCACGAGCAGATCACCCGCCGTTAAGCCGTTTTGGGAAAATGCGGGGCACGTCGATATGATTGGTTGAGCTGCGACTTGGTCACTTACACAGCTCACTTGGCGATTTCGATAGAACTCTTCTAGAAAGAATTATAATAGCAATCCAAAGAAAAGATAATTCGCACCTCATAATGCCAAGTCCAAACCTCCCAAGGTTAATTGGTGGAATCCAAAACCCCATCGCTAAACCGCCAACCCCCTTCTGACCCCGCCATGTACCCGAACCTCCATCTATAACACAACACCCCCATCATCCTCTAAATGGTCCAACTACTCAAAACCATCGTCTTACTAGAGACATTACTCTTTCAGAACATGACACTCATCGCTCACTCCCAAGCCCTCTCCTCCTCCCTCGCCAAAGCAGGGCTGGAGTATGGAAGTACCCCACTTATTCCCGCAGACTTTAAACCGACCACCGAGCTGGTGATAAAATTCGGAGAGAAAGCTGTATCTCTAGGGAATTTTTTGAAAACGGGGGAGACGAAGGATGCTCCTAGTATTTCGTTCGCTAGTGAGGTAAGAACTCTTCCGTTCGTTTTGGGAAGATGAAAATCCTGAATTGGATTATGAAAAGGGTTCGTCTACGGATTATACACTCCTCCTAGTAGATCCAGATGCACCAACACCCGAAGAACCAAAATTCGCGTACTGGAGACATTGGGTTCTTACCGGTTTACAACCATCTGATTCGGGAAATGTTACGCTTTCGGAAATGCCGGTGACGAATTATTTGGGTCCTGGTGCAAAAGATGCGACGTAAGAAAGTCCTTGTCCTCCTACAATTATCTGAATACCAAGAAATTCACAGGGCCACCCCTCATAGATACCTATTTTTGCTGTTCCGGGAACCAGTCGGCTTCAAATTGGAAAAAGCAGATGTTGGGGGAGAAGAATTTGTGGATCGGAGGTCATTCAAGGCGGATGAGTTTGTGAAGAAGCAGAGTCTGGAACTGGTGGCTGTGAACTGGTTCTCGGGGGTGGGAGATGAATGGAAAGCTTAAGCTTTTGCTGTGAACTTGGGATTTAAGCTACATCCTCATATAGAAGTAGAAGTAGAAGAATAGTAAGAGTCCTTACAGAATCAGACCATCACTTGGGTACAGAGGTGGTCACTGACGATAGATCTGGTGCCTCAGGGGCTTTCACTCTTCCCGTAAGGAAACCGGTAACGCCAGTAGCGACCGAGGTTACTTTGGACAAAGCCCCGGTAAAAGGGACAACGCTCAAACCAAAGGTTACAATAGAATTCAACTCTTTGAGAGGTGTGACATCCTCTCAATATCTGCAGGCTAAGCCACATTCGGACATGACGAAATAGGAATCATAGAACGTTGGAATCACAGATTTGTTCTCCTCCTGAACCACGGAATGGATTTCTTTTTTACGTACCCGGGTAGTGTTGCAGGAATTGGACCTTGTGACGTCAAATCGGCCGATTTGGTTTTTCAATTGAGCGGGTGTTGTGCAATAGTGAGGAACTATCAGGATGGTTATAAAGTGGTTGGCCAGGCTTTTGTGAATGTCGCCAACTATGGACGACAAGATATTCCTTGGCAAGAGGTTTTCAACAAAACATCTCCTAATGCTCCGGGATACTTGCCGGCTCCATTGTTGGCACAAAGCGGGATGGGATTGGAAGGGTTTCTCCGGGAGAATTATGAACCAAATCTGACACTTTTGAAGGAGGAAGAGCTTAAGCTGTATTGAACGATTGGTAATTTGGCAAGTCGCACACTGTCAAGCATAACTCTTGTTTCCTAGGGATATTGGCACCTAATCATGTATGCTTCAAACCGCCGTTGGAGATAGCCAGCCGAGCTCTTATTTTCTTGAGTACTGAGCTTCCTTCTTTCTCTTTTGATACCACACATGTTCCCTTGTTAATCTTACACTTCATACACAATATTACAAAAACTCAAATGATTGAATGCATATACCAGATATAAATGAAATAACTCGCTTATCCACTACAGGAGAAAAAGGCACCAAGTCTCTGACTCTCTGAACATAAATTATGAGTTATGTTAAGTTCAGTAAGTTCTACCTAGCTTTCAAGAAGATTTCCGCTCCTCGCAAAGTACATAATTTTCCCCGACCACTTCAACCAAGCGCACATACTATACGAAGCCTCGAAGAACACTCTCCTTCGCAAGCCGGTAAAAGATTAAGGAATACCCCAACAACTGTCCTTCATTCCCCAGTATCTATTGTGTATAATTGCACGGTATTTACCTCTGGCAATACTTTGGAAGAGGATCACGTAGGGTTGGACACATCCAATGACTTGAAATATATTCTGATGGGGACTGGAATATGATGGGCCTCGACCCCTCAACCCAGTCGCCTTGACACAGCCACTCGTTATCGTTCCTTCCCTCTCGCTCTCGCATAGACCTGCTTGTGCTCGTCCCCCATTTGTGACGACGAGCACAGTGCTATTGCAAACGAAAAAGGAAGGAGCAACCTCCTCCAAGAAGAGAGACGAGGTCAAATCAAGGAAGGAACGACCGCGACCTCATCCCGTCGAGCCCGTCCCTCAAGGGTGTAAAAGGACGACCTCTTGGATAAAGAAAACAAGCCTTAACACCCCAACCCCATTTTTCAGATCACCAGACAGAAGCACGCACCCAAAATGTTTGTAAAAAAGCTCTGTATTACTATCAAGAAGTGCAGTCATCAATTTATGATGTGTTGCCAGCTATCTAATATGGTACAGAGTCTTCCCCAACTCAAATCATTATATGTTTTTTGCACGCCGCCTCACACAAACCCCTTATCAGCATCCGTCGCATGTCCCAAAATATCAAGGAAAATTCAACGAAACAACCTGCACGTGTTCGAGGAATCCTTTCAAATGAGAGCACAGCTGATCAAATCCTCCTTTCCTCCACTCCCGTACCTAAAAACAACAACAAAAAATGAACGACATCCCAGAAAAAGGATGCTCGTCGTAAAATAAAAAAAACTTCCTATGCACGCTTTGTGGCCAAGCCCGGAGAAACCGTTGTCGGAGTACTTGTCGCAGAGAAGCAAAGATTAGGAACGCCGCCAAATGCATCAATGTCAAAAGAAAAGAGGAGATTTATGCGAAACCGAAATACTCGCTGCCGGCAGTTATGGCTGTCAAGACTTGTTGACGAAGTTGCTCGTAACTTTCATACTCTGGGAGATCAAGTTCTGAGGAAAAAGAGGTTAGTGATATGATTCGCTAGTGGGGGCAAGTGCGGTGTTGAAAAGGAGAGAAGAAACTTACGGTTGAAGCACGTGTGCGAACTTGGTAACCTATCCTTGTTGCCATAATCACGGTGGATGTTGAATCGACTGAAACCGTTCATGCCTTCCAATTCCTTGAAGCCGTTGAGCGGTACCTTACTTGTGCCCGTGACGAATTGTAAAAGCTTGGCACGTTCCTCCTTATCGTAGGAGCGGATGGCTCGCCAGAACCATTGGATTTGTGGAGATGATGCTGAATAGTTGTGGTATTCGGTATTGCTCTTCCAGTCATCAACGTCAATCTCGGGTAAGCCAGAAATCAACAGTTCCAACTCTTGTTCATTGAAGATTGCAATGAGCTCGGCAGGAATGATGTCATGGAAACCTGTATAAAATTAGTATATGATAAGAAATATAACGAGTTTGGAATTACATACCCTTCAAAAAGTCATCCAATTGACCTTTCACTGAACCAGTGAGTTTCCATTCTACCATAAGACGAATGTATTCGTGCTTATTTTCTTCGGTGACAGGAACATTGCGACCATTCTCGATGAAATCAATGGTCTCTACAACACCAAATTTGTCATTATCAACTGAGAATGTCTCAGTGATGACGTCCGTAATGTCATTCTCAAGCATCCACACAAGAGACTTGTAGTATTCTGGATCGAGAGATTCCATGTCCTTGACTGAGACTGGTCTACCCAAGATTCGCTTGTACACAGCACGACTGAAATGACAATCGAGAACACGACCCTCGTAGAGAGCCTTGCCGATAATGCGTCCAATGAACTTGAAAAACATCAAATGTTCCTCGTTGATGCCACTCAATTGATTTGGATGGAAAGTCGTACGGTCTGACGAAACAGGAATGAAGAGTGCATAACCTGGGTCAAACATCTGTCTTGAGAGGACTTGGAACCATTCGCGAGTAACACCACCAGCATCAACACCTTCTTCGCCATGGAATCGGATACTGAGCTTGCCGTATTTCATTTGATCACCAGTCTGGAAGTAGAGAGACTTGAACGAGTCATGGAAAACTTGGTCTCGTCGAACGGACAGTTGAAGTGGTGGGAAAGATTGTCGACCATTTGGTGTCTTGGCATGAACACTGCGATTGAAGTAATTGCGCTTGTTGTCGAACTCAAGCACCTTTGGATTCTTGACAAGCAAGGAGAAAGTTCCCGACATGAGCTTAGGAGTATGTCGAACAAGGTCATTGAGAATCTTGCGGTGCTCCTCAGTAAATGTGAAGAACAAGCTTTCCATACGGGACTCTGGCGGTGGGCTGGTCATCATCATCTCCTTGCCAGCTTGGGATTGTGAGATTGGTACATCCTTTAGAGTGGTATTCTTGCAAACAACCATCAACGCCTCAATCAGAGGAAGAAGAATTGTGGCAACGTTTTGCATATGCTCGCGCTCTCGAATTGATCGAAGACACTCGCTAAGCTTCTCCCACATTGGCCCAAATGTAGAGTTCTCATAGAGAGAGGACAGTAGATCTTGTTTCTCAACGAGTTCTCCGTCGGCATCGGTGTCAGTGCCATCCTTTCTGTCACGCTTGGGATCAAAGAGATGGTCCAACGCAGTAAGGACACGCAAGAGCTTGTTTTGGTCAGAACCGCCAGGAGAAAATTTGGCTAATGCGACTCCCTGGATCTCAGTTCCCGTGGAAGCCTTGTCAATCTGGGGAATTAAATCCTCAAGATCCACTAATATCGTCTCTCCGAGGCCCTGAGCCTTTGAGATGAGCTCGCGACCAAAGATTGCCTTTGCGCCGGGAATTGCAGACAAATTCTTGATTGTAGAAAGTGTTTCGCGGAAAGTCTTTGAGCTACACTCACGAGCAACGAAAATGTTGATGACAAGTTTGAGGTTGTGATCTGGAATTACTGGAGGTACCATTTGACGTGGCTTCTTGTCGGGATCCTTTTCTGGCTCCTTTGGAGTTGTTCCCGCCGGGGTGGTAGCTTGGACTTCTGTGGATGTCGATGCATCGGCACCCTCGGCGCTTGTTGGGGCAGACGGTACTGGCATAACAGTCACCGTAACAGGTGCTTCAGCGGCCGGGGCCTCAGATTGTGGCTCACTTGTGGTAGTGGTAGTGGCCTCGGGAGTCGTTGATGACTCTGCAACAGGCTCTACAACAGGCTCTGCTGCAGCTTCTTCAGCCTTCTTAGCCTCCTCGGCAGCCTCCTTTTGCTTGCGTTGTAAGGCTTGTAGTGGTGAGGTAGTCATATTAAGTAGCGTTGACAACGACTCCATTACGTGAGAGCTCTCCATAATAGTCTGACGATCAAGAAGAACGAGAAGCGAGTTGAGTGGGTATTTAACAGACTTGGTGTCCTTGCCCTTGCCCTTGCGACTGAGATTGCGCTTCAGGCCACTCAGTGGCTCATGCTCTGTCAAAAAGAAGGCCGGAATGTGTGGATTGACTTGCGTAAGGTAGACCAAGGCCGATAGACATTGTTGGACAACCATAAGTGGAGAAGCTTCCAAGTTCGCAGGTGCGGCGGAAGTAATAGTCATGCCGGTCAGTGTTCGCTTCACACCTTGGGGGGTCTTAGGGTCCTTGTCCTTGGGTTGCTTTGCTCGTAGTGATAGATGTGCAAAGCTTCGCTCCACGGCTGTCATGTCAATGCTACCATCTTGGAGGATGTGAAGGATTGTGCTCAGCACCTCAGTTCGGTTGTGACGGTTCATGGAAATATTTTGCAACACGGAGTTGAGGGTGTTTCGTAGACTGCCATGCTGAAAGATGAACATCAATCGTAGGAGGGTGGCGATACCAGGCTTGTCCAACATCTGAACAATGGCTCGTCGTTGAGGGCGCTGAGCTGCAATCTCAAGGCGTGGGTCACCTCCGGTTCGTCGAGCCATCTGAGGTGGGCCTCTTCCATGGTGAGTTGGCAAATCTCTCTGAGCAGCACGGGCTTGCTCGGCGATTTCCTGTGGAAGTAGCGTGAGAATCTCCTCGTTTTGCTCCATCAATACTTGTTGTCGCAAAGCTGGAGGTAAGGTAGCAAGAATACTGGCGGCATCCATATCAGCGTCATTTCCTGGTCCTCCAGCAGCAGCAGCTTGACGATTACGCTCCTCTCGTTCGCGTCTACGTCTGTCTTGTCTCTCCTGCTGAATAATCTCGTCTCTGATGTCGGCAGGAAGGGCATCTAGGAAGTCTTGATCGATATCAGAGGGCTGTGCACCAGTGGCTGCTGCTTGAGATCGTCGCTCTGCCACAGCTGACATGATCACTTCCTCTCTAATTTCTTCAGGTAGCTCTGCAAGAAATTCGGCATCAATTCCAAGGTCGGTAATATCGTAAGGATTTCCACGGATAATAGTTGTAAGTCTTGGGCGATCTGCCGCGGGTGTCTCCTCCGGCTGTGCTTCCTCGGGAGCCGTCGTATCTCCTTCAACTTCAACGCCATCCATTTCATCTCCATCATTCGTCTCGTTCTCAGTTGGCTCCGGTTCGGGGCCTCGGGCAGCACGAGCTTCGGCCTCTGCTCTTTCAGCAGCTTCTCTCTCCTCTCGCTCTTCGGCCTCCTTCTTTTCTCTCTCTGCCTTTTCCTCGGCCTCCTTAGCTTCACGGGCAATTCGCTCCTCCTCCTCCTGTTTCTTCTTCTCCTCCTCTGCCTTGCGAACACGCTCTGCTTCAGCAGCCTTGATGGCCTTGTCAGCTTCAATCGCAGGGGGAACCAAGACAGCTAGGATTGCGTTGACGATATCGTTTGCCTTCTCAAGGTGATTAGGGGCAAACAAGAGCTTGGCCTCCTCTAGCCATCTGGCAGTAGTTGATTGTGGAGTGAAGAAGGCGCCAGGTTCTTGGGATTCGCGTCTAGGGTCAGCACGGGCTCCACGGGATGGGCCAAACAATGCCTGCAGCTCAGGTGGAATTGATTGACCCGGAGCGGTAGTAAAGTGGAATTGAAGGGCTGCACCGCTACGGGTGGTACCTGCCATAGGTAAATGTCTGGCCATCAAGAGTTCCAACATTGCTTGTCTCTCGGCGGGCTCACCAAAGTGTCGGCCACTAATTTCAAATTGTTCACCTGCACCTGACATTGCCTGCAGAAATGACGAAAGGGTCCCGCCATTGCGTCCAGAGTCTCTTCCGGTCGAATTTCGTTGTAGAAGTGGGTTGGTTCCATCGTCACCACCAGCTCGAGATGGCCCTCCGCCAGGTCTGTGTGTGCGATACGAAGCGCGATATTCGCCTGGAACTGTGTTCGGATTAGTTCTGATTCTTCGTCTTGCTAATGCTTGACCCAAGCGTAAAATCGCTTGACTCAGAGGAGACACTTCGGTGGGATCATCGCGTGGTTGTGAGTTTCCTAAAAGCTCGAAAAGTAGTGGAGAATCTTGTAACATACCACCTAGCGGTTCACGACCAGCGAAAAAGGGAAATGGGGGGAAGCCGCTGGGACGTGGTCGGCGGTGCAGAATTGGTGCTTCCACTTCACCCTCCCAGCCGTAAGCTCCCGAGCCAGGGCCATCCACTAGATACAACTTAGAATAAATTAAATCACTCGGGCGACGTACTTACTCGTATAACCTCCCTCAAAAAGCACATCATCTTCATCCATGTCATCCTCATCTTCGTCGTCGTCTGTAAATAAAGGTTAGTATAGAAAAGAGAAGAAATATCGGGGGAGACTAACCATCTTCATCGCCTTCCTCAACATACTCAGCAGCGATTCGTTCATCGGCATCTTCGTCATCTGGATTCATGCCTTCGGCCTGCATTTCCTCTTCCATGCGCTCCATGATTTCGGCAGCATCTTCTCCGCCACCTGCAGTATCAAGAGCTCGAATAATGTGGCTAAGAGAGCCACCAACGGGAATACCCATGCCACCCATTCCCATGTCAATATTACGGAGCTCTTCTTGGTCGGCAGCCTGACCTTCATAATCTTCCTCTTCACCATCATCTCCGTCGTTATCATCACTCTCCCAGTCGTCCATGTCATCATCGGCGCCGAGTTCTTGACCGTCTTCGCCTTCTTCGATGATCTCGACACGATTATCTTCGTCTTCAGAATCATGATCTTCACCACTTGATCCTTCATCGTCAGAATCGTCGTCGTCGTCATCATCATCCTCATCCATGATGACTTCAACACCGACATCTCCAGGAAGGCCTTCAATCGGACCCATGCCCTCAATAGCTTCATCCTCGTCGCTGATGTTATCCTCGGCATCTTCCTCTTCATAGTCCATCTCCTCGTCATATTCAGCCTCGTACATTTCTTCGTCGTCTATTATGTATTAGCAGGAAAAACACACAGGGGCTGGAAAACTTACCATCTTCAGATTCGGAAGAGGTGTCACCCTCGTGGCCGGGTTCAAACATACCCAAAGTCGAGTTTCGGAACAAGTCAGGGGTTTCTTCGCGCTCGTCTTCAGGGTCGGAAACGGAGGTGGCCGACTCAATCTCATCCTCTTCGTTTTGGCCAGGACTTCCAGAGACAAGGCCAAGGTCGCTGAGTTGAATGGCAGTTGTGGAGAGGGTCTTGAGAGGTCGTAAGATGTACTTGACAGCACGCTTCGCACCAGGGAAGTTCAAATCAACATCTGCGATGGACGCAGTTAATGCTGAAATAAATCCTTTATCAAACATGATACGTCGAAGTTGCTTTTGGGATGCACTGGCTAGAGCAGTGTCTGAAAGTGCAACATTCTCCTTGCCACTCATGATATGGGTCATGAGATCAGAGAGTGCGAGCATGCGAGCATACTTGACGTCGAGTGGCTCCTGGGAGGAGCTGGCCTCCTTGTAGGCTTTGAGGATGTTTTCAAGAACAAACTTTCGGACAAATAATAAATCAGACTCATCTTCTCCATCATATGGCTGTTGCTTGTTATCCAAAGGTTTCTCTCCTGTCTTTGCAAGAAGTGCTGTGATCACCGAGTCTGCCCATGTTGATGTAACAGCCTTCTTTCGTAGTGCCGTGGTTTCCGCATGATCGAGTGTGCCAATTGGAATCAGATCAAAAAGAAGGTAATTGACCACACTTGAACGTGGCTTGGATGGGGTCATTGCCTGAGGTGGAGCGCTACGCTTGAAATTGATGAACTCGATCTTTGTGCGGTTGTAGGATGACAATAGCTCAGTCAAGCATTGTAGGATGAAGCATCGGTAAATGTAAATCGGATGTTCCTCGCCCTTGAACTCTTGTTTGGAAGAAGGTTTTGCAGCCTTTGTTTCCTTGGGGGCGGGCTCTGGGGGCGCGGAAGCTCCAGCCATTGCGACGTCCTCGTTCCCTGATCCAGAGGTGCTTGCCTGTTCAGTGGTGGTTGCAGCCGCGGCAGGGTCCTTGTCCTCTACGTCCTTGTAGTTGAGCAGTTCGCAAAGAAGGAAATGGATGACTCCATCGGCCTTTTCCACAATAGGTAGCTTGGATTCTGGGCCAGGTGTCTTTGTGACATCTTGCATCTCGCTATCTCCGGCTTCAGTGGATACTTTGACATCTTGAATTGTCAGATCTTCGGTAGCCTGGACAGTTGGTGTCACGGCATCTTCAGTATCCTTGGTAGCATCCTCTGAGGCAGGTGCTTCTTTAAGTACGAGGGCAATTTGTCGACCGTGACCTTCAGAAGGGAATGACCAGCGGTTGAATTTTACCATCTCATTTGTGATTTCCACGAATAAACCTGGGCTGCGAATGGCTGTATGAGCCAGAGCCCGAACATAAGTTGGAGGATCAACTGCTCGCTGTGTGCGAGATGAATCGAAGTAGGCCTTGATCTCAGATCGCATGATTTGCTTGATTGTGTCATCGTCTTCAATGATGTGTCGCAGGATAATCATCAAAGGACTCTGAATCCGAGCTGAGCTTACACCTGCAAGCTGCTTGGCCATGACAAAGAGACGTTGAATATTCTTCTTTTCGCCCATAGCTTCAGCGACTGGTCGTGTGCGTGTGAGAATGACTAAAATCCGCAAAACTGCGAGAGCAAGTGCCTCGTCCTTGCCAATGCGAGGCAGGATGTCAAGAATGGCATCAAATAATTGTAATCGCTCGTCATCGGTGACAGCAGGATCATATGAATCCAGTACTGGCTCTTTGATCTCCTCGTTCTCGTCAATTGGTTGTGTCCAAATGGTCTTGCGCGGTCGTGCGTCGTTGCTCAATAACATTTCAACAACCAAAAGAATCTGGGCAATCCATGGAGAAGGCTCATCAACAGAATGGTTTGGAGATAGTCGAACAAAACTGAGCAGGTTGCCAAGGTTTTCCTTCAGCTCTCCGATAGCTGCCGAGTAGAACGCCTTATCACGCAACATCAAGGCTAGCAAGTTGGCATATGCAGCAATCTTCTTTCCTTCTGTGCGCAGATCTTCCTCGCCAGCAAAAGACATGAGAGCGATAACCAATGTAATTCCCACATTCTTCAATGCATCCGTAGACTTGCTCACAGCGGTGGTAATCAGGTCTGATATCTCAAAGGTCACATCGCCATGAGCGTTGATAACATCGAGACATTTGTCAATCAAATCCTCTCTGATAGCCTCTCGCTCCTCATTAAGGTCGTCTACCGTGATGCGTACTGGTTCCGGCTCTTGATCGTCAACGGAAACTGAGTTCTTGAGTGGCGACGATTTCTGAGCTCTAGCGCTAGGTGGCCGAGAACCCAAGACAGAACCTGGGCGGGATTGGTCATTTGTAGGGGGATTCTGAGTAAATTGACTAATCAAGTCACTGAAGTTTTCCGAGCCTCCCTCTCCGTTATTTGGAGGTGGAATAATTTGATTGAGCTGTGAGACGATATCGGGAAGATCCACAGCCATGGCAGTGTCATCAGGTGTTGCTGTACCCGTAGAAGCACCAGTACGAGGTCGAGAAGACGTTGCCGCATCCGAATTGAGAACCAAGTCACCATCAGGGATTGGATTACGCTTATTTCTGCCCTCTGTTGCCTCTCTGCAATACTCCAACGAATATGGTTGGTTGTTATTGCAGCGATAAAGTGCCTCGTTTGCAAGGTCAACATCATAAGAGTGACCAGATGCGAGTGTTGCCAAATGCTCGGGGTTGACCTTGAACTTTTGTTTCGGCACCTTGGATAGTGGTGGAACTGAGTCTGAGCGCTTGCTTGCGTTTGTCTCGCTATCAGCAATGCAGATTGTGCGGATGACTTCAATCAGCTTTTCTGAGATCTGACTTGACCCCTTCTCGATGAGATCCGACTGCCACAACCGACGAACAATGGGCAAGACGGCCATTCGTAGTTCGACAAGGAATTGCGAAGGTGAAAATTGGTCAGTGCGGGAGCGCTCTCGTTCGCGGTGTGCAGCCATAGTGGTGGTTTGCTGAGACTCGGTGATATATTTTCCATTCACGATTTGCGCGTAGATTGAGAGAATGTGTCTTGTACCGGCGGTTGCCAACTCGCGTCGAACCGATGCCTCGGTGGTCATCTCTTTCGGGTCCGCATCTTCAGTACCTGATCGAATTTCTGTTGTGAAGGTTTCGAGGATTCCGTTAAGTACCTCAAAGCCACCATTGTCTTTGAAAGCTAGCAAAACAATTGTGATTATTTGTGTGGGACGATCGTTGTGGCGCGAGACATCAATGAACATATCCTTCAATACACGTAAAACTCCAATCCAGTATGTGTAGCATTCAACTGACGAAGTCTCGTTTGGCGCTGCCAATTGAAATATAATGCTTTCAGCAAGTGCTTTTGCAATGGCATTATTGTTTTGCTTTTGAAATAGTTCTGGGTTGCGTTTCAACACCAAAACCTTGCCTAATGTTTGGAAGAGAGGAGTAACGCTCTTTGACACTTTGATAAGGAGGTATTGGAGTGTTTGGAAGTTCTTGAAGTATGGGCTACTCTTCTCGGATTTTGTTGGAGACTTCATACTCTCTTCCACGGCCTTGACTGCAGCTCTTGCAGCTTCGAGCTCTGGATTTGCATGTCCGTTTTGAGGAGCTGGCGGAGGCATAGAGACAGCATCATCTGTCTCTGGAACCTCCTCAGCTACGGGCAAGGGTGTGTCGGCCTCCGAAATGCTCTCGGAGATAGTCTCACCAAACCCGGTATCTTTGACACGGGTGGCATTCTTCCAGTGATTAGGGATGGCCTTGGTGATATGGATCTCTTCTCGCAAAGCAGCTCCCAGCAACGGCCCAAGAGACTTGACAAGCTGAACATAGTAATCAGCAAGATTCATTTGCATGAAGCTATGGTTTGTATTCCGAGCATTATAAGTAGCAGCCTGGAAACATGCATGAAGAGTTGTCAAAAGAGAATGCAGATTGACGAAAGCCTTGGCGAAGTCCGTACCCCGAGAAAGAAATTCCAGATCTGCAGACTGTCGTGACTCTGCATTCACAAATGGTGCGAAGAAAGATTTCCCTTCCTGGTAATTGGCGAAGGAGGAAAGAGTTTCTGTTGCAGCTAGTGTGCGTTGGAGTAACGAGGGTATTGTAAGATGCGGCTTCGGTTCTGCGAGTAGTGCAATCACGTTATGGAGATTTCGGCTTGCACTTCCATCAGCGAAATCATATGTGAGGCAAGGCGAGTCCGCAAGATCTAGAACAAATTCGATGCCACCCTTAGCGCAAAATTCCGTACGGACAGACGAGTTGCTTAGCATTGCGACCAGGAAAGTACCAACGGCCGAGACAAAAGGAGTGAGAGACGCGTTTGGAGTAGACTCGTCAGAGGTTGAGTCATCTTGGGGTGTCTCTGAAGCATGTCCAACATCCTGCATGTCGACATCGAGGTCAGATTCGTTGTTTACTGCCTTCTCTTTTCCCTTGAGCGACTGTGCGGGTTGATTGAGCTGAGCGTCTGCAATCACCGTCTTTCCAGATGTGTTCGTTGTCCACAGCTTAGCACCAATTTTCTGCTTTTCGGCCTTGGTCTTACAGAGATAACCAACTCTTGCGACCATGTCCAGAATTGCATTCATGATGGCCGTCTTGAGCGCTGGGTGGTGTCTAACCAATTCGTCGAATGTGCCTCCTAGGTTCGCAGGCAATTCTTTGTTGGACTCCATGCATTTGACGTGCTCTGGGCTCTCGAAAATCTCGAAGAATATTTCTAAAGCGCGGGAAGACTGTAACATCTTCATGCCAGAGTTGTTCAAACATAATGCACCAAATGCTTGAGGGATGATATTGATCGTCTCGGAGGTTGGCATAATACCACGGGCAAGAGGCCCTTCTCGTGGAGTCTCCAACATGGACAATAATGGCCGACGGGACGATATGGGAGGTTCGTCATCGCCAGTATCATCGTCGTCGTCATCGTCATCGTCGGACGGAGAACTAGGGGTGGTGGTCTCAACTGCTGCTTCTGCAGGCGTCTCTTCATTCGCAGGTTGAGATTCAGTCTCCTTTGGGGTTTCAGGGACTGGGATTTCTGTTCCGGTGACAGCCTCAAGGAATCCTTTACTTAATCCAGCTTCAGCAATAATGGCAAAACTGGTGGGCTCATTGTTGATGAAATCGTTGAGGATGCTGACGGAGTTGGTCCACACAATGGAACCGAAAACCTTGGAGTTTCCAATAATCTGACGAAGACTGCCTAGCAGTGGTGAAGAGTCAATCAGGTTACGCAACAGTCGATCGAAGTTACCTCCATAACCTCCAGCTGTTGACATCATGTGATGAATAAACTTGAAAAGCCATTTGAGGGTCTGTTGTTGATAAAATGGGATCGTATAATCAACGGCAGACGAGCAGAATTCAGCTGGGATGCCTTTACCAGCAGCGGCATTCTCAGCAGCATTCTTAACCTCGTAGACAATCAAGTTGGAGACAGCATCGAGGCCATCAGCACTGACGAGAGTGTGGAAAGCATCACGGGCACTGTACATGATATTGTCGAGAAAAGAGAGAATCTTGGGGTGGTAGCACTCGGCGACATTTGTACGTAAGCTGAGCACTTCAACCAAGATGGGTATAAGGCCAGCAGTAACAAGATCTGATCCAGTGCGACCGTTAAGAGATATTGTGGAAAGGAGGGAAAATAGAGCGTCACGCCATTCATCCTTTTCAGAGATTTTGTCACCACTTTCCTCGATGCTCATCTCAGCCACAGCCTTTCTAACAACATAAAGCAGAACACCATGGTTGACCGTTGTGTTCAGGGCAGCACAAACGTCTGGGAATTTGCTCTGGTATGCTGACAGCGCCTCGAGAGTTGAAAGCGCCAAGGTCTGGAGAGGAACGGGAACCGCGATATCACCATCGGCAGGTGGGTGGACCATATCTGCAAGCTGGTAGGCGAGCTGCATTCGACGTGGCTCCTCTGCATCTTGCTTCAAAACACTTTCGAGAAATGTAGCTTCCGGGTGAATATAGGCAAGATTGGTGATTGCCAAAAGGCGGATGGACAGAATCTGTCTTCGGGTCTCAACTGATGTTGTCAAGGCAGACGCAAGTCGTAATTTGGTCAAGAGTTCGTAATGCAGCACCTTTGGCAAATCGCGGGCGTTGTCTTCGAGGAGTTTATGGATACTCGTTGACTTGAGCTTGGAGGAGGATATTTCAACAACCTTGTATGCTGGTTGACGGACCGCATCTTCAGTTGTGACGGTGAGAGATCGCACTGTGGATGGACTTTCATCTGATCCCGAGTGTCTGTTTGAGCGGTGACTCTGGGGGCCCAGGTTGGAAGAGCGTCGGACTGGAGTTGGGATGACAGGACTAGGTGACGCTGGCGTAGTTGGAGCACGAGCACTGATAGGTGCATCTGTATTTGGGTCTTGTTTGGGGTAATAAGTAACCTTTACATCCCCCCATTGCTCCCAGCTAGTCTCAGTCGCCGGGGCAGAGTTGTTGTCGTGTCCAGCTCGAACGGCACTAGGGCTACTGCTAACACCATTTGCTCCCTTGACCATAGAGGTAAGATCATTAGCATACAAGGTGGTATTAGTGGTCTTCTGATTAGAGGAAGGTATTTGAAATACAGTCTTCTCCTTGCCTTTAATACTCGGCGTTGTGGGAGTTCCTGGCTGTGGCTCCACTGGGGTCACAATTGTCTTGGTAAATGGCAAGGCCAGTTGAACAACGCGATCAAGATCAATATTGTAGTGCTGCGCGAGAACACCTGCACTGACATGTCGGGATGAGACATTCATACGCTTCAAAGCGGATTGATATCTCTGTGCCAATTCGGAACCCAGCAGAAGGGTGCCTTGAATAATGGATAATGAAGTCGAGTTGAGCAAGCTATTCATATGCGAGCTACTGGCATAAACAGCACGATTGCCACAGTTTTGGAGAAGCATTCGAGAAAAGTTGAGAATCGACTCCACCAATTGACGATCGCCATCCTTGCCGTATCCAAGCGCATCGAGATCTGAGGTTTGTGCTGAATCGATACCGCGCTCTTCAGTTGCGGATTCAAGAATCGAGCGTCCAAACTCGACTGTCTGTGGGCCTTCATTCAATTTGTATGCCAGGCAGAATTTCTCAAGAACAAGATCAAATCGATTCAAGAGTGCGATCCAGTGATACAAGTCACCTCTAGGGAAGGGCCATCGTGTGGGGAACGTTGATAGATGTTGCGGAAGGAGGGGCAAGGGTGTAGAACACGCAGCTGTGCAGAATTCTTTGATCCAGGGTGACTATATTCTCAATCAGCTAGGTTTTTGTTAAGATGTGGAATTTCAGAGCCTACCAGAGTCTCTGCGTGTTTCGCGAGCATAGTCTTTGTAATTTGTACCATGATGAAGGCGGGAGCGGCAAACCCGCGGAATCCTGATAAGTGACCCCCTCCACTACCTCAGGTCTGGATCCTAGCTGGCGACAGCTTGCTTGTTGCAATATGGAGTGTCCTCGAAGGGGCAACTCCGAAACTGAGATGCTTCGTGTGCGTTCGTGGGGACGGAGTGGAATATGGATGGCGACAGGCGTTCCCGCGAGGCTATCTCTCGTTTGCGATCAAGGATTATTTGGTCGTGGTATCGCGGCAGATGAAGCTGAAGCGCAGCAACAGAACTTCAAAGAAAGGTCGTAAATGATCGTAGATGGTTGCGTGGCGCTTGGTGATTCGAGGGTTGATGGAATTAATATGGTCAGGTTCGGGACGAGATGGTGAGGAATCGAAAAGAGCGTGTCGAGTGGAACGGTGCAGGCGCCACTCTAATTCTCGGTCGATAGTAATCCTACGTAGGCTGAAGGGTAGTGCCGACAGTCTTGTAGGAGATGGATGGATGTGGTTGTGGTGGAGGGTTGTTGTCGTGTTGGTGGTGGAGGAAGAAAGTTGAGGAAGCTCTGAGCTTTGAGGTGTGGAAACTTCGAATGGCCCGGAATCTTTTCTACGTCAGCGTTCGATGTACATGGGGAACTTCAAACCCGCATTCACCCAACCACAGCAAATCGCATCTATTATTTTATTAAGCCAAGCTGGGATTATTTTGAATGGCACGCAGAATGATTAATCTGAATAAATCGGATCTCAGAAGGTAGTTATGGGAAATCGAGTTTCGGCGCTGGACTTCAGGTACAAGCTGATGTCGTGCTGGCACCGGGTCGTTAGGCAGATGAATGTACTCCTAGCTGAGCCAAGTACTACACATAGCTAAACAGCCTCCAAGCTATACCGCTAAAGTACGATAACACTTTGTTGTCTCTTATACTTACTCTCGCTCTTTGCTTTGGAGATATATTTACTTTTTCTTTTCGGTAATTTCCCCGCAGCCAATACCTTGTGCTCTACAGTAGCAACTTTGCAGCTTTGCAACCAGCTACAAATAAAATAAAATAAAACGTCCTATTTTCCATCCATTTATCAATAGTTAGTTTTGAAAAGCTCTTGTCTTTTCTCCGCGTCTTTGAATCGGTCATCCCGGAAACAATGCCAGAAGCACCTTGGTATTTTCAGGTCTTTAACATACTCAAACCTTCCTTTGCAGGTGAAACCCAAAGGGCCTCTTAAGAAGTAAGAAATCAACTCTATACCTCTGTTCTAGGATTCCAACATTCTCATCATCGATATGTCAGGTTGGCTTGGCAAGGTTCGGTTTTAGCTAGGCCAGTCTAGGTACAGTAGCCTCACCTCAAAGGATAGCCTTCCCTTCAAGGCTGAGAGTAATCGGAGCTTTTAAATGCCGCCTTCCGAAGTCACACCGAGGGTGAATATCACGAGTCACGCACTTTATTAAGCCACTTTCGTCTTCGTAATTACTACTGTGATTAAACAAGTCTTTCTGAAACTAAAACGTTATCAAAACGTTCTAGAAGGAGAAAGAGTTACAAGGTCTCAAAAGCTGTGTTAATAAGTATAGTAAAGTAATAGAAGTTTCATAACACTAGTTTCTTTTATACTAAAAACTACTAAAGATTATCTTCTTTAATAATCTCCTATAAATTCTTCTTTTATTATTCCTTTTTAAAACCTGAGTTGAAATCTCTTTAACTTAATAAAATCTTTAATTTATATAGCTAGGTTTAGTTTTAAAAGTACGTTATTATAAATAGAATTAGACTAAGATAGATAGATCTAGAATTTAAGTGTTTTTAAATCTTTTTTACTATAAAACTAGCTAAACTCGTTAGCTAACAACTCTATATCTCCAAAGAACTAAAAGTTTATTATAGAATAAAATATTAATAACTTTATATAAAATATTCGAATTAGTTTAAAATAAAACTCTAAGATATTCTCTATCTATAAAGTTAAATACTTCCGACTATAAGATGTTCTTAAGTTTTAGTATAAAAAGAACGGTGTTTAGAAACTTCTATTATCTTATTATATCGTTAGAGGTTCTATAAATTCTCAACTTTAGTTCTCTCGCGCTTTTAGTTCTATAATTATTCTAAAACTTCTAGAAGAATAAAATATATAGAAATATAATCGTTCTAGTCGTTTACGATAATTGGACTTATTTTTTCTGTCTTAATTAAATAATCGGGTATATAGCGTAAAGGAATTCCACGCTTAGTGTATGTCTTGCTTTAGCGAGAAACTGCGAGCTTTATGTTCGGAAAGTACGAATTACAAAAATATGTAATAAGGAAATTGATGTTTTCTACGCACAGGATCGTTTTAGAATTTGTTAACTTATCTTATGCTAGTATTAATTTCAATGTAGTATTTGTAAATGCTTAAACTCGTAAAGGAACTTGTTTTTGGCGAATGTCTATTGCGAACCTTTGGTTTCAATGTCACGATTGTCTCATGGTACTTACATGGAGCAAGAATTCCAAACTTTCCAAAAACTCTTTCTTCTAATTGATTAAGTCTTCTCGACCAATACTTCGTATGTCTCTTTGTAAAACAGTGACCTATGCTCTTACCCCAATTCAGCTCCAGCTTTAAACAAAAGAGACACAATCATCAAATTCCAACCAACACCTAAAACTACCCATACCCATTTATCCCTCGACCGGCAGCCCATCCCCGCCTAAAATTACCACCTCACCCCAAACCCACCTCAGGCCCTCAAAATGAATACACTCAACCCACAAAAACCCCTCCAACCTCCCCTTCAACGTCTCCAAATCTTTCACATCCCCCCTCGCACAAAGCTCTCTAAAAGTTCCCACCAACCACTCCCTATCCTCACACTCCGCATACCTCAAAACACAAACCCCAAGAAAGACAGCCCAAAGCAAAAGATCCACCTCCCACCTTTCCCCATCTCCATCTCTATACCCCTCCGCAAAGTGCAAACCCTCAAACCTCTCCCTGAAAATCCCACAAATCTTCCTCCCCACAGAACAATCCTTGGGCCGTTCATTCAAAATCGTCAGCGAGAAAAGGATAAGTGTTATTCTTAGACACTCGCTTCGAGAGTCGCGAGGGAAGGTTTGGGAAAGAAGGAGGTACTGGGTATTTGTCAATACACCACGTACGAACTCTGCGTCTTGTTCTGTTTTTGGGGGTTGGGACCAGAAGAAGAGGGTTGAGGAGAAGTTCTGGATGCATGTGTGGAGAGTTGGGTGGATGGAGGTGAGTGAGGGGGTGTTGAATCCTTTTGGGAATTGGGTTGAGAGAGTTGGATATTGGATAGCGGGGATGGCAGGCGGGAATTGGTAGGAGAAAAAAGGAGCTTCCGAACAATCAAGTGAGCCGTAAAGATCCGCTCGATAGACCTTGGCCAAAATATGTGGGTTGTCGAGAAGAGTATGCATTCCACCTGCTAAACCGACGAGGTGTTTCAATCCCAACATGTGGATTTTCCAGTTTTGGGTCCGGCCTTGTCCATACTATTTACACTTAGTAATCCAAATTTAAAGGTCTTATCAAGACAAAAACCGGAATGGGTGGAACGAAAGTAGAAGGGGGATATACCTCAAGCAAAGCAATAGCAGCAACCAAACAAATAACCATCTCGATCCTGCACTTCACCATTTCCCCCCCACAATCCACCCAGTCCTCCCCTCCTGTATCCCCAATAACCTCTCCACATGTCCTCTTAGCCAACTTCTCCAGTCTTAAATTCACAATCGCAATCGACGCCTGTAAATGTCTCAATCCTCTCCCTCCCTGTCTGATAATCCTATATCCAGAAACATAGATATCCGCACACCCAATGAGGGAATGAATTAATGCTGGATCTTGGAATGCGATGGGGAGCCAGAATGTGTGGACTGGATTTACGTTGGCAAGGCTTTCTAGGGTGTAGAGGGTGCGCCAGATTTGGGTTGAGACTTTTTGTCTGTCAGCTCTCAGCAGGAAAGTGATTGGGGGTGAAGTTGGGAGTGGGTAAGGGGATGAGAGAGGGGAACAAGGGGGAGGGGAGCTTACAATCCTGTAAAAGATCATGCATATACGGTTCCAATTTGATACACGCTTTATTGAAAGGATCCACACCCGGGATCTGGTATAAATTGCATCTTTGTAATGTCTTCGAACATTCCAATTCGATACCTAAAATTTCCGGACTCTTGATTTCCTTATAATGGGTTTCAAGTATCGACTTCGTGCTGGGATTCTTATTCTGAGGTAAAGACCGGGCATGGAATTTTTGTTTAACATGCTTCCTGATTACCGCTCGTGATTCCGAGTCGATGGTTTGTGAGTGCGGGGTGGTGTGGATGAAGGGGAATTTTATTGCTGCTGCTGGATGGGATTGGGGATTGGTCGGGGATTTTGTTGGTTTCTTGTTTAAGGCTGGCAATATATTCTTAGTACTTGTTGGAATGATGCATTTTCCTCAGAAGAGTAAGAGAGATATGGAAATAACAACCTCCTTTCGGCCGACCTCTTTTCCAGGGTCCTGGTACTTTGACCGGTCCTTTCCGGTAACAAAACAATCCTGCTTGACGATCGTCCCCATCCTCAGGGTTCGAAGACAGGGAATATACTATCTCTGATGGTTCGGACTTCATATTTGGTACGGGAAAGATTGTAAGAAGTGTGGAGGGGAGGGGAGGGGTGAAGGATCAAAATGGGAGAATGGTAAAATAGGAAAATGAGAGGGACTTTTTATTCATCCGTTTTCTCTCTAGTGTGTCCAACGTCAAGTTGCAAAGCGAAAGCAAAAGCGAAACTCGTGTGATTAAAAACATGATCTGTATTACTCGGACTTATGCAATAACCCCGAATCCAACCCGATTAGGAAACCAAAATATTTGACCTATTTGGGAAAGTACCCCACAGCTACTTTTCCCTTACAACGTAGAAGCTTTGTAATTGTCAGGAATCCCTTGATGATGTCATTCCCATGATCATCACTATGAGTGCGTATTTTGCGCGGTATTTTGCGCGGTATTTTGACAGATCGGGGTAGTAATGTTGTGAAAGAATTCATCCGAATGTAGATTAGAGAACGTCTCAGGACAGATGTGTGAGGCTAAGGAATTCTCAGTGCCGAGGCTTTGGAGGGGGTATAAAGTAGCCATGGAACGAAAGCACAATGGAGAAGTCAAACTCGCCATCATTCTTCTTTCTCCTGAATTAGATAGCACCTAGGTTCCTCGAAATCCAGAAAACTTTATAAATTCTCCAAAAATGAGTCCCTACAATGCCAGCACCACCGCCGAGGAAATCGCCTCAGACCTCCAATCCCAAATCGCAAACAAAACCCTTCTAGTCACAGGTGTCAGCCCTGGAGGACTAGGAGCAACATTCGTCAGTACCCCATTTCTCTGAATAAAATGTGTTGTCCAAATAAATCCCACGACAGCTCTAGAGACTCTGACCTCTCCTACCTAAAACATTTCCAAATAGACATAGGTATTAACTACTCGAATTCCTAGGTCCTCGCAATTGCACAATACAACCCAGCCTCCTTAATCCTCGCAACCCGCTCCCTCTCCAGCGCCCAAGAGACGGCCCAAGCAATCACCACCATCAGCCCAAAAATCCGCGTCCACCCCATCGCCCTCGACCTAAGCTCACAAAAGCAAATCCGCTCAACGGTCAAGGAAATCGAAGAGCTGGGAGAGAAAATCGATGTGGTGGTGAACAACGCGGGGATAATGGCACATCCTTATTCCAAGAATGTTGATGGGATCGAGAGTCAATTTGGTACTAACCACGTGGGGCATTTTCTTTTGACGAATTTGTTGTTGAAGGGGGGCTTGTTGGAGGGAGGGGTGAGGGTTGTGAATGTTAGTAGTGCGGGGTATAGATGGGGGGGTGTTAGGTTTGAGGATACGGATTTTGATGTAAGTGATGTTTTGTTTTCCCTTGATGTTTGGATAGGATGAGGTCGCTAAGACGGGTTTTTGTTCCACAGGATGGCAAGACCTACAATCGTTGGATCTCATACGCTCAGTCCAAGAGCGCCAATATGCTCTTCTCCAAGTCACTTGCCCACAAACTCGAGAAGAAGGGACTGGTCTCCGTGAGTCTTCATCCAGGAGTTATCGTGACGACAAGTCTGGCTAGAGAAATATCCCATGAGGATTTTCCGGAGATGGGTGAGTCAACTCCATTTAGATCTGCAGAATGATTAGGGAGCTAATTGAACTTGAAAAACAGCTCAACTTGATCGAGTTATGGGTTATAAGCAGTTTTGGGAGATCTGGGGTGGAAGTCCTGCTTTTAAATCACCATCTCAGGGTGTGGCTACACATATCTTTGCTGCTTTTCATCCGGATTTGGATAAGCCAGGTGAGTCGAGCTTCTTTGGGTTTTACTTGATATCAAGTTTCGAGAACTAATGTGATGTTGCAGAATACAATGGAAGATACTTGTCGGATAGTGGTGTCGTGGCAGAGACAGAGATTCAAAGTTGGGCTAGAGACTCGATCGAAGCGGAGAAATTGTGGAGTTTGAGCGAGAAATTGGTTGGCGAGAACTTCACCTATTGAAAGGGTATTTAGGAATTCTTTTCCACAGTGAGTAAGAGTGCGGATACAATGAGAGTAGACTCACCAGAATATGAGATTCCCCTCCTTTTGCAATTGTTTTCATGTTTAGAGATTTTTAGTGACTATTCTCGCGATGGAAATATGGAAGCACTACCTCCTTACCTACCTAGCACTCCTTGTTCCATCTTTTTAGGGTAACTCGGAGTAATTATTCCAATCACTTGGAACAATTTATACTATTAATCCCGGTGTTTTAGAACAATCAATCTCAGTTGGCCCAAAATATCTTACTGTTATCCACCACTCGCCAGCCAACTCCCAAGGGAATTAGGGCTGAGTTGATAATGCCAAGCCATCTCTTCCCCTGGTTGCTGGGAGTTTCCCCTCGCGAGAGTCCGGAAAGGGGAGATGCTGCCGATGCTCTTTTCAGATTGTACAACGTAACACGTTTGTCGGTCGATAATTGAAGATTATATATCGTCGAATGAAGCATATTTCTGATAGGGGCGGCACTCCGCGTAGAAGAAAAGCCGTGCCGGGTTGAGGCACAGGCTACTAGTACTACCCGAGCAAAAGAACCCTATACTATAAGGTTAAATAAAGTTGGAAAAATATAATGAAAACTGTAAATTGATTTCCCAAAATCTCGTTGGAAAGTATAAGCTATTTTGAGTGACTGGTTGTCGCTTTAGTTGAGATTGTGAGGTTTGGATGTGTCTTAAATCGGCACGGTTTTTCTTCTTCTCGGAGGGCATGTTTCATGCCAAAGGATTGTTTCAGGGTTGAGCTTTCAACTTGCTGGTGGCAAATGGCCGTTGAAACTTGACAGCGAATCGGGCCCAACCCTCTGATCTTGGTGTGTTTCAACTCGCAAAGACCCTCCTTTCCCTCCTTTTATTGGTTAGCACACGACCATGAAGCAGAAGCCAGTTTGTGGCACTGGCATTCCGCTGTTTCTTGAAACTTTTCGAGTCCTTGAGGTTTTCGTCAGTTGCTTAGTTGGGGTGACAGGAAAGGGGGATTTAAAAAGGTCTAAATCAGATGTGGCTGAACATGACAGATCAGGTACTAAATACCTAGGTATGGTTATCACTCGCTGACAGTGGCGTCCGGGTTCGCTATAGAAGACAACTGGTCAGCCCTGTCTATACCAATCCATGCTGAAGATGAGTAGTACAAGGCACTGAATGGCTTGCCATATGAGGTGAGCTTTTATGGCTTTACCATTACATGCTATATATCGTGAATAACGTAGCCGAAAAATGTGAATGTTTCATTGTTGAAAACAGGTGCAGCTGTCAGTCATCCTCTCTCCGCAACGAAATCACAATTTAATGGCAATTTAAGTTTGCATGTGTCTTCCTGGTTTCTTCAAATTACCCTTTACTTGAAATTGCCCTTTACTTGAAATTTACCAACAAATCTCCAAGCCTGACAGCCCAGCGCCGCGCCCCCCTGTCCACAAGCTGTCTTGCGACTGCCGACCCGCCGACCGTCGGGTATCAGAAGCAACGCAACAACCACCGCGAAATAATAATAATACTTGCGAGCTCAACAATCAGCATCTGTCCACCTGCAAACCTCTACCACCACCTTTACCTTCTTTCACCCGCATACCCAGCTTCACCCTCCTCCACCGCTTCATCCCCCTCCGCAGAATATCACGAATACCCTCACGAACTGCACCCGCATATCTTTCCAGTGGCCCTGGCCGCAGAGCCCCCCTTTGATGGGCTGAAGCACTGGCTCAAGACCTCGACACCCACCAATTTCCTACACACCTCACAGCATCATGGCGGACCATCAGAGAACGGAGTCAAAGGACACAATCGAGTCCAAGGAGTCGGATAAAATTGAGTCGGGCTCAGAAAGAGGCAGGAGGGACTCCGAGGTCGATGCCTCTGATGTACGTTCATTTCATGCTTCGCATATTCCCACTTCCCTGAACCTGCATTCCAGTACCACAAGATCTTGGCTGACGGTGTATGTTTTGGTAGGACACGTTTGAGGATGCCAATGACACGGCAGTCATCGAATCCGCCCAAATGGCAACGGCCCAGGTGGTAAGGTCGAGGTCGCTGACCAAAAGACGTTCATCTTCTTTGAAGAGTGCCAAACGAGAATCGTCCACAGAACCAAGTCCTCCGCTACCCAGTCTCCCAGTTTCAGAAGACAAGATCGGAACGAATGGGAATACTTCACATGCTACAGAGACAGAGACAGAGACGGACGATACCAAAACCAAAATACCCCAACCTAAATCACCTTTACTGACCTCCCATCGTCTCTCAACTGCCTCTTTAGACAACGTAAATCTGGATGAAGAAGGGTCAACTACAAAGGAGACGCCGTTAAATGGTAAGTGTCATGCTTCGTCCCATCCAGTCCCATGTTCACATCTGATAGTCATTATCCCAGAAGACAAACCCCCAGTTTTGCCAGCAAAGAATTCAAAGCCTCCCCTTCAAGGTCTATCAGGCGTACTACCATCTGTTCCTTGGGCTGCTCCCCCAGCTCCACCGCCTCAATCAGCCCTCCTTCAACACCCTCCCCCACCACCATCCAGAAAATTGACGGGTGCCTTCTCTTGGCTTTCACGGAATACTACAGCTGCCAAAGAAACGGTTACATCTCCACTACCATCACCGAATAACGAACGAAGAAACACGGCATCCTCAATTGCAACGATTGGTAGTAACCCCGAAATGATGTTAAGCAAGCTTGAGGAGGGCAGCGAGTCAGATGGGATAAATGGGAACAAACGACCAATGAGAAACAGTCTGCGGGATCGATTCAAGCTTCTACGAATGCGGGAAGAGGCCGGAATTACTGGGTTAGGAGCAGATGATAAGGACGGGGCTACTTTGGCTGGTATGATCGAGAGGAGCGGCACATTAAGTCCTGGAGTAGCAGAGCGAGAGTTGACACTAGGTGCACACCCCCCTCTTTCGCCAGTCCACCCAACGAGCCCAAATCCTTCGACGGTCAACCCAGCTCTTGCGCCAGGAACCGCATCTGGGGTTTCTGCTGGACCATCTGCAATGGGGGACCCGTCTGCGCCGGTGGATTGGGATCTATGGCAGTCTGTTGTATACGAAGGACCAGCTGCTGTCGCGAGAACCAGTCCCGAGGAATTGAACAGAGCCATATCCACAGGCATTCCTAATGCAATTCGAGGCGTGGTCTGGCAAGTACTTGCTCAAAGCAAAAACGAAGACTTGGAAAGCGTTTATCGAGAGTTGGTGGTTAGGGGTACAGACAAGGACAAAGATCGGATGAGCACATCGAGTGCCATGGGTCAAAGTACAAACTCTTCCAGTAGCAGAGACAAGGATGAGGTAGTTTCTTCCGCATCATCAGTCCATTCCGATCACTCCACGCCAGCCCAGATACACATGAATGGGTTAAGATCCCCTTCACCGCCGAAAGATCCAGATATGTTGGCGAAAGCTCATGCAGCAGCTGTTGCCCAGAAGAAAAAGAAAGCAAAGGAGGATGCAGTTTCTCTGAACAAATTAGAAAAGGCAATACGACGAGATTTGGGGGCACGAACAAGTTACTCTAAATTTGCTGCAAGTGCTGGCTTGCAAGATGGGTTATTTGGAGTATGCAAAGCCTATGCTTTGTTTGATGATGGTGTGGGTTATGCACAAGGCATGAATTTTCTTGCCATGCCATTACTCTTCAACGTAAGATAAACAATATCCACCTCACAAGATCAGAACTGACATTTCATAGATGCCTGAAGATGAAGCCTTTTGCCTGCTTGTTCGGCTCATGAACAAATACAATTTACGAGACTTGTTCATCCACGATATGCCAGGTTTACACATGCATCTCTATCTATTCGAACGATTGTTGGAAGATTTTGAGCCAGCGCTTTACTGCCATCTCCAAAGACGACAAGTCACGCCACATCTTTACGCCACCCAATGGTTTTTGACCCTTTTTGCATATCGATTTCCCCTACAGCTTGTCCTCAGAATATACGATCTCATTCTTAGCGAGGGATTGGCGGCTATTCTGAAATTTGGAATTGTGCTCATGCAAAAGAATGCAGCTACATTGCTTGGTATGAATGATATGGTCGCATTGACCTCATTCTTGAAGGACCAATTGTTTGATGTTTACATTGATCAGTCCCCATCGAAGGGCTCAATTCTCGAATCAGGATTCTTTGGAAACTCTGGTGCAAGTATTGACAAGGAGGTGTACCGGGCTGATCATCTTATCCAAGATGCGTGTGCCATCAAGATCACGCCAGAGGTTATAAAAACATATACTCTGGAGTGGGAAGAGAAAACTCGACTGGAAAAGGAACGCGAGATGGAACTCGAAAATCTCAAGGCATCGAACCACGCTTTATCACTGAAGGTCCGGAAATTGGAGGAGAGAGTGGAGGAGCATGACACCGAGCACGCTGCTCTTGCTACCGATCTCGTCAAGACCAAGGTTGAAAACGAGGAACTGAGGGACGAAAGCGAATCGTTGAAAGGCCAAGTCACAGAGCTGCGACTCGTGGTGGAAAAGCAACCCGAGGAAGTCGAGGAGAGATTAAAGAGTGAAATGGACCGACTGATGAAGCGAAACCAAGAAGTTCACGAGGAGAACTCGAGACTTGAGGAAGAAATGGCGGAGATGGAGAAGAATCTTGTGGAGACCAAGATGATGTACGCAGAGGTATGTTTGGCCCCACCCCCCAAATTCGTGGAACAAAATTAACAAGAGGCAGCTGAACTCGAAATTTGAATCACAAAACCGGAAATTCAACGATCTGCGAAAGGCACTTGATTAACCACATCTCTTCCATTCTCGAGTTTTTCCCACGAATCACGGCCATAATACACGCGACTCGACTCTTGTACAGTCCTTCCTTCGCTTATCTTTTCTCGCCCTTGTGTTTTCCGTACGGTAGATGGAACGAAACCATAGCATTTTTTTCTCTCTCCTCCGCAACGACGATTTGGCTTAGCGACGCATATGCATGCCTGTGATATCCTTTTTTTACTCATTTCCTTTAAAATTCCCCCCAACCTACTTTTGGACTTGCATGGAAGGCAAGAGGGGGTTGGCTGTTTAATGTATGTTTATGATGGGTGCTGTGTATTGATTGAGAAAAGAAGAAGAGAGAAATCTCACCGCAAGGCCAGGCTAGGCATCGGACACCATATGCTGGCTGGGCCTCGTGGGGTGGGAATTGTTGTATATAAGATAGTTTGTTGAATGGGGTGGGGGTGCAGCTATGGTGTGACGGTGGAGGAGAGGGGTTGAGAAAGGAGGGGAGGTTGTATGAAATGTGATGGGGTGGATAGGATGGGTGGGGTGGAGGGAAGTAGATTGACGAAAGATGAAATCAACGGAGATATGTGATTTCTATTTGTTAATTCTATTTTTGAGAGAATGTTTGACCGAGTAGGCCGCCACGGGCAGCTGGCGAGTAAGCTGTCAAAGCCTACCCCCAAAATCGCAACTATACTTTTATTACGAAGACGTGATTATTTCATAGGTTACGAGCTAATAGTTTGGCTTTTTTTAACAAAATAATCCTCACCTATAAAGTGCTTGGGATTTTCTTTACAAGATGTTTCTACAAAGTACAAGATGAGACTGTTGGTAGGCCACCTACTAACGCCTTGTTTAAGACATTTCTACAAGATGTAATTATCTGTAGGCTGGTTACCTACAAATTGCTTGACGGGACCCTTTTTTTCTTACAAGTAAATCTTTTTGTTTTTTGTTTTTCTGGGGTTTCCGGGTTGCTGCTGGTGGTAGGTGGTAGGTGGTAGGTGACCAACCTGGGCTACTGATAATGTGATCTTTTAGAGGACAGGGCTGAGGGAAGGCTGTTGAGTTTATTTACGCTGACGAGGTGAGGTGAGGTGGGGTGGGGTTGTTGGCCTTCCATGTTGTCCCTCCACGACTCTGACCCCCCTCCGTAGCTACTTGTTGTGGAAAACGAATCGCACCGCGCTATACTACAGCTATAGTACTTGAGTGCCCTTTTTCCCGACGGAGAAGGGATGTGTTTTTTGGGATCGCGGGCATGTTTGGAATTGGAAGCAAGTACTTTCGCACTCGAGAAATTCAAACACCGGGAAAGCTTGGGATTATAACACCTTCACTTTTGTCTTTCTAGATAGGTGGGGGTTTGGTAAAGGTGAGTGGGTTTCTTGAGGAGAAGGCTGGGGATGGATGATGCACTTGGAGAGGAAAAGTTGGAGAGGAAAAGTTGGAGATGGGAAGCGAGAGGTTTGAAATATGAAAAGGAGTTTCTCCATATTGATGGGGAATGGGGTCTTTGTTGCTGTTGTTTGAGCAATGAGGGAGCAACAGAGAAGAGAAAACAGGAAAATAGAGCAACCTACCTAGCTCAAGTTGTGAGTCTTTATCCCCAGACCATAAATGGGATTCAAAGTCGTTCCTTCCCCAGACTAAACCTCCTACAAGTTGCAGACAAAACTCCAAGACGACAATTCTTACCGCAAGCGTGCTCACATCTAGAAAAATGGAAGGAGTAACTACCTACAGCCGTCTCTTCATGATTGTCGGGTCGGCGTGTCGATGTAGGGTGAGCCGAGACCACGATTTGAGTTTGACAAGGAAGGAGCGAATCGTCCTTCATGCCCAGGTGGTCGCACGATTGAGGAAGGGGGAAGGAACGACCACAACCACAACCACAACCCGGTCTAGCGTCCCAACCAAAACCTACAAAACCCACTCGTTCCCCCTCTCTCTCTTCACTTCTTCGCCACAACTTTCTTCTCCATCGAAACCAACCCGACTCGCCCCCAAAACCCCTCCATTGCACGCACTCCCAAGGCTTCTACACGAGTGACTGGAAAGGCCAACGGTTGAGGCTAGTCTCTCACGCTGATCCCGAGGTAGCTTAGAATACCCATCATCTTGATCTCGACTGAATCTCAACTGAATCTCGCTCAACCAATCAAGGAGAAACTAGTTTCATCCCACAGATTCTTACCCGTCGACCTTAAAACTTGGCCGGGAAGCCACCATGGAAAGACACTTTCTCGATACTGGGATTTTTATTAATTAATTGATCGATCCTCTAAGCATAGCCCTTATGAGAGGATTTAGTATGATGCTCAAGCTATAGGTGAGTAAAAAGCGTATTAAGAAGTGTTGAATTGTATGCATTGCTATCACTGGGTTACCCGGGAATAGTTGAATGATGAACGTCCAGCTATTCCTGGGTAACCTATGAATAGCCAAACTTCGGAGTAAAAGAAAAATTTATTTTCGATTGGGCATTCGGAGATCGGGATGAATTGGGGATAGTTGGTGATATGAGAAACTTGTCTCAAGTCAATTATACTGCTAGTTCTGGTAACCTACGAATAAAGAAATTTTACTTAGCTATTCGTAGATTACCCGAAAAAAGCTTGAGTTTTCCGTATTTTTTGTTTGAATGGACTTGGAAGACAATGTTTGTATTTTGTGACTCTCAATGTTCTAATTATTAGAACTTATCGATGTGTAACAGATTATACATCACACTGCTCTCTTTAATATGGTTGGCCCGCTCCCGTCCGTAGGGATGATGGCACTGTCACGTGAAAGCACCTCACTTTAAGTGGCCAGCCATTATTCATATGTGTAGGAGAGAGTGGAATTTGCGGCTTAGGGGTATTCAGCAATAATAAACTCGACGAGGGTGTAGTTTACACGGTACTTAATCACTTATTAATTTAAAAGCTTACTCGCTTTTTTCTAACTTACTAGCATACGAGATTTTAGTGGCTGGCGCGTTCAATCACTAGCTTACTCAAAAATCAATATAGAAGGAAGAGCGCGAGTAATCACTACGCAACTTTGCTTTAGAGCCTATTTAGTACGAATATAATTTATTGTAGATTTATAAGATTTATATACAAATATAGGTTCAAACGATACTCGTATATATAAGAAATCTTTTCTTAAATATACTCTCTTACTATTTAGCTCGTTATATATATTTCGTCTATTTCAGTAGAAGTGTTATATATATATATATATAAAAGTCAAGATCTTAGAGATCAAAAGATTGTATTATTAAATTTTAGTAGTATATATCTTAATATATATATTTTGAGAAAGTAAAAGTAAAAGTACGTACTTTACTATATACTAGCTAAACGTCTATGTATATTATAATATAGATATATATATATATATTATAACTTCCCTTATTCTTTTTAGTAGTGCACAATTCTTTTTAGTAGTGCACATCTTAATAAAGTAGGAATCTGTGCGAGCTAAACAGGCTCTTTATCAAGACAGGGAGAAATTCCGGTATTCGTTCCAAGGTGATAGTTGGTGGGGAAAATACGTGTTGGTATTGCACTATTTCTTCTTACTGTCTAAGTCTTTCTAAGTAACCCACGAGTTACCCACGAGTAAGCCACAAGGAAGCTATACTTACCTGTAGCTTACTCACACCATTTTTCCCGGACTTCTTGAATTTACTGGTTTACTAGTATTTCGTTTATCTTGCTAGCTTATTTGCCACTTACCAGCTTTTTAGCTGTTCACTAGCTTACTCACCAGCTTTTACTAGCTCACTCGCGAAATTTTCAACCGCATTGTCACAGAATTTATGTATGTACCATGGAACACATACCTCTCATTAAATATAAAACCAGTCACCGACCAGTAGGTCACTCATCTAATATACAAACTGCCCTGCACGAGCAAAATCCAGGTATCCAGCCCCCCTAAAAATACCCCCCATCCTCCATCCCCTTCTCCCTCTTCTCATCTCTCCCTTCCCCAGCACCAACAAGTCCACCCCCACCAACCCTCCTATAAACTAACCTGCTATCCACATCCCTCCCCAACGCCCATTTGACACCCTCGTGATTTCCCACCGGTCCCTCTCCGGCCTGTCTACCCCCACTCTCATCAGGACTATCAACCGCCACCGAAAACAAATTCCCTGGCTCCAAGAAATCCTTGACAAGTCCCATTTCTCGTAAGAAGTAAACTAGACAGTATAAATTGGCCAGAAACATGATGAGCAATATTGGGTAAAGGATGCCCTGCCAAGGGGCCGGAGGCCCAGAGCGGAATTGCTGTGTTTGAACGATTATGTTGTAGGGTACTTTTTGGGGTGTTGCGAGGGGTGCGCCTTTGATTGTGAGGTTGGAGAAGGTCGCGTTTATGGAGGCTTTGAGGAGCATGGAGTTTGATAATACAGCGAGAGCTTCTGATAAAGAAGGCAGGCTGGGATTAAGCACCGGTTTATTCCCCCCACTTGAGGAATTCGTGACGACGAATTGGGAAAGGACATGCACAAGAGAGGAATTGGAACTCAGCATCCCGCCGTTTAATCCCATTGCTGTTGCCCAAGCACCAAGCACATCGCGAAAATCTCTCGAGGGAGCGGGTCGAAAGGTTGCGGGCGCGATGGAAGCACCGAAGGAAAGAGCATCGGCGCCGCAGTCGGAGGAAAGGGATGAGGCGCCGACTTTTTGCGTGTGTTTTGTGGAACAATCTGGGGAGAGGACGCCGTAGATTTGGCAGACTGTGTAGTCTGTTGTATTGGGAGATTTCACTAGTAGGTAGATGGAGTCGGATTTGGGAACAGAAATATTGGCTATGGAGTTGTAATCTATTGGCCACTGGAAACTGGTTAATTATGGCTGACTGATTGAGGGTGCTTGGAAATTGGAAAAACTTACCTGCGGAAAAATGGGTGGCATTCTATTGTACACTGGCCCCCATTTGAAGATCGTCTCGACTTGGGTTTGAGTTATATTTTCCCGGTAGGTTGTTATATTCGCGTCAAGGTCCTTTTGCCAGTCTTTGAATGCGATTCTTCGTCCATCGCTGGCATTTATGTATCGAGCGTTGGGAAACTCAACGTAAACCAATGGTGCGACCTCAGAGCGGTTCATATTCACACATAGCGTATTACTCGTCGGAGACACAACAGAGGCCTTGATGGTGTGTTCTCCAAAACCTGTTCCTTTAACTGGATCGGGGAATTCCACTTGGGCGGAATAATAGACAACTGGATGTGGCATTGAAAGAGTAATATTGTTCACCACTCTGCCGTACTTGTCAAAGTTGGTGGCAATGTTGCTTGTCGACTTCTGTACCCAGCTTCCTTGGACTTTCGTATCTGTGAAGATCGAACTAGATGCCGATGGTCGATATGAGAGATTCGATGTCGCATTGTTATCCCCCATAACTACTCTCGCCCACGATTTCATGTAATTGTTGAAATCCTGATTTGCAAGCCCCGACGCGAGGACATTTATACAAGATTCCCCAATATTCTGAGAATCCACTCGAGAATCTATTGGCGCCCAACAATCCTTCTTTATAACAATGGAGTTGCCGAAATTTTGCTGTACCAGCCCAGAAAACTGAGTCGATTCCCACGGGCCCAGAGCGATATGAGGCGATACCAGCGAATTGGAAGCAGTCGTGAAAAAATAAATCCCGATGGCGGCAAATAATGAAGTAGAACCCAAAACTGTCGTGCTTGCATACTTGAGATTATCCCAATCCCAAATAACGAATCCTGGCTGAAGCAGCCACTCACGAACCGCGATATCTGGCAGCCCAATTCCCCGTGATCGAAGGGATCTCCTGGTGAGAAACTGGCCGAGGAAATTGATGTATACCCCCGCAGAAGCTATTTCGATACTTTTTGCAAATAAAGAAAATAGGAGGTCTGCCGTTGAAGGTATCAGAGGCCCAGTAGGGCTGATCCATTTGCCGTATCGTGGTTGCCATATTGCAATGGCAAGGGAGATCGCAGAGAAAAGTGTGGCATACACCGCCAGCAGTAAGTTGCCAATTGACCGCCAGTCAAATTTTCCATAATATATGTCGGAATGATCAGGAAGTGGTTCCCCTATAGATGTTAGTAATTTGTAAACCCTCATTCAAATATAACACCTACTGTTGAGATGGAAAAACAATCTCAGCCGTTGATAGAAGCTCAGCTTGGGAGGACCAGAGCTTGCTTTCTCGTTGTCAACAACGGAAGACTCATCAACCCTCGCCTCATCCTTTCGAACGTCGGAGTCGTCAAAGTGCGCCCTCAGAGGAGTCGAAGCTGTGACCTCAACCACAGGCAAATTCATACTCCGCTCCTTTCGTTGCCACATGGTTATCGCAGACGATTATCCATGACAGGATGAGAAGCGACGGCGAAGTACAAGTATAATAACTTTTGACATCAGACGACGAAACGCGTAGGGTTTCTTGGTCCTGCGGGTTGAGAACTTGGTGCATGCTGATAAATGAGGTATGGGATACACGTCGATCAAGATTTCACGGTTAGTCCGTAAATACAACTGTTCCATGAGTCGCGGGTTTGGTGAGGCTGCTCGTTTTTGATTTTCCGGTGCAGCCAAATCTGCTTTGAGCAGCTTTTTGGACATCTCAAACCCTCAAAACGTGATCGACGAACATGTAACAAATCCTTCCCGCATCCTTCCCGCAATGAGGCACAGCACGACCATGACGAGTGACGAACAGGAGCAAAACCTTTCCGGACGAACGAAGCTCTTTCAACTGAACATTTCAATTGGACATTGCTAGGAAATAGCTGCTTAATAAGTAGATGTTTTGGGAGGACAGCCCCGCCATAGCATGAGCTACTCGTACTCCTTGCTGGTTCGTCCCAGAAACAACGAATCACTTGCGGGCCCGAAGATACAGATCTTCTCGCCTGGCAAGGTTCGTCATGGGTTCCAGGCCTAGAAAAGCATGTTGGCGTGGCTCTCCAAACTGCACTTGCAGTAACACCATCTCAAAATTTCGCACACCACATGAATCTAATAACTGAGCTTAAATGCTTGGATGCAGTACAACCACGAGGAAGCTTGAAGTTTAAAAGAAAGAACCTCGGCGTCCTTACCGCAGCCTGACAGCGTCCCAGCGAAGCACTTGAATTGCGCTGAGCCACCTCCTGCCATGAGCTTGTTTTGAACTTTGGGCCTCCACGGCTCCAACAGCTTGCAAACAACCCAATCCAAAAGCTTCAAATCCTGAGCCGCCGGCACAACATCCGAACGTGGAGAATGGCCCAAGAAGTGACCGCAGCCAGCAGTATCCGTTGTGCCAGAGGAAGGTCGTGACGTGAATCCGCTTTAGTGATCCTTCTGAATTTCCGAATGCCCTCAATTATGCCCTCTTATCGGATTTCGTCTTGACCAGCAACTCTACGCGCAACCAACCCAGCCCTCATTTATGGATTTCGCCCTTGTATTTGGCCTCATAGCATGACCTCGTGAACAACTCCACGACTGTTCCGGTTCCATCCAGCAGCCTTGAGAGCTTGCATAGCGCGTTCGCACCGTCGTACAGTCGAAGATCCCCCCCAGCACGCCCCATCAAACGATCATCTTCACGTCGTAATGCCTCGAGGCGCTCGTGTGGGATGGATGTGGGAAGGATGGCTTTGACGCGATCCGATTGATCTGCCAATAATCAGGAACTTCCCAGAGGGTAATATCTCCAGGTGGGTTTACGTTTGCCTTGGATGGCGGAGGGATGTGGCTTTGAATGTATCACCGATCGCTGGCACAACGTGTAGCCGTTCGCAAGTGCTATTTTCTCCTAACCGATGTAATCGATGTTGTAGCTCACAGTGAACGGGGATGAAAAAAAGTCCTCTTTTGGTCCCTCAAAAAATTTCCTAAATAAACCCACAGCATTACAGTTAAAAACGATATACTTATAAACTGGTGACAATTAGCTATCATCTGGAACTTCAGTAATCAGAGGTGCTATGTGATGCTCCTGGTGTATCTTTGCTTTAACTGCGGCTTGCGGAAAGTAATTTGGCTCAAACACGTGATAATAAAAAAAAAACTCAGAAGCTGATATAGTATATCCACTTACGACGCGGAAATATGGCCTGGAGTTTGTACTTTTAGAATACCAGCCAATTGAGAAAATTTTGAAGATGGTAGTATTCACGTGGAGGCTTTTGGCCACGGGGAGAATATCGGATTCGGCGTAAAACTCGCACCGCGCCAAGCAATAAAAGCAAACAACTTCCATCGTTATCGTTACCAATTGCACCTGTAGCTTACGCATAGCAGGATATGAGGCTTGCGTAGAGATCCCATGGTCGTCAAAAGAATATTCGCCTTTCATCGCATCTCAATTCCACAGCCAACGACCGCCATTTCACGGTAGTCACACCAAAGCCCACCTCGAGTTGCGAGAAAGAAAAAGTGTAGATATTACTCCTGATTTGCCTTCGACCCTAACACTCTTCTAGTCTTCGCTTAAAAGTTTCAACTTTGCCTCAAAGCTACGAAACTTCCGATCAGACTGTTTTCATTACATTGCCCATCCCACGACACCGCACCTCAATTGAAGTCATAGCCGTGGGACTATGACAGCACCAATGACCTTCAGTATCTATATCGGAATGTCACGATGCTTCCCGCTTGGCTTTCCACATTTCCTAAGGATGGTGCTCCCAAAAAAGCATGGCTTCTCAACCCAGCCAATTGCAAATTTGGCAAGGCACCGATAGAGAATACGAAGCCATACCAAGCTCTTTTTGGAGAAATCACAAACTTCAAATACTATAAACTCATTCGAATTGCAGAACCGATCCTCACCCCAGCACTGGGAGAGGTTGATAAGCCGATCGAGTGGCGGAAAGACAGCGACCTCATTGGTCGATTATCACGAGATATCACTGAGAAACTCATCACTGTTGAGATGAGTGATGTCCCCTGGGCCGAGGAGTCGAGAACATGGATGAGACGGTTTTTGTTCGCGAGTATGAGGCTTATCATGAGAAGGCACAGAGTCAATAAAAGAAACCACAAGTTTGGAAAAAATAGACCGTATGATGTATGGCATGCTTCTCAAAAAGAAAACCCCAAAGTCACAGCCTATGCATCTGTGCTATCTGAATCAGATGACGATACTGGAGATGATCAATTCAAAGATCATATACCAGTGGATCAAGAAATGAGGAATAGAGATGGCGATAGCTCTGAGCTATCCGAATTGGAATCAAATTTCAGTGACCATCCCCAAACCCGCCCACAAGAAGAACAGAATTTGCGGCAAAGGAACAGTGCAAAATTATCGGTGTCAAGCACTCGCTTTACCAGAACCGAAAAGCGTCAACGAGAGGATCAAAGCATGGCAGATGGAGAAGAAGCTGCTGAGAATCAGGAAATTGAAATTGCCAAGGAACAAACTTCACGTAAGCGCAAATATATGGCAACAGATATTACAAAAGAATGCTCGAGAGCCCGGCCAGCGTCTTCTCACAGATCAGTTTGTTATGATCGGGAGCATACGATGGGGCGACACACTGAACAAATATCGACACCCGAACGGCTTTCAATCTACGAAACATCAGAGAACGACCTCGAAGTTGGTGAACCTACGACAAGACCGAACCCCATGCAGTTTGGAACCGGGACGACAATCCATCCGCAAACACTGCTTCCGTGCCACCCCCAACAAGCCCGCACCTTGCAAAGCTGATCGCAGATAGCGAAGAGCGAAGCCAGAACCTACGGGAACAGGAACTTACGATTGAGATGCTGAAACTTGATCGATTGAAGCTCCAAGTAATCAGATTGGCCCAAGAGGAGGAAGATTCACGTGATCTCCCAAAAACGGTTGCGGATATTGAGGTTTTGTTCCAGGAACAGCGGGTTGAAGAATTGAAGTTCGAGATAATGACGATCGTGGATACGAGAGCCAATCGCGAACTTGAGAAGGCTAGAAGGGGCTGATCATCGGGCATGAGTCTACACAGACAAAAATTCCCGCATGGGGAAGAAGATATGGAGTTTGGACGCTAGGGGAGAAAAAACCAAAGATGGGATTTTCGGGATAATGATTACTTGGAGTCCTGGGGAGTTTGATTGTTACTTTGAAGGTATTCCAGGACCAAAACTTGGAGGGAGATTCTGCCTATGAGAAATTCTAAAAGTGAGTACGATCCAGATCCAAAACAAATAGTGTATAGCAATAATGAACTCCTTGTGTGTTTTGAGAACTTTATTGCAGTAAGAAAAGCCTTATGGGAAGTCTGATGTGTACTTTGAATTGCTCTACGTTCCTTTCTGTTATCAAGCAGTCTAATTCTACAATAAGACACTTCGAAAACTCCTCGGAATTGCGATGGCTGAGAATCATTTCAGTTTGTAAGTTTTGTGTTGGAGTAGCAAGCTTTCTTTTGAGTTCACCTTCCCTGGTGGAAAGCTTGTTCGAGCAGGTTTAGAACTTTAGCTAGTCAATCTTTGCATTACCCTAAACAGTCCCGAACAATATCTATAATTGTTCCAAAAGCACTAAAGCAATGAAACACTCGGCTGCCTCTCCTGTAGGTATTCGAGATTTACTTGAAAGGCTGACTGGATATTTATGTTTAGATGCCAGAAACCAGGAAGCTACGATAGCCAGAGTGCCACCGAAGTCGCTCCTGCCTCATAGAACACTCCTCTCACTACCTCCAGCTTTCCACTTAAGGCCGCAACCTTTCCTTTCAACTTCTCTTCTTTCACAGCCAGCATTTATGGCACAATACCTCACTATCCCCAATTCTTCTCAAGAGGGACTTGATTATACACGACAGATAACTTTGAAACAACGTGCCCTCACGGACTTTTTATCTTCTCGGAGATTCAACCTTGCCCCTAAGCCACAGGACGACCTCTTATAAAGTCTCGCTCTTCATTCTTAAACCCCAGAAACTTCACACCACTCAAGTTACAACAAAGGTGAGGACTTCTGACGACTTCTCATATTCTTTAAACCATATGCCGCGATGAACTTATAGTTTAATGCTTCTCATAGGTTTCTCTAACACTAACGTCAAGGTCTCACTTTCCCTTCACGTACTTTCTCTCTTAGCATTCTATAGCCAGAATCACACTCGTTAGACACTTTCTTCGAGCTCCGTCAATTTGACAACAATCTAATTTAAGTTAGTTCCTTTCCAAAATGTCTGGACAAAAGGATTTTCCCGTTCACGATGAGGAGAAGGCGATCAAATATCTTCGCAAAGCAGATAATCGAGGCCTTGCGTGGACTCATGGCATCGCAAATCCCAATGCCAAGGGCTGGAAAGAGCTGGAGAGCCTCTTTAGCAACATTACTACAATGCCCTCAGATATACTCGTTCGGAATGCCTTTAAAGTCTTGGACCAACAAATTGGGCGTGAAAAAAACCCAGACCACCTTGCCAGAGAGCAGGCTCTAGTCCCTTATTTCACCAAAACATTCATCGCTATTGTGGTGCGATTTATGCGCCACAACAATGTATCATGGACTTCAGTGGTCAAGCCTTGGCTAAAAGCATTCTTTACGGCCTATATGAGGGTTCTCTTCCATAAGCACCATGGTGCTGCCACCCATACTAGAAGCAAAGCAAAGAAAGCGGCGGCTTTAAAAGGAGGTGCGCCTGTTGCTGCATCCGCGTCCAGAAGCAGACTTAGGGAAGCGGCGACACCAGAGGGGGAACAAGCACCAGAGGGAGAGAATAAAGCTCTTGCTGTAACACCAAAGACCGAACCAGAGGCCCAAACAAAACGGGAGAAAGCTGTATTGGCAGGGCAACGAGAGCAAGATGTTGGACTGGTGCATGAGGCCGAGGACCGAAAGGAGAAAGGATTGTTGGAGGAGAAGCGAGTGTTTATTGTGATCAAGGATGATGAACTGCCAACGATGGACCCGAAATCCGAGTTTGCAACTGCTGACCCCATAGACAAGATTCGGCTCCTGGAAAAGCGATTGCAGGTGGAGCGAAAGGAATTGGAAGTTGAGAGAAGAGAGCTGAAGGTGGAGAAAATGGAATTTGAAATCCAAATTCCCAAGAGAAAGACCCTGGACACTCCCAGCGAGCAAACAAAGCCAAACTCGGTAAAACGACCACGACTCTTATAGGTTGGAGGAGATATGGGAAGATATCGCTGGAAGTGAAAGCGATGACTTGTATGAGCTAACGAGGCTTATCTACGGGCTTCATATGAGTGGAAAAATCCAGCATTTTCAAGGTATCGTTGAATTAAAGCGAAGTCTCAAATAGTTTGACAAGTCCCTCTAAAATTCAAATATATCTATTATCATATGTTTGGTTATCACTGCAGGCCCGATATATCATTCTTTCCATCGTGACTTTGTAAGATAAATACCTAGCCTTTCTTCCAAGTGCACGTGCTATATATCTAGGATAATTGATCTAAAACGTTTAGGAGATTTGGAAACCCAAATTATTTATTCTTTAAACCACCCAGAACAATATCTGATCTGTGAAGTAATAGAAAAGGCAAGAGCAAAGCTTACATCCAATTTTGGGTCTGCGCCAAGACACAAAGTGCTAATAAGGAGGCAAAACAATAAAAGCGGCAGCTAATGTTCTACCTCTGATTCTAGTAAACTTTATTCACTATTTATATAATTGACCCCTCCTGTTGCTACTTTGGAGTTTTATGTAGTATGTCTAGTAAGCTAAACCTTTAAATTATATTATTCGAGACTATTTAGATTAATTAAATTAATTAAATGTAGTCTCGCACGTTTTAAAAGTATATAATGTGAGATACTTATCTAAGCAAGATTTAGTTAATTTGAGTAACCTAGATAGTGCAGAAGATTTAATTATTTTAGTAAAGTATAGAGGTTAATCATTGCGAGTTTAGAATAAAGAACACTAGCTTACGTCGGCCTACTAGTATAAGACATAAGTAGAGTAGAGTAGAGTAGTAAATACTACTCTACTCTACTTATACTATTTAAAGTACTACTTGAGTACCTGAGTATTCCTTGCTCACACTGCTGCCTACCTAGCTCATTGTTCCCGCTTTCTAGAGTAATTAAGGTAAGTAACATAAATACTTGGAATAACTTGAAATATTGAAAAAAGTGGCTTTGGACAATGGAGTCTAATTGTCCCAAAGAACTTGGCACAAACAAGCTATTTACGGCCGCATTTGTTGAGGCAGGCAATGGGTGGAGTTCATGCTGCGCTAGTGGTGCACTAGCAATCGGTAGCGACTTCCTGGTTGTCTTGACCCAACACCAACACTGGACACTCCCGACGCGTCGCAAACACCACACATTGAACTACAACCTACATTTTGCTCTCCAAGCCTCCTACGCGCAAAAGAGCAAGCAGAGCGCAAACAAAGGTACGCTTTTTCAGTTTGGTTAAACCTATTGGAGATTTTCTGACTTTCTGGTGCCTTAGCCTCCTCGCGCCGACTTCCCTTTGCTGGGGCTCAACCACGAACTAGTAAGACATGCTCTACTTTGTGCGCTGAGTTTGCGATTAGAATATAACTGACTGGATTTAGTTCCAAAATGGAAGATGCCGAACACGATACCCGTTTGATCTTTCCTGCTCACAATACAACCCTTGCAGTAAGATGGCTTCGAAACCCAATCAACTCCAATTTTGAACACCTCAAGAAGCGTCCTGCTCAGCCACTCACCGCCTGGAGTGATGTCGAAGTGCTCTTTGGAGAGGTCACAACAATCAAGCAACATGACCTTCTCCGCGAGGCCTTCGCCCTCTTTGATGAAAACATTGAGCACAAGGAACACGCGATACCTTCACGAAACAAGACTTTGTGTGCAACCTTGAATAATTTTCTCTTCAGCAAAGTGATTGGGTTTATGACCGGTTTTGAAGTTGCATGGGTTGAAGCAGTAGGACCGTGGCTGCGAGGGTTCCTTGAAGTGTATATCAAAATTCTCCTCAGCCGATATCACACCTTTGTCGGCCAATCAAAAAGATCAAAGACAAGGAAGCCAGCGGCATCGACGGCATCGAAATTGAAACCACGTATCCAGGAGCATCATTTGGTTGAGCTTGGGCCAGAAATAGAACAAGGAGATGATATGGCACATAAAATTAAGCAGGAGCTTGTTGAATTGAGTTTTGTGGAAGAGGGAGAAGAACATGTGGCATCACTGGAATTAGCGGACGAAATTGACGACGATTCCCTCGAAGTTTTGCACAGCGAGAATGACGCGTTGACTCTCGAAGACTTTGATATGCAAGAATCACGTCGCAGCTTCGACTCCACCCATGCAACCGCCTCTATTTCTTCCACGGTGACCGCCAGCAAGCTAGCAGATCTTGATAGCAAGGTTCTCGACCAGAAAATCCTGCTAGCAGAGCTTAAATTGGAGCAAATCAAGCAACGACAAGTGTTGGAAGAAATCAAGTTATCCAAACTAGAGATGGAGAGAGCCAAGGCCAGAGAGGAAACCAAGAAGAGACCTTCCTTGGGAGGTTCGACACCTATGGAAAAGAGACAGAGACGAGCATAACCGGTCGAGCATGGGAAAAATGGGGTCACCTGTAGTGTGGGTGTTATGGAATGGGGCTAAAAACATGTATCACAAGGGTTGGTATGCGTAAGAGGCAGGCATATCTTGTTTAGCTCTCAAGTGTCCGAATGGTTTAGAAGAATGATGACCTCTAAATGGTGGTTCTTCGAGGCCAGCTCGCACAATGTAATACATTGTACGAATTAATCTGGAACAAATAGTACTTTTTCAAGGTCACTGACCGCCGCGAATTACAAGTTATGTGAAAATGTCCAACATAATGCAGTTCGTATAGTTTAGGAAAGAGAAAACATCGTAGATATAAACGATTTAGACAGGAAGGTAGAGCAGAAGTTTAGGGGAAAGAAGGAAAAGTACGTAAGAGACCTGCCTAGAGTTTACAACACGCTCTAGAATAATTAAAAGAATTCTTTACGATGATTTAGGGAACAGAATCCGAAACCTTGATTCTCCTAACTCCATTCGATTACCTACTTGTCGATTATCTCGGAATTTAGAATAACAGAATGCCTGATAGAAACATCGAATTTCGTCTGACTAAAACAATACAGTGAGTTGCGAGTTAAGCTTGAATTTGCCCACTTTTTTTATAATCCGAGCTTTTTGAAAAAGTCCTTGATTTCCCCCCCTTTTAGGCACTCTTTCACCTATTTATTAATAACAACATATATTAGTATATTCTAGATAACAGAAAACGAGAGCTCTATATATCTTCTATTACTCTATAAACTTTATATAACAAAAACAGACAATTTTATAACTATCTTAATTTTTATAAGGTCTTAGTATACCTTATCGATCGACCTTACTAGGGTACGCAGGGGTAGTGAAAAATTTTCAAAAAAGGGTTTTTTTTTAAGATTTATCTATTTTTTAGTTTACTTTTATTATACTTACTTTAAATTATATAGAAGAGAGATAATTAGAGATAGCGCTTCTTTCTAGCTAGGCCTCGTCTCTTTTAGAGTACTTTTATTTTCTGTCTTCTAAAGAAGAGAGGGAGAAAGCTTTGAAGAAAAAAAAGCTCGGATTACAAAAAAAGTGGGCAAATTCAAGCTTAACTCGCAACTCACTGTACATCAAAGTACGTTCTTGATACCGCGGTAAAGTGAGAAATTTAATATTCAGTCCACACCTTCCTCTAAAGTATCTTCGTAAAACTCCTCAACTATTCCTAGTACCCAAGATGGCTTAGACAATGATATCCCACAAAAGGACTTGCCCGGAAGTAGCTAAAATTGACAAGGAACACATTCAAATCGTTCTAGTAAGTTTGTCAAAATACAAATCGTTATCCAAACAATGGCAACCATGAACTCATTGTTTTGACAACGCAATAAGACAAGACCCCTTGAGCCTCGCTTAGCTTTGTGGATCTGTGTGAGGTACATCATCTAGTTTTTGGGGAAATGCAGCTGTGGCCAAAAGTAGTTCTATGTTGCATCGTGCTACCGAGACTTTGCTTCTTCCAGTGAACAAGATGAGGTTGACCATTATAGTTAGAATCAAGAAAATAAGTTCAAGCGGATACCGTAAGGGGGAATTCTGCCTCACTTTGGAAGTAGGAAACGAAACTGTTATAGAGACGACGAAATACCAGGGTAGGCGCGCAAAGAAAAAATTATAAAAATGAATGCTCTAATACCCACTGTATAAATTAAGCTAGGATACCACCATTTTCCTCACTGGCTACTATAAAACCTTAAGGGGGGACTTTGATCCATTCCCCCAAAATTGAAGATACATCGAGAATTGGCAAGCCACGAGAGGTCTCTGTAACGTCTGTAATAAGGTGACACTGAACGTGACTGCTTCTATAGTTTTTGAGGATTACTCTATGTCCAGGGCATAGAGTACTATACGTCGCGCGAGACAAGCCAAAGTGGCTATACTAGTGCCGTACTAGTACCACGCTAGTAGGGCATTTTTTTACCTCTCTATTCCACCTACCCCAGCACTCAGTCGCGTCGCTCGACATCAAGTCAACACACACGCGTGTATTGAACCTTGGAGCTAGATCGTGACCCGAGAAACACAACATCAGCTTCTCTTTCGTTGCCTTGAGTCCTTGGTGGTCTTCACCACTAATTTGAGTAACAATTGTGTGTCTGTCTCAAGTCTTCAAGCGTACACAGCAGGCACTTGATATTGTTCAGAAGGCTGACTAGTTATAGTTCTTTTCTTGGCCTACATCGCATACTTGCTCTCTTCGATTTACAAGCACCAGGTAGGAAAGAAACTGCTTTCCGGATCCACGTTTGACAACCTTGAGAAGTCCGCTAATAGAAATTAGTGCTTCCTTCTTCGCAATGGACTGGCCGGGATTTCCAGAGGACGAACTTCTCGTGCAAAAATGGCTTGATAACTATGATTTCTCTGCCCTCAAAAACAAAAACATCAAACCATTGCAGGATTGGGCAGATTTTGAAACACTGTTCAGCAAAGTCACCAGCATGGAGCAATCTGAGCTGAAGGATGTCGCTCACGGTGTGTTTGCTGGCGTTGAGGGCTTGTACGAAAATACCCCCTCCGTTCCATGGAACAATCTTGGCAGTGCTACACGCCAAACAATCGTTCGGGAAATTGCCAACTCTATCTTCGAATACATGTTGGAGAAAGACGTTCGCTGGGTGGAGGTCTCAAGAGCATGGGTCTCGGATTCTATCAACGTATATGCCAAGGTCTTGCTCGCGAAATGTCGACGTGAACGTAGTTTAAGACAGCGCCAGAAGGGGAAGGTACCAACACACGAGGAAATGGAGGAGGCGCCCTTGAAAGGTGGTAACCCTCAAACTCAAATGGAGGACTCATCTTTGGAAGGAAATGCCCCCAACCCACGACTGGACTTCCCTGAAGACTTGGATAACCGTGTTGTCTGGCTACATACGGAAGAAAACCTCGATTTCGGCCACCTTAAAGACATGTCTGTTAGGACACCTCAGTTGTGGAGTGATTACGAAAGGCTTTTCTTCAAAGTTACTAGCATGGAAATGCGAGCCCTCGAAAGTGTATCCTCCGCTATCTTCAAAGTCGAAATCGAAAGCAATGTCGATAAAGAAAAGGTGCGAGCACCTTGGTCAAAACTGGGCCTTAATCAGCGAACGCATTTATGTACAGCGATTTACAATGCGGTCATGGAACATATGGATGTAGCTGGAGTTGACTGGGCGGAGTTCAGCGGGCAATGGGTCGGGAATTTTATGGAGGTGTACTGCAAAGTCTTACTTTCGAAGTATTATCACTCTACCTCTAAAAGACAGCAAAACAAACCAAAGGGCATGGAACAGACCAAGAACATTGATCCCAAAATAGAATCGAACGATGCCGACATTGCGACAAAACATGCGACGGATTTAAGGGATTCCGACGATGAGAGTCCGAGGAATAAATTGGAGGAAGCACACGACGGAGCAGAAGAACGGGTCGAGATTTCACGACCAAAAGAATCTGGGGATGATCGGCGCTCTCTTTTGGAGATCCTAAACATCAAGCACCGGGCTGACTCGAAGGCTGAAGGCAGTGCTCGAAAGCCTCCGATGACCCAGAAATCCGCAAATGACCACGTCTCTACCCCTTCGGCTAATTTCGCGTCTAAGTTGGAGGAGGCTGATCGGCGAATCGTGGACCAGATGTTGAAGGTCGAGCAACTTAGGTTGCGCAAATTTGAGCTTGAACGTGAAGCACTCATCAAAGACGAAGATAGGAAGCGAAAGGTCTCTATATCTTCAGACCTCGCAAAAGAGAATGAGATAAACGCGAGCTTGATGAAAAGAAACCGATTGGAGGATTTTTGAACATGGTTGGCATGAAGGCTATTAGGAAGCATGTACAGACACGGGAAAAATACGCCACTTGCTGTGAAAGAGAGAAGGCAAAAGTCTATAACGATGCCAAACTTGATGGATATGGAGATTCATCAGTTGAACTTTCCCCAGTTGTAGTGCAATCATAGCTTCATGACAAGGACTCCTGAAAAAAAGACAGGCCTTCTGCTTTCCAACCTATTCGCTTTGATCTAGTATCTTGTACGCAGTTTCTGTTCGGTATGCTTTATGATATTGACTAATAGTAAGCGGTGATTCTAGTAAGTCTGACAGTCATACCCTATTGTTCGCGAATATTTAAAGCGATTGAGTCAGTTGACGTCTGGAAGGTCTTAAGAGTATAGAGCACAAATAGCTATCAAAGAACCATTTATTTGATTTGATTACTCTGGAAAACTTAAACAATCAACTTAGCTAAGCAGAGTAAAGGGATTGACTTGTAGTGTATGTCTAGACAGAAATGGTCAATATTGTAATTGGTGAATAAAGAAACCAGACGCGATACGTTTGTTGCTAGGCAAGTTAAATTGATTCTCATTATAAAATGAAACTGTACAATAATAATCACCAAGCATCTTCATAAGAACCCAATTCACAAAGAGAAATAAATGATTATTATATACTACAAGGAAAAAGAAAAGAAAGACCGCTATATTCTACTAATAAAAATTCCAATGTTTTCCCAACCCTATTCCAACAAGCCTGGTATCATCACATCCTAATAATCCCTATCACATCACTCCCATCAAATCTACAACGCAGCAACGAGTCCGAACAAAGCAGCAGCACCAACAGCCCCCTTGATAGGATTCTCAAGTCCACGTGCAGCATTAGCGGTTTTTGTAGATGCAGATGGTGCAGTGGTTGAAGCAACGATACCAGACGTGAAAGGGACGTTAGAAGCAGCTGCTGCATTTGCGAATGCAACGGGTGCTGCGGTTGCACTTGGCATTGGCATTGCGGTTGCGTTCATTGGATTCATGACACTGTGAGCTTGTTAGCTTATCTCCTCTTTGAAAGAAAAGAAAACGGAACGGAGAAGCAGAGAGAAGGGATACATACGCGTTGATAACATGCATAACACCATTGTTAACAAGAATATCCTCAGTCTCAACTTGAGCAGAGTTAACAAAGACCTTGTTGTTCTCAACCATAACCATAAGTTGAGCACCGGCAACAGTGGTCATGGTCTTGTTGGCGAGACCCATGGTCAAAAGAGAACTATAACCAACTGTACCTTGAACCACGTGGTACTCGAGGACGGTGGAAAGTTGTTGCATGCTCAACATAGAAGCAGTTCCTCCGACAGCCTTAAATGCTGCGTTGGATGGCGCGAAGACGGTGACATCCTTCATCATATCAACGGTCATGACGAGGTTGGTGTTCTTGAGAGCTCCGACCATGGCGGTGAGTTCAGAGTCGAGTGCGGATTCGGAGACCATCTTGGGCATCATCATGACATTGTCGATGACATGGATAACACCTCCCATGAACATGATATCCTGTTGAAATTAGCAATCGAGTTTCAAGAAGAGAGGGGTTAACGAACAGCGGTCTCAACCGTGGCAACCTCCTTCAATCCACTCATAAGCTCAACTTTGTTTCCACTCTTCACTATACCAACAACTTGTCCACCTTGGACGTTACTCAAGGCCATGGTCATGTTACCCATTGTTGAGTTGGTGGCAGCCGCTTGTGCTGATGGGGCCATCTGTGCCGATGGAGCCATTCCTGACATACCGGCCATTGCAGCCATTTCCATTCGCTTCTTCTTCTCCTTCATTGCCATACCCTCCATACCAGCCATGACAGTGGCTTTAGAGCTAGTCATGTTCATAGATCCACCGAGTAAAGATGGCACAAAAACCATCTTGCTTGGGATATCTGCGGACATGTGCATGCCCATAAGAACGTGGTACTCGAGAATACCGGCAAGCATCATTGGCATGGCAGCCTCTGCTTTGTTTCCTGCATCTGCCTCGAATTTGCTGAAAGCTGCATTTGATGGTGCGAGGATGGTAATGTCGGACATGTTCTCAAGCATCTTGAGGAGTGCTGGTTGTGTTCCGAGCATAGCTGGGTAGACGTGTTAGAAGAGGCTTTTCTTGACCTTTATAGTGAGATTGAACTTACTATTCAATGTGCTGAGTTGCGAATCGTTCTCCTTGATAACCTCTGCCAAAGTCTTCGTTGAAGTCATGCCGCCGGCTTTTGCTGAACTAGATGGTGATGCTGCTGCTGCTGCTGGCATTCCGGGCATATTTGCCATACCTGGCATTGTTGCTGACATTGGCTGAGTTGAACTCGCTGGCATACCGGCCATACCTGACGCCATTGGTGGTGCGGCAGCAGCAGGCATACCGCCCATTGCTGGTGCTGCTGAACCAGCAGTTGGTGGTTGCGCTGGTAGAGGGTCTTTGACAATATTTGCATTGACAACGGCCGTCAAGGCGAAGGGTAATAGGTAAGTGAGTTGCATGGTGAAAGATTATTGTGCTGGCACAACTAATTTCTAAAATGGGATAGACGAAAGGAGAACAGAAATATATTAAGAAATATATTAAAAAATTGTTATTACGAAAATGAGGAGATCTACCAGCAGACAACGAAGAAAGAGAGACGGAAACCAGAGCAATGGGGCTGCACACTCTACCATATACTCGGGCATGATGGAGCCTCAGACCAAGGAACTGAAGCTAGCCAAGTCTCAGCAATGAACGGCACAAGAAGAGCCCGAATCCTGGGCAAGATCATGGGGGAACTTGGCGAGGGATAGATAATCTTCCGATTTCCGTTGATCATGTTGCACAGACACCCGGGTGGTCTTCTCCCAACCTTAAGCTTAAATGTTAAGAATTGGAGGCTCTGTATGTTTCAAGAAACCATTCTGAGACGTGGGGTGGTGGCAATAATTGCTGAAACGTTCAAATGATTGGCTGGCCCTAAAACAACGAAACGGTGCACTCGGACTGAAAGACTTCGTTTTCTAGTGCTGGAGACTGGAGTAGACGTTGAGATTGGACTGGGCCAAAGATTCGGAATACAATTTTCCCCGTCGGCAAAAGCCCAGAGCGAAGAGACCCCACTATTCTTTTGATATTCTACTTTCTTTTGATATTCTACTTTCTTTTGATATTCTACTTTCTTTTGTAGGCGTAGCAATCCTTAGAAAAAGGAGCCTACAACTGAAGAACTGAAGTGGTCGTGACCATGTGCTCAAGCTAAACCGCATTATTCCAAAGTTTTCGAACGCTTGATGTATGGAAACCCCGGAAGAAAACAGAACATCAAGACCAAGACAGAGCGCAAACAGCCGGCCAAACTTCCCTTCATCGACTCTGGACTTCAGGTACCGAGTCAGATGTGTGGCACTTGCGACAAACCACAGACTCGGATATTGGAGGCAGTGTAAAAATTGGACGATGGGGGATATCATGACACATCGCCACAACTCGAAGCCCGAACAAGTATAGTATATGGGGCGAGCACACTTGAGAATACGAGAGCCCATCTAGACTGCGTAACCCACAATTCCTTGGTGTTGTTTAAACATTCTCCTCCATCAATGGAATTCAAGGCGTGACTAGACATCATGTGACACCAAACATCATCTCGGGGTTTGAGCAAGCAGAAATTTAATGGAATCGAGAAGAATGGCAAAGGGAACTACTTCAGCTTGGGAATATCTCTAGTGGGTGACGAACCCAAGGAAGAATCGGCTCATGAGTTAGCGAGGCAGAACAGAAGCCGTCACTACTTCGAGTTGAAACAGAGAGACGTCAAATTGATGATACATGAGTCTAAAGAATCGTAAGCGAAGTGATCATCAAATGATACGTATCTCACGACAGCCTTTCACCTACTCCAACTGTTCTTATGTAACACTATGTGTCCCCTGTGAATCCGTGCGTATTCTGGCACAGTAATTCCAAAGCTCTCAACCTCAAAGTTTCATCCACAAGCTTTTCCCATCCCATGGTTTTATGAGTTCGCAAATTTCCCCCATAAATAACGCCTTTAAAGGTGTAGAGACGATAGTTATCTGCCGTCTCATTTCTTGTGACGAAGAGAACATCTCGGGTCTTGCGAAGGCGTCGCGGAGAAGTTGCTTCAAATCTTACGAGGTTGTTGTTGAGTGAGTGGCAGTTGGTGGGAGTTTTCGCATTTCGAGGGCTACAAACTGCTCTTGTTCCACTCTCGTTTCAGGCCCAGGCTTCACAGTTCGACAACTCTCTCAAGGAGCCTATTAACGAGCCAGGTTGTCTACTTCCTGGGCCGGGCTTTCTTTGCGTTGAAAGGTTGGGCGCCCCGTGCCACTCACATCGACGTCAACCGGGTCGACCTACCATAACTAGCGCGAGAAGAAGGCACAACCTTTCGTTCGACCCAGAGTGTAAACCCCTCTTTAACCTGAACTGCAATTGAGGTCCTGGGATCTTCTCACTCCGTACTCTCCATTTTAGCCTACAGGCGTCTCTCAACCCGTCGCCGAATGTGTCGTATGAATAGAAGAACTCCCAGATTGTTGAGTAGTCCCAGTACCAGAAGCAGAAAGTGACCCTGATCCAATAGTAGCAGTCGAAGACCCTCCAACATGATCAATCTGCATTCCCGTAGAAGCGGTCCCCTCATTCAGATGCATAGATTCCGCAATCTCAACATCCTGTTTTCCCTTTCCCTTATCTTGATCTGAATCAGTCTGTAAATCCATGTCAGCACTCTTCGCCGAACCCTCCTGGCCAGGCACCACCCCATCCATATCGACATCCCCCTCCCCATCAACAGCCCTCTCCCCTTCTTCCACTGATTTCACTCTTTCCTCCCCATCCTCACGCCCATCATTAGGCCCATCCTGCCCATCCTCACTCCCACTCCAACTACTCCAACTCCCCTCCCCACTCCCACTCCACTCACTTCCCCCCTCCGCCAGTCGTATCGTCTCCCCCAGCACCAAAAAATCCCTCTCCAAGACCTCCGCCCAATTCTGCACATTCCCCAACTCCTTAACCCGTCTCCCGCCCTCCTTAACAACCTTCTCCAACTTCCCACTCTCCTTCTTAAGGCCTTCCATAGCCTTCGCAAGCTCCTTCTCCTGTTTCCCAAGTTGCTGACTATTCGAATGAAGAGTTTGCGCGCGTTCCTGGATTGATGCAGTGGCTGATTGCCCGACACTGTTCATTTGCGCGAGGAGCGCGGCGCGGGATTCTTGGATTTGGCGCATGGTTTCGGGGCTATGGGGGAGGGGTGGGGAAGTGTGCGGAAGGGTCGAGGAGAGGGCTGTGAGCGACTTGGGATTTGAGGGAGTGTTGGAGGGCGCGATGGAGGGTGCTTTTGAGGCTGGTGCTGAGGGGTTGGTTGATTGAGGCATCGAGGGTCCGGAGGCTGCGGCGGAGGTAGAGGCCGCAGACATCGTGACGTTTTGAATTTATACTCGCCTAATAGCTAGTATATACGCGACTTCAATAGACATAAACCAGAATTATGCGAGTCTGGTTGTCGAGGGTAGTAGAGCTTGCGAGGTGGTGTTGATGAAAAATGGATCCCCATCAACATGTGCGAAGCGTCGTGGGGTCGTCTGATGGATGAGTGCGGGGTTAATCACCAGGATTATCTCAAATCAACCAATTACACACAAGAAGGCATATCATCTTATCATCAATAATTGTTACAAGGCCTTGTACTTGCTTGGTATTCTTTTTTATTTGCTCAGAGCCCTTGAGCTAACATGCCACAAAGTATTCCGTGACTGAAACTCCAATGCCATGAATTCCAGAAGTACACGTCCCAGCCCAACCCAACGCAAATTTCCTCTACTTTCGGAGTTGTTTTTGGTAGAAAGCTAACTCCTCTCCTTCAAGAATATAACCATCGACACGTCCACTCTGTCCTGGTCTTGATGAGACAACGGCGAAAAGACGACCGGCCTCGAATTGCTTCTCCAAAGCTGCCTCGACCTTTCCTGCAGCGGCGAATCTCTCGGCGTGCTTCTTGTCGACACTCTTGCTCTTCTTTACTGGCTCAGCCTCGGCGGCCTTGGCTTGACGTCTACGTCCCAAGTTCTGACCGTAGTGTGCCTCGTACCATTGTCGGAAAGGAGCGGCATCGATCTGGACGACGGCGGATTTGGTGAGGGTGTTGGTTCGGACCAACTCGTTGTTGGAAGGATGGAAGGCGACGACAATCACACGGACCTTGCGGGCAATTCCCTCAGATCCCCATGAAAAGTTACCGGCTTCGAGACGGAGGGCACGGAATTTGCGGTTTCCTCCACGAGTGCGGACGAGATGGATTCTCTTGGTTCCGATACGGGTGTTGGATTCTTGACGTCCGGCTTCGAAAGCGCGCTTCTTCCCTGTAAAAGTCTTAGTTTTCAGGTTGGAACATATGTCAAAGACATATGGGCTTTCTACTACGCACGGTAATAGGCACGCTTGGCACCGGTGGCACTGCGCTTGTGTCTGCTGTCACGACTGATACCCATGATTGCGGTTTCTGCGAAGAGTCGAGGTGTTAGCAAGAACTATTTTGATGTGGGGGAAAGGCAGAGTAGAATTGAAAGGGTCAAGCCATGAAGGCACCAAAGTCGTTGCCTCGACCAGAGATTTCAGAAGAAGATATGCGAGTCGCAAAGCGATTGAACAGAGACAGTATCGAGGTTTTGCAGATCCGTAGCAGCAAGATTCGCAAAATTGCTGTGTACGATCCAATCCAGCCTCGATCATCCTCCATCTCGTCTCCATCTTCTGCCATCTTCTCCCAGTAAACTCTGGTCGCGGTATTGGAAGGTGGTGCCACCCAGAGATTGGTATTCGCAGTTTACTGACCTGATGGTTATCAGTGCAATCGTTGTCGTAAAATTTGGCGTGAAAAGTTTTGGTCAGAAGTTCGCGATACGGAATTGGAAATGGATAGCTTGTGGGCGGCACTAGCGCAAATCCAGCTAAGCGAGTCACGTGAACGATTCAGCCACCTCACCTAATAGCGGCATGCTGCCTTGTCCTCGTGAGACCTCGATTCCACTTCTGCACTCTCTATTGCTTCCCAACGGACGCTTATTTCGACAAGCAGCTAGGCTTGGACTCGGTGCTCATCCTCATGTCTCTGGCATACCCCCCCTCCCCCCTAAAACAAAAGAAACGAAATCCCAGCTCACAAAAGCGGCATTACTAACCCTTTTGTAAGATAGATCTTTTCAACGTCTTGAATATATCAAAAACAACGAGAGCTACGTACTGCTGCTCTTTCTTGGTCATAGCGAGCCCGATACAATACTGCAAACTCCCCAGAGAACCATTCAGGCTTCAACAATCTTGTCCAATTGTTCCCAGGAGTTTCCTCTTTCTTGTGCCATTGCTGCCATTTTCCTGTCATGCTTAGGTATACGCTTTATACGATTTTCGTTATACAGCGTACGGCGCTTAGCTTCTGAGGCTTGTAGAGTTGACTAGTCTGGTTCACGCAAACGAGCGATTTCTGAGTCATTTACTTGTTGTAGATACTGTTCGCGAGAATCATCCTCGTCGATTTCCAACTGAAATGCCACTTCCATTTGTGTAGCTGTTGTCGGGTTTGTGTTTGATGGCTCTCGATTTGATGCGTTCAGCAGCTTCCTTTTACGTTTTGATAGCCATGTTATAGTGTTGATATGGGGCAAATTCCTTGGCCGTCTAAATCGACGAAGGCAGACTGTTGCTCTGTAAAGGCAGACGTTTCGACAAGAAGCTCGGCACCGATGAGTACATCGGTGGTTAAGCCTTCTAGAACGTAGAAGATTTCTTGGGGAGGTCGAATATGGGACGTGAAACTGGGTGGGTTTTCGAAAGGGTAGAAACGTGCGCGGAAGACGCCAGAGAGTTCTCCCGTGCTGCCGTCTGCAAGCATCACCGTTTCGCTCTGGTTTGATGTCATCGCCTCGATTTTCAAGCCCCGCTGTTCCGCAAATTCTGGAGATATAAGATTCAAGTCGGAACCTGTATCGGCATTTGCGTAAACGAGATCTGTATCGAGATAGCAACGGAGTCGTTGCTGAGGATAATTCATATGCAAGACTTTAGATATGCTGATTGAGTGTCTCTCGTTGTCTTGGTAGATCAATAGCCGCCCAGTATGTTCAGTGAGTGTATCGGTGGCTTGAAGCAATTTCTTCCCCACAATTACTGGAACTGCAAGGCGTGTAAATACATGGAATTTGATTGTGGGGTTTTGGGTGTCGTCCAACCAACGTCCAAATGACTCAAGTGAGCAGCTTGCTGAGACCGTACCAATAGAGCTCACTTCACGCCCATTTGCAAGCTGGAATATGTGGTCAAGGTTGTCGTTCCCCTTCACCTGCAACCCGAATTTCACGGCACTGTCTTCTCTTATAGAATTTTCATCGGATCCCGTATCGGCCATGGCAAGGACAAACTTCCCGTCAATCGCAATGGCTAATGCCGCTCGTTTTCCGCCCAACGGATTCCTTTTACGAGGAATCTCACCTACGGAAACTGCACAAGTTGACCAGGCCCCTCTGATAGTCGAGTCGGTGACGATAGACTCGGGACCGTTACTACATTTCCGCAAGTCACGAAATTTTTGAGAGTTTTAAAAGTCCTCAAATTGATCCGGCTGTCTATACGTGGGGTGTTTTTTAAATGCGTAATTTGCTAAGTTCTCCTCATCGGCGTCTGTATACCACAGTCATACTACAACTATGGACTTAAGCGAACAGAATGGGCCCACCTAGCAACAACTCTTTCATAAAAAGCGTAGTAAAACTTACTTACATTCGAGCAATTCCTCCATGGTACATGAACCTTTACTTGGGTAAGAACAAAGGGATTCCAGAGGGCCCCAAAGAAGAAAATTGATGTCTTTCGGCTGGAAGTAGAACAAAGGATGGTGGAATTCACTTCTAAAGGATGTTGGGAAATAGATGATGAGTAGAAGGCTGGTGCTGGGACGGATTATTTTGCGATCAGCCTTCCAAGAAGCCTCACATAACCAGCCACAGCCACGTTGGGTCGCAACTAATCGAGAACGTTTGAGGCAAGAAACAACCAAAGAGCCACCACAACTTGTTTGAAAATTGGAGAACAATCTCGAAAAAGGCAATACCAACATCACGCACATCAAAGGTTACACATCTTTATCCTCTCTCATCGCGAGCGATTACGACCACAGCACATTCATATTTAAGCGCTTCGACCGAATTTCAGCCCGCAACCTCCTCTACCTGCAAAGTGAGCTCGCCGAACTCGAGGAACAACAAGAATAATACGATACTTAAGACTTTCGTTGAAGAGACGACAACGGTGGGAGAAGAAATTGGAAAACGTTCAAATCACGGTCCAGCGATGCCTCCTTCCCTAAAGAAAAAGCGAAGATAGAGCTCGTGATGAAAATTCGGGAAACAATCAAAGAATACATAGAGGCTATTCTACTGGACTCTGCAATTTAATCAATGCGAAGACCTTCAAAACAGGCTTTCGAGGCATTTCATAACGAGTTTTGGAACGTTGAACATCCCAAAGGCGCTTTCCCTAGCTTACTAGGACCCAGTAGCAAAGTCTATAACGACTGGGAAGATCTAATATCTCTCGCCCGCCCACCGGAAGAAGATAGACTTACAGTCTTCTTTCGAAAACATTGTTCCCTCCTTTTCATGACGGGGCGAAAAACATCACTTGCATACATCTCAAGCCACCGCATCACGGTTGTAATAGGAACTCTGAACGTCATTCTCGCAGCGACCTTTCTCTTCGGTGCTATTTTGAATCTCTATTATGTCGGTAGTGTGAAGAAGAGGCTGGGTCTTGTGGCCGGGTATACGAGCTGTTTTGCGTTGTGTGTCGTATTGGTTACGAATGCGAGGAGAGCGGAGGTCTTTGGGGCGAGTGCTGCTTATGCTGCTGTTCTTGTGGTTTTTGTTAGTGGGAATCTTGGGAATTGAATACTTTTTGGAATAAGGGTTTTCTGCCATTCTCTGTTGTGTTTTGGGGTTGTCTTCGTTTCCCTTAGCCCCTCCGATGCCATCAGGGCCGTGTCCATGCGGAATAAAGCTGCATCGAGCGAAATAGAAATCCAAAGCTGGAAAAAATTCTATAGAGTGGTTCATAACTTCTCGAAGGTGGTGTCTATTAGGTCAAGTAGTATTTTTATAAAGATTCGTTGTGTTAAAACAAGTTTAGAAAATGCCGCACGTCCCAATTGAGCCTGCTAGGGGTCCGAGGACAAAAGAAGCGGTAGTACAAAGCTCTTGAGGAGGTCGAGGTTCAGAAGATCTAGATCGATTCTTCTAAGTATTTAGTTTATACCTAAATTGTACTTGGAGTTTGGAATAAGAAGGCTTTTGGTTTTTTTGTAGTTAGGCAACTAGATGTCTGAAGCGAGCCTTTCTCATCCCCCACTTTTGCGTCTTGATTTTAGTGCCGCTCGGGAAGCATACTCTTCCTTGTTCTCGATCGCACTGCTTTGGATGCCGGAAACGTCATGTTTAAAATGTACAGAAATCATCACCTTTCGAAGGGTTTTCCTTCTCGGAAAAACACTAAGACAGTTGACTTTCAAATATGACTTTCAAACTCCTCCCAGCCACACTCGAAGACCTGGATGAAATTACGGTGATGTAAGAAGTTCAATTCCTATTCGAATTTGTTTCATACCTATTATTATGCCTGCGGATTTTTAGAAGAAGAAGTCTTGAAAAGATTTCTTGAAATATCCAACACTCGCTCCCACAATCCTTCTCGTGCAATAACCAAACCTCTTCCCCACCTCATACCCACCTTTTACCCTTCATCAAACAACCGCTAACCACCCTCACAGATTCGTCTCCGCTTTTTCTTCTCCTCGTCACCTTCTAGTCGCGAAAAACGTCGACAAAGGAGAACTCCACACCTTCCTCAGAGCCCTAGTAAAGAACCGTCTCGAATTAAGTGATCCCGATACAGATGTCGTCTCTTTAAAACTTATAGATGAGGAGAGCGGGGAGATCGCTGCTTATGCTCAGTGGGGATTTTCGAGAGATGTAAGAGTTCCACCTATGCCGCGTGAAAATGGGAGTGAAAATGGGAGTGAGAAGGGAGAATCAGTGAAAAAGGGGGATGGGGACTAGCTGTTAATGAGTAAAAACAGGCTTCCAAAAAGGAAAAAGCCTACATAAAAACCCACCCAGTAACACCGCCTCAAAACCTAAATGTCGGATTGAGAGACCGTTTCGGGTCCGGTCTGCACGAGATGGAGGTTAGGAATTGGTCGGTGATGGAGGATGATTATTTTGGTTTGTTATTTCTTTGGTCCCTTATCTCACTAGAATTCGACTGAAAAAAAAACCAGAACTCCTCGACCTAGCAACCCTCCCGAAATTCAAACGTCGCGGAGCAGGAGCCCAACTAGTAAACTGGGGGTTGGAAAGAGCAGATCGAGAGCGGAAACGTGCGGTTTTAAGTGCGAGTCCTCAGGGATTGAGTCTTTATAGGAAATTGGGGTTTGTGGAGAAAGATGAGTTGAGGATTGATCTTGCGGAATACGGGGGAGAGGGGGTGCATGTTCATGGTGAGTTGATCTTTTCTTGAGAAAAGGTGGTGGAGGGAAGGGTTCGAAAGGTGCTAATGGGTGTGATTTTTAGTTGCTATGGTTAGGGAACCGAGGTCGTAGGGGATTGAACTTATCCAAAGGTTGAGTCTGATGACTCGATAAGAAAGGGACTTTGAATGGAGATACCTATTGAGCTAAGGAGAAAGCCTTTTTGAAAGCTGTAGAGTCAACTCCTAGCTCAAAGACAGGTAGCCGTCGTCTTTAAATTTTCAAGACCATCCCAGCGACATCCCCCTCCCCTTTTATCCAAATAACTTTAAGCGAGGCAGAAAATTCAGATTATGCAACTGAACTAGTCTTTGGGGAAGTTATAAAAATTCCATAATAACTGTATTTATGCGTGAGTCCTTGAAGCCTTCTTCATACCCAAGTAGTCATATCACGTGTCGAATGCCATCAATGAAAACGGCACAAGTATTGAACCTCGAGCTCATTCAATGTTTTTTTTAATCACTTCTTTGAATAACGTTTGGGATTTCTTTCTCTTGCTCTCCCACGTGTTTTTAGGGTTCTTCCCGATCTGTTCATCTCGATTGAAAATACCAACTTGAGCGATAGGTTGGTATTCAAGACATACACCCCGTCTTCCAACCGGAGAAAAAGGTAGAGTACTATCTCCGTAGAGGATTTCGGGAATCTGATTCGATGAGCTCCTGTTGGCTTTGAGCAGTTTACCCATATAGATATATTACTACCCCTGCTGCTGACGCCAACCGTTCTTCGTACCGTTTGACGGAGGGAAGCCACCAACTTGAAAAGCCCGCACCGAAAAGGGGAACAGACGTGGTTTTCTTTTTGAGCTTTCAATTGGTGAGATTTTGACTTCGAAATGTTTTATGTTTTTTTCTTCCCCCCAGGTTGTAGGTTACTAAGGGTCGCTCGTTTCTGCCTACGCCGTTTCTGACCCCATTCCCCCATTCCCCACGCGAATCCTTCTCCACAACCTGAAAGCTCACTGGTGCTCCTGCGTGCCTGCCCACGGGCACATCTGCCGGAGAAGGCTCAAACTCCGGAGGAATCATGCCAGCTCTGATGTGAGAATTATAGTTATAATTATAATTATAATTATAATTATAATCCCACCATGTTGTCGACGTCGGCGCAAAACCTGACAAGCATCAACCCATAACCCGAGCCTCCTCCTCTCCTCGATCGAACGAAAATGTCCGGACTCCCTGAACCAGAATCACCACCACCAGGAGCGACGGAGGACACGCCGACAGCCCCGGGACAAAGCCCCAAGCAGCTCGCTGACGCTGCGGAACAGGCACAGATTGTCGCACAACAAGCTGCTACTACCATTGAAGCTGGGACACCAGACAGTAATTTCGATGATGATGGATACGCAACCGATCAGGATTCTCGAGCGTCAACCTCCATATCCTCTAGCGTACGAGATTATTCCTTCGAAAATGGCCGGAGATACCATTCCTTTCGAAGCGGACGCTATCAATTCCCGAACGACGAAACGGAACAAGAGCGCGAGGACATGAAGCATGCGATGATAATCAACCTCTGCGGTTCTAAACTACACTATGCGCCGATCAAAGATCCCCAAAATATCCTGGATATTGGGACTGGGACGGGGATTTGGGCTATTGATGGTACGAGATTCAAACAACCAGATAGATCACTTGCTGAATTTATATTCTAGTTGGCGATGAATACCCCGGGGCCGAAGTTCTGGGAATAGACCTGAGTCCAATCCAACCTTCGTGGCTACCGCCAAATGTTAAATTTATGGTCGACGATGCCGAAAGCACTTGGATTCATAAACCCAACACTCTCGATTTTATACACGCGCGGCACATGTGTTCGTCAATCAAAAATTGGCCGAAACTTCTTGCACAGGCCTATAAGTAAGCGCGCATTAATCGTATGATTATTGTCAGTTGCTAACAACTGCTCCAGCACATTAAAACCCGGTGGATGGGTCGAACTCCAAGAGCTACGTTTTGTAGCCAACTGCGACGACGACACCTTAAAAGACGATTACCAACTGCAAACCTTCCTCACTCTCATCCATCAAGGTCTCGCAGTCTTCGGGGTCGACGCAGCATCAATGATGAGGAACAAACAACTCGTCCTCGACGCGGGCTTTGTCAATGTTGAAGAAAAGATATTCAAAATCCCCATAGGAACATGGCCCAGGAACAAAACGATGAAGGTCATCGGGCTATACATGAAAGCTGTCATAAACGACGGATTACATGCCATCGCGGTTGGTCCTCTAACAAGAGGTCTGAAATGGTCCCGGGAAGAAGTCGAGTTATATCTTATCGGTGTGAGAAAGAGCTTGAATGATGCTACGACTCATTCTTATCTTCCTTTTCACGTAGTATATGGGCAGAAGCCCTTGGATGCGTAAATGAAGACATGATTATGAGGAACTTTTCGAAAGAATTTAGTTTGACATGTTTCCATGTCATTTTCAGCCACGCTGTCAGTTTGCTAGATTCAGCAATGCAGAGGGGAACATTGAGACCCTGATTTTGGAGGCGGGGTTGCAATATACCTGTCGAATTTCGGCCGAACACCCCACATGTTGTGGGACAGCTTCAGGTGAGGGGTACTTTTGCACAACGTCCGTCAAGCTGCAACAAGACACATCACTTTATGTACGGCTGTGGCTGCACTTGAGAGGATCGAGGTGCCATCTGCAAGCCGCTGAAGAATGACGTTACATGTTATCCAATCGAACGGATTGATGCTGTATCTTTTGAGGGGGTGGTTTCTGCAAGCCACTGAAGATAATTGGTATTTGACCAATTGGAGAGGTTGTACTGTATGTCGCAATGTCTTGAGGCCAATGAGGTTGCACTGGGTCAGGAAGTTGAATTTTGCCGCTGCAGGACTCTGCTAGGTATACGATAAAGGGTCTGAAGTTGTATGGGCATTGTACGGGCATTGTACGGGGAGGTTGGGAGGTTGAGGTGTTACTTGGGTCGTAAGTTACGATACCCCACGTTGTATTGATAATGCGGGAATAGTTGAATGAAGATTGAGTCTTAGCTCGCCATCTGAGACAATGTAATACCTGTCCATGCAGCTGTGTAACCCACGTTCCTTCCATCGAACCCACCCCCTGGGTTTTGGGTCCTTTTTCTCAGAGCCTCTCACGATCAGGATTCAGTCTTTCCTAATTCGTACTTTTTGCTCTTCGTCCAGCTATCTTTCTCTTTTCCGTCCAGCTTATCACAAATCGCATCACTCACTTTTCCATTTCCTCACCCCCCATAAACTTCACTGAAACTACATCCCTCAAGATGTCGTCCCTGAAAAAGCTAACCTCACTCTCCGATTCAATCGCCAAAAACACCAAAATCCTCACAGATCACCTGTCATCCAAAGGTCTAGAGGCTCCTTCCTTTGCTATTGATGGCTTGATTGAGTTCCCGACCACGCCGAGTGAGGAGGTCCCGTGGAAAGCTAGGGAGGAATTGATTAGGGATACGTTGGAGTTACATGATTTGGTTGTTGGGCCCCGGGAAGGGTTGAGGGGGTTGGGTTGGGATGTTAGTTTGTATTTTCCTACTTTTTTTTGTTGGTGGTGGGGTTGATGGGGGGGGGGGGCGTTTGGGATAGCCTCACTTTTGTCACTTACGTCGATTTCTCCATTCCCCTATCCCCTCGTCAGGCACACACCTCCTCTCGCCCTTTCATAACATGAAACTAACAAATGCCAACAGTCAGTAAACAGTCTCTCTCTCCAAGCAGTCTACGACTTTAAAGTTGCGGAACATGTTCCCGTTGATGGAAAGACCATCAGTTACGCTGAATTGGCGGAGAAGAGTGGAGTTCCGGTCTTGAAGTTGAGACCTCTGGTTAGGCATGCGATTATGAATCGGATTTTTTGGGAACCAGTTAGGGGGTTTGGTGTGTTCATACCGTTCTCTATCATTTTCACTCATTTCCTCACCCCACTGACATATATTGTCCTATTCTCGATTCTTCGTAAGAGGGAATACAAACTGACAACGAGAAACAGTGGCTCACACAAGCACCTCACTTCTTCTCATCCCGGAGAAAAGTCCAATGATGCATGCTTGGGTTGGGTTATGCAATGTTCTCTGGAAAGGGATTTGTAGCGTTCCAGATGCGATGAGGAAGTGGCCGGATAGTCAGGAACCTAATGAGACGGGGGTTAATCTTGCTTTTGGGACTGATCGTAGGTTTCTTCCTTCAACTTTCCCCCTTTCCGCATTTTTTATGTTTTTCACTTCCATCTTTGGTGGGAGATACACGAGGGGGGTTTTTACGGGATTCTGGGAAGAGAATGGTGGGAAATGCGTAGCTTACAGTTGAAATAGTCGTCTGGTTTGACTTCTTGCAACAGCGAGAAGGCATGGCGGCGAGGTATAGTTTAGCTATGCAAGCTCATGGTGGAGGTGAGGGATACGAACTGGTGCATACTGTTGAGGGGTATCCTTGGAGTGAATTGAAGGATGGTGCTACAGTTGTTGACGTAAGTTCTTCTTTTCCTCGCCCCCAATTGAAGTATTTTTTTTGATATTCGGAGGGCTGGCTTTACTGACCATCGAAAAAGATGGGAGGATCCCGAGGCTACGTCTCTTTCGCCATCGCAGAAGCATACCCAAAACTCAAATTCATCGTCCAAGACACAGCCGGAATGCGCCAACCAGAAACCATGGGGTCTATCCCAAAGGAATTGGAAGATCGCGTTCAACTTGCTACCCATGATTTCCTCACTCCCCAACCTGTTGTTGCAGATGTATATTTTTTCCGCTGGATCTTCCACGGCTTCTCGGAAAAGTATTGTATCCAGATTTTGAGAGAACTCATTCCGGCTTTGAAAAAGGGAGCGAGGGTTGTTATTAATGATGGGACTTTGCCGGATCCTGGGACTGTGGGGTGGGCGGAGGAGAAGAGTATTCGGTTAGTTCCTTTTTGTTATGAGGTTCGATGTTTTGAAGTTTTGATTTGGAGGGCTTTGAGTTTTCACTGGAACTGACGACTTGCTTTTTAGGACGATGGACGTTATCATGCAGGTCACTGTCAACGCCAGAGAGCGAGAGGTAGATGATTGGGCGGAGCTGTTTACCGTTGCTGATAAGAGATACAAGTTTTTGAAGGCGTGGAAGCCTGAGAAAAGTCGCATGTGGTTCATCGAGGCTGAGTGGACTGGTTAATCAGTCGCTTCAGTCGTGTCACCGCTCTCGAGTTCAGAGATTTGAACTAAAATTACTCGATAGCTTTGACCAATTGGACCATTAGAGTTTCCCCATTTTACGAGAGGTAAGAGCGATTCCTAATATGGAATACAATCTCATGCAGTCATCCTGGAAAGAATGGGGGAAAAGGGGACTCGCTAGCTAATTCTACCGCCAACGTCAGTACTCACTCTTCTCTTGTCCTTCTTTTTGCTTTCAATTGTTACTTCTATGCATTTTCCAGGCGACCCGGGGTTTTTATCCTCCATCTATCTCCGGAATAATCGTCAAGAGCTTAGATGAGTCGCGGAGTTAAGCTCACTTAACTGCGGGAGGATAAAAGACTTTCTACTTGTCACCTAAACATTTACGTGAGTTCTTTGGTTGGTAGCTGGAAGCAGGGTTTTCAAGAACTAAATGGATCCGATTCCTGTCTGTACTACCATCAAGTATATAAGACTTGGCGACTTGCCTGGAGAAAATAAATACTTGCCGTCTTCAGAGACACTTCAAGCTCAGCAGCCCTCGCCTCAATCCCGAAAGCCACTTCTCAGAGAATCACTATTTATATACATATCTTCAAAATGACTTCCACCCAGAAATCAGCCGTCAATGTCATCTTCGGTTGTATGACCTTCGGCCGCCAAGGCACACAATCAGCACGAGTCTTCACTCTCCCCGAATGCTTAGCCATGCTCGATATCTTCCAGTCCCACGGGCACGACCAAGTTGACACAGCCCGCTACTACAACGAAGGATCATCCGAAGAATACCTCGCCTCACTCAACTGGAAGAAACGAGGTTTGGTAATGGACACCAAGTTCTACCCCACAGCCGGACGCTCAGGTAAACCTGAGCCAGATGGTGGATGGAGGCTCACCCCAGATCATTTGAGAAAGTCCTTGGAGTTGAGTTTGGAAGCTTTGAAGACCGAGAAAATTGATATGTGGTATTTACATGGTCCGGATCGAGGAACTCCACTTGAGGATACGGTTAGAGGTATTAATGAGTTGTATAAGGAGGGGCTTTTTACGAGGTGGGGAGTGAGCAATTTCATGGGGTGGGAGGTTGCGAAGATCTGTGAAATTTGTAAGAAAGAAGGATATGCTATGCCTAGTGTTTATCAGGTAAGTACCTCGCTTATTCATTTCACCTCGTGGGCCTTTACTCAATGGCTGATGATCTGTTGAAGGGTCTTTACAACGCCATCAACCGAAACGTCGAACCCGAACTCTTTCCCTGCCTCAGAAACTACGGAATAGCCTTCTACGCCTTCAACCCCCTCGCAGGGGGATATCTCACATCTCGTTACACTCGTGATTCCACGGTAGAGCCCAACTCCCGTTTCGACGACGAGAAATTTCAAGGCAAAGCGTACCGTTCTCGCTACTGGAACGAAGAGTCTTTCACAGCATTAGATATCTTGCGACCTGTTTGTAAGAAATTCGGGTTGACCGAGGTAGAGGTAGCGTTGAGGTGGATGAACCATCATTCTTTGTTGAAGAGAGAGTTGGGGGATGGAATTATTATTGGGGCTTCAAGCAAGGAGCAGATGGAGGAGAATATGAGGTGCCTGGATGATGAGAAGGAGTTGCCGAAGGAGGTTTTGGAAGCATTGGATGAGGGGTGGAAGGTTACGAAGGGAGTTGCTGCAAAGTATTGGCACTGAGTGAGACTGTTGATGCTAGCCTGGGGTTTTCTTTTGGAGATGTGTTTTGTGGTCAATCCTCCAACATCTGTCGATCACAAAATTTCAATGTACCTTACAAGTATCCTTGCCAGAAAACCGCATTCCAGTAACGGGATGAAATTAGTCAACAACCATTGCGAATAACTAACTTATCAACTCTGTCAAGAGGATTCTTTTCTTTGAGCAATGTGTACCAAAGTAGATAGTTGGAGATAATTCTCCCGAAACAGGTAAGCTCACTCAAAAATGGGAACGGCATACCAATAAACCTAAACTTCAAGGTTGCATCAAAGCCATGCTAGTGTATTCAAACAAAACAGCCGAAGAACCAGCCCTCCTGGGAACTATTTCTGCACAACGCCTATAATTTTTCAACTTAACCTGGGGCTGACTACTTTCTTCGTAGCCTATACAATAGTGGATTAGTTTTTACTCACCACTTACTTCTTATTGAAAATTCTAGTGAATAGCAAAAGATCACCGGAGGAGAACAAACATTCGGGACTAGGTCTTTGAGCCAATACTTTGAGGCGAAACCACCCTCTCTACCCCGATATCCGCATCTCGATTATATGATTTCTCCACTATTTCTCATCACTAACCCGTTGTAACACAGTACCCGAAGGTAAATATACCTAGAAATTGAATTCCCGCATCTGGCTCATTCTCAGCGAGGGCTGCCAATGACTTCCACGTCCTAGTTTCCCATGCAGCTTCCTTCGACCCCTCTTTCCCAAAACTATGTCCACTTTAGCGCTCAGAGTCTAACATCCCCATAGCGTACTTCTGCGAAGTCACGACGACCAACATACGGATGAAAATTCGCGCCCGCCCATGGTGAAGTATAATTATCTTCCCCATCCAAGTCCCCCGGCATATGTTTCGCTAGAATCGTAACCTCGCTTCCCTCCACATGCTTCGCTAATTACAATGCGGTCGTAAGTCCAGAGACTCCTGCACTTAAGGGGAGTTAGTGATTGAGTCGCTTTTTTGGGTGTAACAATAGGAAGCGAGGGGTGGAAGCGAAAGAATAGGTAACTTACCCGATAACCACGATCTTGGGGTCTGTCATCTTTGCTGAAACTTTGGCACTTCAGGAATGCAATATTTATTCAAGATCGGTTGAGAGGGATTGGGACTTGATGGTGTAATTTTTGAGGTTGCAGTTTGTCAAAGGGTGCCCTCAACCTCCACTTATGTCAGCGCGTTTTTTTCACTCGACAGCAACGATTCTTAGAAACCCAGAAAGACAATACTGGACACACTACATGGCTTATGTTGTTCTGCTGAAGGGAATTAACCATGTCACACTGATAACCATGCAAAGACCGAGACACAATATAATCGGCATTGTACCTCTATTGACATTCCTCAGGGAGCAGGTGCATTTAATTGGCATATTATATTTAATTGGCATATGTGGCTTACCTTTGGGGTTCACACGTAAGCCACGTTTGAATTTAGCCAACTTTAAAGTGGCTTGGTTCTCTATCGCGCGAGCCACATATGCTAAATAAATGAATGCGCTTACTCTTTGAGCTTGCGAAGGGACAATAGTGCCACACCTACGATTATCTAGATTTTGACCTTCGTTGAACTTCCCAATACATCTGGTTCATGCAATTTAAAGCTGTAGTTGTGTCAGAGTGATGGTCAAACAGGAAAACTCAGACATAGCAATCTCCAAGCAGAAGTAAAAAACCATTTTAATACTATAGTTAAGAATTTGGAGTTCTTAGGTAAAAGCATGGTACCCAGAGACTTATGGCGACTGCTGCAGCATAAGCCCAGTCTTCTTGATCCATGAAAGGAGATATCTAAATAAACAAAAACACATCTCTGACACACCACTTCCCTTTTCAACTTTTCAAATCTTATCAAACACGCATGCTCTGCCACTTGTTTAATTCACTAACACTTGCTATGAGGCTGTGAGGGCATGTTACTAGCGCCCCCTCTAGCGTGAGATAGGAACCGGAAGTATATTGATCCGGTCCTAATCAGGCCCACAAAGAGGAATACTGGAACCCCCCTCTTGAAAACCAAAACAAACGCAGAAGTTCAGCAACAAGAGGTGTTTCAATCCGGTAAGTTGTCGACCCCCCCATCCATCAAAAGTAGCCTTCTTTAATGCTTTACCTTTTGTTTAGAAACACTTGCGACCTTTGGCCGTGATGGACAACCACCACAGTGAAGTGGTCCTAAGAAGATCACGCCGGTTGGCCTCCAACACTTCAACAGCCATCAACCAAACAAAACAACCAGAAGAGGCAGATCAGGTAAGTCGCAGACCTCCCCTCCATCAAAGGGGCTCCTCTCTAATGTTCGATTCGCCGCTTAGGATACACTTGCAGCCAGCGCAGCGATGGGAGACCAGCAAGATACCCCCATCCTCCCTCGATCGGCTCGTTTGGCATCCACCAAGGGTAGAGACGCGCAGCTTCGACACTCCTCCACAAGACCATCGGAGACTCGAACTCAACCATTCAAGAAATCATTCCCACCCGAGCTTCTTGATCGAATCTTCATGTTTGCGTTACCAGGTCCAAGGCTCGTTATTGTCCAGAGCAAGGTGATTGACAATATTGACCAGATTGATATGGAGGCATTGAATTCATCTGCTATCAAGGCTCTTAAAGGAAGCGATGTAGTTTCGCTTGAGCTCTGCACGACAGACGCGGAAACTGTTCCAACGACTCTGTTACACGCATGTGTTGCCTCGCGTCAAGTGGCCCTCAAGCACTACAGCTTGGCTTTCAAGGCGCAGCTCAATGGTAAGTGGCTGTTCTTCTTGAAGACTAGATACATCTCCTCTCATGACTTCGCAACACTACCCCTTGAAGAACGAATGCTAACCATCCCTTTTGGGCAGGCAAACCCATCTACTTTGATTTCAAGCTCGATACCCTTTGTTTATGGTCACGCTCTGCAATCAACGCATTCCTCGGACGCCCTCAACAACATGACGGCTTGGATGATGTAACACGTCCAATATTCAGAAATAAAGCGTTTGAATGGGCGGAGAAGATACAACACATTACTGCCAGCTACATGAACAGACACGCGGACCAAAGAGGATACTTATATAGGTTACCTCGATTGGAAACTCTGGAAATGATACTGCCCGAGAACTTCTTCAAGGGCTTTATGGGAGTTTTTCGTAGGTCACCTAGCGGTGTTCTAGTTCATACAAAGGTCAACGAACAACAATTTTTGACTATGGAGCAACTGGTACTTGACTTGACTAGAGGCGATAACCAAGTACAACTCATTATGGTCCTTCCGGAGATGCTGAAAGCAAGAATCAGAGCAGAAGTGAGTCTTTTGACAACAAATATTTCTCTCTTTCAATGTACTGACGCGATTTAGAATCCGCGTATTGCACACCCCGCTCTGGCTCATTTGCAGGATGAAATGAGAGATGATGGCAGTGGAGTAGACTGGCCAAATGAATGGGTCGTGGCCGCTCGATAGCAATGCAATGAAGAATAGCCTACTCCCAATGAAGGAAATTCCCAAATGACTTAATTCATAAATTCTTTTGCAGTATGTTCCGTGACGTCAAGGAGATTTCCTATTTCAGTCCTCGTTTCTCTCTCTTTCAAGTAGATATCACGCTGTTTTATGTTGAAGAAAAAGCGGCTTATTACTCTGAAAGAATTTCTCTAAATCACCTATACTTTTAGGCTATACTAGGCTTTCTAAAACAAAGTCTATACTTATCAAGTATATAGTTAAAATTCGAAATTTCAGCTATTTTAAATTATTATTAGTAATTTTTACTTTAGATTTATAATAAATAATAACAAATATTAGTATTATATCTTAAACTAAAATGATATCTATAGAATAATAGTAGTTAAACTATCTAGAAACTTTAAACTATTAAAATAAGTATTAGAGAACTAAGTTAATAGATTATAAAGAATAGAAGAGTCTCTAGTATAAAAAGTAAGTACTATAAAATATTATCTAAACTCTCTAGAATATAAAATTAGTAGTAAGTCTTATTAAATATAAAGTAGATAAAAGATATACTATAATCTAGTAGTCGGTAGTACGCTATACTCCGTTATAAAGTGATCTAAAGGTTTCTATTTCGTAGAATAAGCTAGCTTATAGAAAGGCATTTATGCTCTAAATAATAGAGAGGTCTACTAAAATATCGCTTTAGATTATCATATAGACTATACTTTAGACTATATTCTCTATAGAGTTCTCTTAAGAATACCTTCAACTAAACTACTATTTCCAAAAGTATTTAGTGAATAAAATAAGCTAGTAAAAGAACAGCTTACTCGTAACACGTATTTTTACCTCTCAAAAACACTTAGTAAGCTATTAAGTGGGGGGTAAGCTAGTAAGAAATTTAGAGACCGGAGAGTGGTTGCGAGTAAACCATCAATTGACTGGTAAGCTGGCCCTTTACTAGTACCTCGCACTCTAAAGCTCTTCCCTGAGCAGCTATTTAACAAAGCCATGTGAATAAACTCATAAGGCAGAAGGAGAAATGAGCGAATAGCAATTTGCGTATCTTTCAACAGCCCTAAAATTGATCTCTAGCTCTCTGAGTGATTTCATGCTTGCAGTATTTGTGTGAATAATAAAAATCCCAAGTGTGAACGAGTTGAGTTATGCTTAAAATCGCAATGGAAGTGTGTTCGGAAGAAGTGAGTATAACTTTCTAGAAGTATATAAGACTTAAGTATATTAGAATTAATTCATAATTATAAATTAATTCCCAGACCGCTTTAGACACAAACGACGCAGCAGCAACTTGAACGGCCATCCATGTAGAGCAATCCATCATTGTACAAACAAAATATCGGAACAAGTTAGAAACCAGTCGTACACTGCCTGAACCTTGTTCGAAGCTGTTCGAGTAGAATGAAAATTATTTATCTGACATAAGTTCCCAGGCCCAATCTGCGAAGCTAATATTTATTTCCATCACCAATCTCCACGCGCGAAACTAGGGATCTTCGAGTTTGGGATGATAATGGGGGACCCGTGCTTGTTTAAATTGATGAGCTTGGTGCTACAAATATGGTCAGTACTCGAGTAAGCTGGGTTGGCTGTACAGACTTGAATGTAACTCTTGGGTAGAGAGGATGTTGTTGTTGTGTCTGTATCAGACGAGAGCTGGAGCCCCCGCAAGCTGAGCGGCGGGGAAAAGCTTCTTATAACGACAACTTTCAAGACCAGTACAACAACTCCATCCATTACTTTGGTTACGAGATCGTACCTTCATTGCCTGAAAACCGCAGGTGGCGGCAGAATATTCGCACACAATGAATTTGTTGCTATTAATTGTCTAGACAGATTGCGCAAAACTACACTTTTGGCACCTCAATCTCGATCGCATTACTCTCGTACTCTCCGCTCTTCCCATCCTCCATCCTCAATTTCGACATGTCGTCCGCCTCATCCTCCTGGACCCAGAAGGTCATCCAATGCCCTTCAGTCTTCACCCAATATCGCTCGCCCTTCGTCAATGCCACGTCTGGTTCGTTCGCGACCACGGCTCTCTTAACCTCGCCATTCGCCGGCAACTCAATAATGGCATGGTCGCCGGGCGCGAAATAGGCAGGCGGTCTGCGATTGATTTTGATATCGAGGCATGGCGCGGGCTTGTTCGTCTTGGTCGAGATGAAGGAGAACTTCCCCATCGCAACGGCTCGAGGGTCGAGAGGCGAAAGCCAGCTCAGGAGGAATATGCGGTGCGGCGTCTTGTTGGTGATTTTGATGTGGACAACAATTGAACCCAGGTCAGAGTTCGAGGCCAAGCCTGTCGACAATTCGACCTCGAATGGCACGGAAGCCACGATGGGAGAATCCGACATCCTGGCGGTCCACGACGAATGAATGTCTGAATACCAAAAGAGGGTGGCTGTGAGGAAAGCTGCCGCCGTGCTGAGGGCAACAAGTCGATGGATCATTGAACTCTCGAAGTTTTGAATGCGCTGGGAAGCAGAGACGCGGTAGACGGCAGAGGGGAATGCTGGAGGGGATGGGACGAGCTGGAGAGTTGAGTGTTGGGATTTCCTCGCCTGCTCGATAGACTTGGCAACAACAACTCGATCTTCGTGGATCGCAAATGGAGATTTCGATCAGGATGGCCTCGGTCAGGCACCTGAGCCCCAGAATGGAGGGGTTGTCGGGGGTGTGGCCGAAAGGGCTTAGTTAGCCGTGTTGAGGAGCTCAACAGTTATTTTCTTTACAATATCGTTCATAGAATTTTCCAGCGACCGGCTCATTTGTTACAGCTTCCATTCGACATAGTATCAGCACGTCGGTTTGTATCGAGGAGGTGATGAAGCTTTTTGCAACCATCACATCGTCCTCGCGTCGAAGTCGACAATTCTAGAAGCTTTATGCTGTGGAATACGAGCGAACTGCTGCCTCAATCCGATTGATCAATTGCCACGATGACAAGCCTGGAAGTCGGGACTTGGAATTGAGTTAGCATTCAGGAACAATCTCCGAACTTCCCATATTATTTGGGCACCTGTGTACCTGTTCCAACTCCACTGTTTTCTGCTGTCACCCAACAAAAATTGTCCGTCTCTCACAATTCCTCATTACCCCCCAACCAAGACAGACTACCATCTTTAAGAAGAATCTCAAACCCCTCGAGAAGCCTTTTTGATGTGAAATAAGCATTCACACTTTTTCTAGATCGCCATGTTTAAATGTCGATCAATTGCATCTTTGCATGATCTTCAACCGTCCTCGGCTGTTAAGAGAGGCTTGAACGAGCCTTGATTTTCCACCTTGATTTTCCATGCAAAGGCAAGGCATCTGCAAGTACAAGCCACCGCATCCAAGCTTAGCCATCTATTCGCTACCCACACAGGTTTTGAGATTCCATTCGAGCAATACGCACGAGAGATTACTCCCGCCTGCTTGCCCGTTTCTCACCTTCCTCTTTTGTCTTTCTTGTTGGCTTGGCAGCTGAGCCTACCTATCAATGATGTCTACGGTTACTGTGAATCCAAAGTTTTGGCCTACACCATCCCTTCTACTAATGAGATTGGCAACTGCCCGCTTTACTACTCTGCGTTGACGAGTTTGAGTTCTACTTGTCACGCTCGGGATCAGACGACTACTACGCTCCATGAGATGACGCGTGCGCCTGGTACTTGATAGATATTAAAAGCAGTAGTAATTATATCAGGTTTATACCTGTCTACCTAGGCCTCGTTGTTCTAAATGTCTGGAGTAATCCAAGTAATTCATCTAAACAGTTGGAACATTTTGGGACTAGAATAAGCAATTTCTAAAACATATAATGTAATGTTATCGAGGTCAGTTCATTTGGAGATATGACGGAATATGGTCCGTGCTTGGCCTTAGATATGCTTTTGCATCTCGAATAGCTCGCCTTTTAGTATATATTATTGAACTGTTAAGTATATAAGTTATAGAGATTTGATAGAAGAGATATATAACTACTACTTACATTTCTATAATATATGATGTTCTGTTTCTAGGTGCAATTGAAATAGAAGTTAGTTGTAAGCACTAACTATAATCTGCCTTATCTCTAACTACTCTTATAGCACCTAAACTAACCTCGCATATCGGGATTTGAAACCTTTGAAACTCCACTCTAACGTCGCACAAAGCTAATCTACAATCGATTCCCTTCACTTCCCTGTAGTTTATTAACCTCTTTTCGTAATGATCCTCCCGAGGAACCAAGCTCACATCAGAATCCTCCTGCACGAATGAAATGCTCGTTCGAGACTCGTTATGTAATCCTTGGGTTCCCCGGACTGGACCGGCGCCCCCGCACTTTCCCCAGGTTGGACAAGGAGGAGTTAGACTGGCACGTTGGCTCTGTTCGTGGTGAGCATCTCATCGCGCCATGTTAGCACGTTATTTGGGGGATGGGACGGCTATGTAGGCTTATTTTTGGGTGGATAAAGTTCTCTCTCTGCATCTCTCTCAAGCAAGAAGGCGAGGACCAGATACCATTTACATCTTTTCTTTTTTTGCTAAATTCATGAATTGTTGCGATCGGATTTGGATGTTTCGTACGCACGTCATTTTCTGCACTATATATTGTGTGACGACTAGACGACGAAGTTGAGAGGATCATCACCATGTCGAATATTCATGAGAATCGAGGGGGGGTGGTGAGCGCGAATGAGGGGATGGAGAGGATTACTTCGGTTGATAAATCTGGAATTGAAACCGTAAGGGATTCGAAGGTGGGGTCTGAGAGGTTGGGAAGTAGAGAGGGGGGTGATGCTGCTATCCCCAAGGGAACTATTGATCCTGTCTATGAAGCGAAGGCTAGGGTTTTGAATGCTGCGGTATGTTCGATCCTCTTCCCATCTTCGAGTCTGGGATGTGAAGGTGTGGATTCTGGGTTACGTTGCTGACCGGGTGGGAGATAGATTCAAGAAATTGGAATGGGATGGTATCAATGGCAGCTCTTTGTCGTTGTGGGCTTTGGATGGGCGAATGATAATTTATGGCCTATTGTTACTTCTTTGATTTGTAAGTTTTTATACGCTGTTGATTTCAGGAGAGAGTGCTGAGACTATTGGGTTACAGTTACGCCTATTGCTAATGAGTTTAAACCTTCGAGACCTCCGCTTTTGAGTTTGGCTCAGAATATTGGTCTGCTTGTTGGAGCAATGTTCTGGGGTTTTGGTATGTTGATCCTTTTCATGTTGGGATGGGTGTTCCATTCAACTCCTCTCGGTTTTTTTGTTTCGATGAATTACATTGACATAATGTAGGCTGCGATATTTTCGGTCGTCGGTGGGCTTTCAATCTCACCCTCGGAATAACAGCAATTTTCGGTATGGTCGCCGGCGGATCCCCAAGCTTCGCAGCCATAGGAACATTCGCAGCACTTTGGTCTTTTGGCGTCGGAGGTAACCTTCCCGTCGACTCAGCAGTATTCCTCGAATTCCTGCCAGGATCCCATCAATATCTTCTCACCATTCTTTCCATCTATTGGGCTGTGGCTCAGGTCATTGCTACATTAATTGCTTGGCCATTGCTGGGAAATATGACTTGTCAGCAGAAAGCAAAGACTTGTACGAAAGAGGAGAATATGGGATGGAGATACTTTGTTATTGCCATGGGAGGAATTAGTTTGGTGGAATTTATTGTGCGGTTTGGATTTTTTACCGTCCATGAGAGCCCAAAGTATCTTATGGGGAAAGGTAGGGATGAGGATGCCATCAGAGTTGTTCATGATGTCGCGAGGAGGAATGGAAAGACTTCTAGCTGTAAGTAATACCCTTTCCAGAATCCCCCAGATGTTTAACTCGAGAAACAGTAACAATTGATGATCTCCGAGCTTGTGAAGCACCCGGTACAACTCAACACACAGACGCCTCTACAGCTGTAAAGCGCAACCTCGAAAAAATCAACTTAACACACATCCGCGCCCTCTTCTCGTCGCCAAAGCTCGCTTTCTCAACTGCCCTCATAATGCTAATTTGGGCATTCATCGGTCTCGGCTGTGAGTACCCAGTTTCCTTTAGAAATTGTCCCCTTCGGGTACAGCCTGGAGCTGGCACATTCTTGTTTTTCAAATTTCTTAAGACATCATTAAAAATTGTCGACGTGTCTAGTCCCAGAACATCTCCAAAGGGGTATACTGACTCCAATATTTTATAGATCCCCTCTACAACGCCTACATCCCCTACATCCAAGCCACCCGTGGCGCAAAGTTCGGCGACGGCTCAACCTACCTTACCTACCGCAACTCCCTCATAATCGCCGTCCTCGGAATTCCCGGAGCCATCTTAGGCGGATTCTTGGTTGACCTCCCTCGCTTCGGGAGAAAGGGAACTTTAGCCGTTTCCACGGTCGCTACGGGGGTGTTTCTGTATGCAAGCACGACGGCTTTGACGAGTAATAGCTTGCTTGGGTGGAATTGCGCTTTCAACTTCTGTAGTAATGTCATGTATGCTGTGCTTTACGGTTATACACCGGAGATCTTTCCTACGAAGGATAGGGGGACGGGGAATGCTTTGACGGCTAGTGCGAATCGGATTTTTGGAATTATGGCTGTGGGTTTCCCTTTTCCTTTTCCCTTCTCCCCCATTTATTTTTCTCCATCGTCTTTGGCATAGGGAATGAAAGATGGTTGATGGCTGACTGAAAGTTGAAATAGCCCATCATTGCAATGTTCGCGAATCTGGAATCCAGTGCACCGGTTTACACCTCTGGGGCTTTGTTTATTGTTTCTGGACTACTGGTTGTGGCTTTACCATTTGAATCACAAGGGAAGTCTAGTTTGTAGGAGATTGACGCGTGGAATTGTAAAATGGATGTTGAAAAGAGAAGTTGGGGTTGGGATCGGGTTTAGGCTCTGGCTCTTGTGGGATAAATTATTAATGAATCGCTCTGGATATGGATTGATGTGACTTTAATGTGACTTTAGAGGATTAAACCCTCTTTTTTGTCCCCGGAAAAAAACAAGAATAGGGGCGCTTCTAATTTTTGTAGAGACTGCGTGAGCAGGGCATCTGATCACTAAATTTAGGTTGTTAATGCTCCTGTGGTCATTGCCAAGACTAGCTTTCAGAAGCACGCGAAGGCCGACGGATACAACGATTTCAAGTTTTAGATACCCCTCCGATGTGCAAAGGTCAGACATAGCAAATGTTTCGAGTACTCAGCATTGAAAACACACGACGCTTCACTCTTATGCTAACATCTGGATAACTTTAGCAGAGTTGTTTAAACTCATATTTAAGTAAGTGTTGGGGAGATCATACCATGAGCTTTAGCTTTGGACTCGGGTCCTTGATCTAAGTTAGCAATCCAATAGTTACCTCTAAAAATGCTCTCAAATTCATTACAACTGAGAACTACTAACGAAAAACATGACCGGCACGTTAAAATAGAAAGGAGAGGAGAGAAGCAAACTTCTAGGATGATTGATATGGGAACACGGGGTAAAAACGTGATCAAAATGATCGACCGATCGCTGTACAAAGGAAATGCAAACGATACTAACGAAGATAGAAACTCTTCACTTCATTTTTAGGAAGAAAGCAACCGCCTCATTATAGAAATCTCTATCCCTTACGCTTATACTACCTATTTAATATAAGTGTGTTCGCAGTAAGATAAGTAGCAGTAGCTAATAAAGAATATAACTTGATATAAACAAAGAAAAATCTCTCGACGCTTAACCATCTCGTTGGTTAGTACCTTCCATATCGTCGTATATTTTAGTTTATTTTTGCGATTTTTCCACGTCGAGTAGTAGGTTGCGGTGTTTCCCCGTCCACAAGAGGCGAGGTCCAATAAGCAACTCACTTCAATTAGCATTTACAAAAACATAAAACCACCCAGAAAAATGCTGCACAATACAGTCATCTCTAAAACCAAGTGGTAACTTCGACAAGTGGTAACTTCGACAAGTTCTAGGGTTGGGAATATGTCTTTCGATTCCCCTTTGGATGTAGCGTGGGAGGACGCCGCGCTGCCCTCCTGGCAATCTTGAGGTTTCTTGAAGCCGACCGTCGTTTTTCGAGATAAGACTATAGCTCCGAAAATATTTAGGTTAGAGCTTGGTATAAACACCAGGGTATGTTTGTGTCTAAATATCTCTGGGAATATCTCCGAGTACTCTGAGTTCTACTAGAGTACAATATTTATTCCCTAAAATGCTACCGGAAATAATCTCGACCGAGTCCTCGGATAATACCTCCGAGTGCTGCGACACTATTTCCGAGTTCATATACATCTAGATTATTTCCAAGGGAAGCAAAATTTTCCAAGTATTACTCTAACACTTATTCTATCTCCTCTCGAGATTATCTCCGAGTTCTCGAACTCTATTAACAGTAGATATCCTATCTTAGCGGAGTCTCTAAGAATATATTCAGCGTATCTAAGAATATTTCCGAATAACTCCGAGGTAAGGGCCTGTTTAGCTTACTATGAGATAATATTAAATTATCTAATAAAGATACCGGAACCTTTTAAAAGTGGCTCGGCATATATTTATTTAATTATCTAATTATCTAATAAGAAAATCCATAATCGTTTAGCTCTTTATTACAATTATTAGTAAGAGTGATAATAGCCCCTAGTACTAGTATTAATAGTAGGAGGATAAAATATATACTAGAAAAGATTTCTAATTATCGTAGTTTTAATAATAATAGAATAATTACTTTTTTTTAGTAAGAATAATCTTTTAAATAAATCTTGGATTGTTTAGCTAAATAATCTGGCTTAAAAGATATATAGGCTAAACGATTCAGTATATATTAAAGTGTTAAATATATTAAATTATCTGTTATTATTATAATGCCTTTCTAGTAGTAAATATACTAAATTATCTAAAAAATATACTCGCTAAACAGGCCCTAAGAGTAGAGTAATATTTTATATTTCTTTCTCCAAGGAATATTTCCAAACCAGAAACCTCTCCGAGTCCAAAAAAAACCCCAAAGTTATTTCCAAGCTTATTTCCATCCAAGTTCTCTAACTGAAAATATTTCCAAGTCCATCTCCTTAAATAACTACTTGAAGTCCTTTAAAAAAATACTTCCGAGCTAAGCTATATCCGAGTAAATAAACTAATCTTTGCGAACTGAAAACCTCCCCGAGAATATCTTAGTATCCTAATGATTTCCATAAAGAATATTATTTAAGCTATTATTTTTCCGCGTATATCTCCAAGTAGTTATTTCTACGACTAATAATATATTTAACATGTTCCATAGAAAAATATCTCTGAAAACTTATCTTTAAGTAAGTATCACCGAGTTAAGTCTTTCCTAAGCTATATCACTATCTCCGAGTCACTTCACTTTCTCCAGGTAAATATTTCTACGTATAATATATAATATATAACTTTTTTTTTTCAAAACCATCTCTAAGATTTTCCTAAACGGGTATTTCCGAGTAAATATGTCCGAGTAGTTATTTCGAAAACTATTCTAATAATATATATATTTCTAAATATATTTACTAAATAACGATCTCTGAGTAACTCTTCCCGAAGCTATATTAATAGCTCCGAGTAGTCCTTTCTAAGATCATTTCCAAGATTCTTTCCAAGAGTATTTCAGGCACCTATCTCTGAAAAATATTTCCGAGTAACTTTCTCTAAACACCCTCTAGAGACTCTGTAGACAGAAACTAATAATGGTGGCAGTAAACAGCAAGCTAAGTTATATTCTTCCACGCTAATAAATCCACACCAACACCCCAACAACAACTCTCAACCAAGAAGCTCGGTTATAATACTTCATCACAACCTACAACTCCTCATATTCACCGCACTTTTTCACTTTTTCACGATTGTTTAGTATTAAGTTGTATCGTAAGACGGCAGTTAGTTTGAATGTTTATAAGGGTACAGTAATTACTACTCTCCTCTCCTTCCACCCCTCTCCTTCCACCCCTCTCCTTCCACCCCTCCACTCCATCACTTAATTCCCAACTCAAACACATATCGAAAAAAAAAAAAAAAACAGCAAAATACCGCCGTGTTACACTCACAATATTACAGACGTAATCACTACAGCAATCCCCTTTTTTTAAAAAAAAAAAAACTCCCTAGTGGCAGTCTCTATGTGTTGAAAAAGAGGAGAGGAGAGGAGAGGAGAGGAGAGGAGAGGAGAAGAGAAGTGAAAACCCCGAACTATCTCTTATCCCAGGTGAGGCAGAGTAAAGCTAATCTTAAGAATCACAGACGGACGTTCACAAACCCAGAGATCCTGAAAACGACCTGGTATCAAGGTCCAAGGCTCAAATTTTAAACGACATGAAAAACGAAAGCTTGACATAAGCCTACCTCTATGAACCAAACATATTCCTCGGAAAGCAAGCTGATCAGAAGTACAGTTTACTCATCTTTTTTGTATAGACCGCAAACCACGGACATTTTTTAGTTCATTTCTATCAACATCCAAATAATATTTTTTTTACTTCCCCTCAACCAGATACCCCCTATAACTCTTGACAAACCCCTCCACCCCCTCAACAAATCTCTCAACATGTTTCCCTTCCAACTCAATATTAAGGGCAATATACCCCCTCGCCGCAAAATAAAGACCCGCATCCAACATGTGATGCCAAAACAGCGTCCTCAAAGTGCCCTCCTGGGGCCCGGAGAAATGGATGCCGAGGATGGAGCCGAGGCCTGTGATGTACATCTTCGCCTTGTCGCTTTCATTCCTTGTAATCCCATTTTTCTCAAGTACTCCCTGAACAGAAGATTTCAGATTCTCTCCGAGAGCATTGAGGCGGTTGAGTTGGGATTCGTCGTAGATATCCATCCCTACACATCCCGCGGCCATGGTTATGATGTTGTTGTTGAATGTACCTGAGTGGGAGAGGATGTTATTCCTAGGATCGAAGAGAGACATGACGCCACCTTCTCGACGGCCACCAAAGGCGCCGAAGGTCATTCCGCCACCGACCCATTTTCCGAGTGTAACGATATCAGGAGTGAGTCCGAGTTTGTGTGAGAGCCCGTGATATGAGAGGCGGGATGTCATTACTTCATCAACGATAAACAGCGCACCAAGCTCATGCGCAGTCTTATTCAGATATTTGAGGAATTCTGGGGTGCCGGGGATGGAACCACCACTTCCTTGCAACGGCTCGACGAGAATGGCTGCTAGTGTGTCTTTTGGGATCGAGGCGAGGACTTCTTTGGTCCCGGCGATGTCGTTATAAGGGGCAAGTATGAAGGAGTGGGGGAGGTTGACGTTTGAAGGGGAGGGAGTGCTGGGGAAGTAGATTGTTCCACCGTGGTAACCGTTTTTGAATGCGAGGATGTTGGGACGACCTGTTACTACTTTTGCGGCTGCGAGGGCCATGGTGTTGGATTCTGTGCCGGAGTTGGTGAATCGGACTATTTCTAGGCCGGAGGGGGAGAAGCGTTTTGTTACCTGGAGGCTGTTAGGTTCGGGTGCTTTGTCGGAGAATGTTGCTCAAGGTTGATTTGAAGAAAATACAAATTCTTTTGGGGCGTAAACATGAGCAGTGAATGCAGCTGGCGGCTTTCTCTTGGTTGGTACATTGCTTAGAGGGAGACCAGGCGACCACTTTGGGGTGAGAGTCGTGCCACCTCTCCATGTTCTCGCTCCCGTCGTGGTCCGTCGACCTTGGTGGTGGGTGACACACGGTCAAGAGCAGAGCAAGAGCAGGTCAAGAGCAGAGCAAGAGCAGAGCAAGAGAGACAAGCGACATCAAGGCCCATTAGAGGAACAACCAGAGAAGGAACCTTGGAAAGGCCTGAACAATCCAGACTGGAAGTAGGTGGTCGTTCCTTCCTTCCTCAATTTCTCGCTTTGGCTGTGGTGACACAGAGGAGGTAAGAGGAAGGAGCGATCTCGAACCCAGAGCGGAATCAAGAGTCGTACCTTCCGATCTCGTCTCATCACCCTGGTCGTGGTATTTTGTATCTTGGTGACGCAAAATCAAAAGTTGAAGTAAGAGGGAAGGAGCTGCCTCGAGTCTTCATTTGGAAGGAACGACTCGGACAACCGAGACTGGGTCGTTGCTTCCTTCCTCGCACTCCCACTTTTGTCCTGGGACACAAAAGAGGTACCTAGGTAAGAGGTAAGAGGAAAGAGGCAAGAGGAAAGGAGTGAGCTCGAGCTCTAAGCCGCGGCAAAATAATGACAGGGGAGGAACTGACTAGACCCAGAAGTTGTGCCTTTCGTTCTCAGCCTGAAGCTGCTCAGAAAATAGGTAGGTACTTAAGTACCTAGGTACCTAGGTACCTAGGCAACGAAAACGGTCCTTCCAAACAAAAAAAGAAGTTGAGAAATAGTGAAATACAACTATACCTTTCTCGCCAACTCCCTCTCATAACGATTGGGACCCCCAAAATTCCATCCATCCTTCATAGCATCCGTAACAGCACCCGCAATCTCCTCATTACTATGGCCATAAATCCCAGCTGAATACTCGCCCAGAAAATCAACATACTTATTCCCATCAAGACTAGTCAATTCACACCCTTCCCCCTTTACTGTCCATTATCAGTCGTGTGGTCACCCCAATCCATTCCCATTCAATAAAAACTTCACAAAAGTGGGGAGAAGACTACATACCGAAAGTAAGAGGAAAAGGACTCTGATGTAAAACCGTCCTCGTATTCCCCCCCGGTAAATCAAGACATGCTTCCTTGTGAGCTTTCAGACTCTCCGGGTTGGAGAGGGTGTATTTTGCTTGTACCGTTGCGACGGTGGTTGCTAAGGGGTCGTGGGGGGAGGCTGGGGAGCGAGCGGATTTGATGGAGGTGGAGCGGGAGTGAGCTGGTGATGGTGATTTCGGGTGCGAGGTTAGGGGGGAGAGGGGGAAGGGACGTGTCATTTTGAGGATGTTTATGAATACTGAAGAAGTAAATATGTCAAACGCTTTTGAAGAGTTTTGCAAATGAGGGATTGACGTGGGTGGCGGCTGTGGGAGACGATTGTGGGGGGGAAGCCGGAGACGGAGGGAGGTCGAGGGTCGAGGGTCGAGGGTCGAGGGTCGGGAAATAAATACTCGAGAGCAGCCGACGGGAGCGGGAGCAAGTTGGATTAGAATACCGATAAATACCGATGACGGCCAATTCCTGGGGCGTTTCCTAGATATGTTAGAGATGTTGAATTGCTTGAAGGAAGCGTTTCCTCGCGTTTCCTTCACTCTGTGATTATCTACCTGGATGAGGAGGTTTGACGAGCATTTATAGAACGGCCTAGGCCTTCACACCCGACCGGCCTGAAAATCGGCTTAAAAGTCGGGCGGCGGAAGCTGTCGGGCCGAACGCCCTGTCGTGAGGTGCACCAGGTGTGTCTTTAACCTGAATCAACAGCTACTAGTACGCTACACTAGTACAGATCAATCTACTCCAATTCAACCTCAACCTACCATCATGGCCGACCAAGACCAAGCCGCCAAAGATGCCGCCATGAAGCAACGCATCATCTCCCACATGAACGCCGACCACCAAATCTCTCTCTCCTACTACCTTCGCTACTACGCCAAACTCTCCTCCCGCGAAGCAGCCTCCCCAACCATGACCGATATCACCTTCTCCTCAATGACCATCTCCACGCCCACCAACAAAACCCTCACAATCCCCTTCACTCCTCCCATGAAAAGCTGGGCAGAAACCCGCAGCCGCACAGTAGATATGGACCGAGAATCCCGCGAGGCCCTCGATATCAGCAATATCCGAATCACTTCCTACGAACCCCCCTCTAAATTTCCTCAACTTCTTGTAGGTGCTGTGTGTTTTTTGGCCATGACATCTTGGGCCGCGAGGAATACGATTGTGCCCGGGACGTTGGTGTATGAACGAATTTTGGAGTGGTTTCCTTGTGGGGGTGCGCCGGGGTATATGAGGATTGCGAGGATTGCGGGACCACTTACTTTAGCTATTCATATTGGAGAGACTATTATGCTTGATCAACTAAGATTGAGGAAACATGGTGTTGAGAGGGGGACGGCGCTTTGGTGGAAGTGGGTTGGGAGTTGTATTGTTGAGGGGTTTGGATGCTTTCAGAGGATTGATGCGACGGTTTTGAGGAAGAAGTTGGAGGCGGAGAAGGCGAAGCATTGAGGAGTTTAGCTTACACCGAGAACAGAGTTTGTGCTGGTAGGTTCTGGTAGCTCGAGATGACTGGGGGAGGAACGGAAACGAGGGAACCTTGGTGTCTACGGCAAGAGTGATGATACTTTGCATTGCTCTTCTATTGTCCCCTACCCCATTTTTGGAGAAACGATAAGTTTTCTTTTACTTCTATCTTGTCGTAACACGTTTCCTTTTTCTTAATGGTGGGTTTTCCGATGAAAATGAGTCCCTCCTCGTTCTATCCTGCTAGGGGAGTTGGTTTTCCTTTCGGCTGGTGAGCTTCAGCTTAAAGTGCTACCCAAGGCAAGTAGCCCATGCAGATTAAATAATTGTATGGACGAGCTTTGGGGATTAGGAGACTGGATCTTCGTTCTCCGGTTTGTTTCTACGGTTCAAAAGCCGTACCATGTATGTCTAGCTTTCGTGTCTAGTGTCCTTTTATTATTATCTCCTCATATCCTTCAGTTTTTCAATTTTTAATTCATCAACTTCCATTTCCAGTCTCTCAAAACCAAGGGTTCGATAGGAAATTGTCTTTCCAAGCAATTACATTATAATTCAACTATAATAACAGATTCCGCGATTCGCTAGCAACAACAGTGTTCCTTGCCGTGAACCTCCGAGTCCTAAAATCATCCAGTTCAACATCCTCACTCCGACTCCCAATATCTACTTTTAAAGTATCTCTCGCTGCCATCGAACGAGGAATAGGCGTCACCGTCACCGATCTCTCCTCCGCCCTCATACCACCCCCAACAAGCAACTCCTCTTCTCTCAGAAGCCATCAAAGGCTGTGTAGCCGTCCTTCCCCCAGCAGCCCCCCTTCGTTCAAGCGGTGCCTCTCCCCTCTCAATACAATCAACCAACCAACCTCCTAAACTCTCCCTGCCTCTCCACCTCCCACTCCTCCCTATCATCCCTCTCCCTACCCCTCAAACAACACCGATCAAACCCCGCCACAAACACACCAAAAAAGCACCTGGAATCGGCGCCCACTGCCCAACTGCATACATCCCCTTACCCCTCATACTCCCCTCGAAAGATAAAACTCCCCCAGTACAATAGTAGGAACACTCATCAGCCCCAAAACCACCGTATACATTCTCCCAAAAAGTCACCCCCCGAAGCTGTGCGGCCCCGGTGGGAAACGTGGGTGGCGTCCTAATCTGAAGCGAATGCGCGTTGGGAGTAAGATGTGCGGCTGAGGGAAAGCATTAGGAGGCTGGGGAGGCTGAGGAGGCTGGCGAGGCCGAGGATAACGTCTAGAATGAGGAGAAAAAAGATACCGAGTTGGATTTTTTGGTATATAATACTTTGTAGTATGACGAGAATTTCATCCGCCCCGCGAATTGGAGAGAGGGCGTTGAAAGAGGCGGATGTGCAATTTAAAGTTAGACCTTGGAGTAACTGATCGGGGGATTGTAGTAATGTCATCCCCGAATCGGTAGTATTATCTGGTGCGAGACAATAAACTAGGGAGCTGAGATGAGGGATGGTATTAAATAACGCCTTCCTAGGTACCTATTTCTCCCTGGGATCGGGACTCGGTATCAGTCCCCAGGTCGTGACATAAAATAACAACGTCCTGATCTAGATCTACTCCTCACAACCGCGAAGATAAGAAATCCATCATATAGGTCTGAGTAACAAAGTTCCCGTGTGTAGGACAATGGTCATGGCTATGATGTCTGTGTCGAGGACTGCGGGATTCTTGCCTGTGGAACCGAGGTTGATACGCATGTGGAATATGGCGGTGGAACTAAACATTATCGCTAGCATTCGTAGTGGCGTGCTAGGATGGCGGATATGAGGGAGGTGTAGTGAAGGATGCGGGGGAGGAATCGTATTAGTCGCTTACGGGGTATACCGTATATGTAGATTGCGATTTCGGATTGGAGGTGGTGTTTAGGGGGTGGGTTGCTAGGGTGGGGTATAGGTATGAAAAGTAATAGAAAGAGGGAAAGTGTCTGGATTTCAGGATTTAGTGGAAGTGAGGGATTCAATATTAGATAACCCTGGTTTTGGGATCTTTCTTATTTTGGAAATTGGGGAGGATAGAGTAAACTGTGCTTGGGATTTTAAAGGGTGGGGGTTTTGTCTTACTATGTAAACTCCGAGCTGCGTTTTATGAGGTGTGGTTTTTAACCTGTTAGAGAAGAAAGACCTTGGGATTTTTGTAGAAAGAGAGTTGTTGTAGAGAGCGTATGTTCCGCTCGCTGAAGCGAGGTGGTGATTGGTTGCTTAATCTTTTTGGCTCCTATGGTTCTCCATTTTCGCCGTGAGCTGGGTTGGGAAGGGCTTTAGATATTGTTTTTTTGAAGTTGCTTGTGTTTATGGAATTGCTTTTTATTGGAAGTTTATGTAGGTTGGTTTACATGGTGAAAGTTGTGTGTTGAGAGGTGTACGTACGGAGAGGATAGACGAAAGTGGCACTAGACGGGTTTGAATGACTTTGTATGAAACGGAAGAGAAGATCTAGTCTCCTGTGTTGTCTTTACGAAACTTGGAAGAGAGTAAGAGTTAGAAATAGTAGTAGATATTTTAAAAACACTTTATTCTAAGGAAAGAAATCCTTGTAGTAGGTATAGTTCTAGGATTAATAATCGAAATATCTTAGAGCTAGCGTGAGAAAGGAGTAAAGGAGGAGTTAGAGCGTCCCGTATATACTAAAAGCCGGAATCGACTAAATCGTAAATCGTAAATCGCAAATCGTAAATAGCAAATTACAAAAGTTAAGAGATATAGCAAATCTTTAACTATATTATCCTATTCTCTTACTCTCTTATACTCTTACTCTCTTACTCTCTTACACTCTTACACTCTTGCTCTCTTACTCTCTTATCCTATTCTTCTATATACTACGTATACTAAGAGAGTATATGAGAGAGTAGGAGAGATAGGTGGAGGTAAGGAGGTAAGCAAACATTCCAGGGGAAGGTTTTTCCTAGCGTAGGTAACGAGCCCGGAACCACGGGTCTATGCGTTCAGGGCATTTTGAAGATTTTGCTAATTTTGATGATTTTTAGCCCCTTACTAATAATATGCCCGCTAAATTCCAAATAAAACATAGCATTATCTTAATACCTCACCCCTCTACTTCACCCGATATAAATCCTATAGAGAAGTACTAGCAGTGGATTAAACAACGACTTTATAGAAGACAACACTAACCTACTACTATAGAGGAAATACGCTAAGCAGTTACAAAGGAATAGGAGGCTATACCTTAGGATTAGATAAATAAGTTGATTTTAAAGCAGGAACATTAGGTTACTATACTTATATAACGCTATAGGTGGTATACTCCTAATTAAATTAAGTCACTATTCATTAATATAATGATTTATTGTAAAAATGCCCTAAACGCACAGACCCGTGGTTCCGGGCTCGTAAGAGGAGTTTAAAGTAAACATTCCCTCTACTCCTCCCTCTTCCCTTCTTTCTCTTTCTTCTCTCTTATTTATCTAAAAACAATAGGAAGAATATAATACGAGAGTTAGGTAATAGAGAGTAAGCATATAATAGCGAGGAGGCGATGTTACTACTATATATATAATACTCGTTCTCTCTCCCTATCCTCTAATTAATTGCTATAGATAGTCTTAATATAGAGATGGGGGGAGGGGGAGAGAAGGAGGGAGAGAGAACTTAAATTAAAAAGATATTACATTTTATAGTTATAAAAAGTACGATTTACGATTTGCGATTTAGTCGTTTCCGACTTTTGGTAAATACGGGATGCCGTAGGAGTAGAGTAGTAGCTACTACCCTACTTTACTTAATCGAATTCAAGTGCTCCTGGAGGAGATTGATATTTAAAGTATATTTCTGATATTTTATGATACTAATAATAGAAATGTGAGAGGCATATCCGCTGTTCGTGGTTGTTAACCTCGGCCAAAGTTTTCTGACCTTTTTGGTGAAGGAACATTGAGGTTTACAGATCCTAGTCGGGGAAGAGTAGACTCAGCGAAAGAAGAGTCTCATCTATAAGAGATTGTGGGAGGGAGCAGAACTGAAGATTGGCTGCCCATCTTCATTAGTAAGGTATCGTCGAAAATAAATCAGTATCAACCTAATCTGTTAGTCATACAAACACGTTTTCAATGTGTACACTTTCAGCCTCCGATTATCACGTTGGAATAAAAGGTGCTCATTGAAATTGCAAGTCCACTCGATACCGATCCCTCCCAGGCGGCGTAAGTTGATAGCTGTAAAGTCCTTTCCAAGAACAATATCGTCTTTCGTTCTGAAAACCGAACTCTCTGGCCATGAAAACAGACCTCCAATAAAGCTTTACAAGGTTGAGGTTTCATTCTACTAGACAGTCGTGGTCGCTGGTGCGAAAACCTCCTCTCGTGTATCGATTGTGAGCTATAACCGGAGAACAAGATTGTTTGTATTATTGAGTTCTCGCTCGGTTTTTGGATTCGTTTCCAATCCAAGCTATTCTTTGATTATTTTCCGGACCTCTGGTCGTTGGGAATGGGTGTTTGAGCGCGCAATATTGGCAACTTCAAGTAACTGTTCGTGGAACTCAACCACAAGTGATTTCGATATCGTTTCGGACTCCAAGATCTAACGCTTCTCGTGTGGCAATGTAATGGGAAAATCGACTTTTCGTTCTTTCTATAATTACTCTACAATAACACTCCTAAAAATTAATTACTTGGTTGGCAGTCGTATTAAGGTATCTCGATTATTGTTTTTGGCACTTAAAGTGTAATTTAGTCTCATTCAAAGCGACTGACGCGGTGGTGAATGTTTTTTCAAAGCATGATTGTAGAAACCCCCAACAAAGTGAGTATCAATAAACTTTTGTTGGCCAACAATTGCTCTCTCTCAGTGAGCTGAGTCAATCCTTCACACAATCACGCCAAAAATTTTAAGCAAGAAGGGTGGCTAAGAGCTTGAGGGCTTATAGCCACCAACCAAGCTGAATCAAGTTCAATCCCATCGGAAGAAGATGTCTAGTGAATCAATTCTATTATAGAATATCATATAAATGAAGAAATCTTCGTTAATCTAGGGGGTTCCATTGCACTTAAAGTCATTCATCTTTCGCAAGTGTGGCACAAACAAACACTATAAAATTGGAACTCCGTGCTTTCCGTAATCACTTTTTGAAAACATTCCACGGGCTCCCCAGAAACAAATCATCAAAATTCACACCCAACCTCTCAACCTCTCACATCAATTTGAATCCAAAACTGCTACCTAGTCGTCATGTCTCGAAATATTATGGAACTTCCTCGAGAAGTTCGAAACATGATTTGGGGCGAGCTCCTTTTAGTCGAAAACAACCTCACAATGGCCGATTTCCCAGACCATTATGGAAGCGTCGGTTATGGACTCACTGGCATCCCACCACCTTCCCGCTCGTCTTTTACAAGGAATGCTAAGCTTCTCATAACACCATATCCCGCCGAGGTTAGAGGTTCTTGGGGGCTCCCATCAAATGCCACATCAATCTTCCGCGTCAATAGGCAAGTCTCCAAGGAGACTCTATCGTTTTTCTATAGAGATAACGCGTTTGTATCTCTTCAGGCGGGAATTGTCTCTGCAACAGATAATATGATTGGACGTCGCACCATTCTTCACGACTTTGTTGCCAGATCGATTCCTTTGCGTATAAGGAAGGGTTCGCCTAAGCCGCCCGAAGTGCTTTTGACCATCTGCTTATGGCAGGATTACCGACAAATAGTCTTTGAAAACACTGCTCGTGGAATCAAGACCGCCAATATACCTAGCCGCTATCTCCCTACACTGGTTCAGGTCATCAATAGTCTTCATTCCCCTCTACTAAATCATCCAGACCCTCACTATTTGACACGCAGTGCCTGTATACTTCCTATTGATCTTATCATAAGGGAGTTCAATGATTCACAGACTTTGGAGAGCCCTTACTATGATATGAGGCCTTTTATCGAGAAAGCAGTGGTTGATCTGAGGGGCATCCGCCAGTCCGATCGAAGCTCAATGAGAATGGTTATCCATGGTTTGGATAATGACACCATCCAGGAACTTGTCAAAATTTCGAAGTTACAGGCTTGGAGAGCAGAACAATATGTTGCTGAAGCGAAGCATTTCATTGAGAAAGCTGCTCTAGAGGAGGACAACAACAATGAAAGCGCTTACGCTCAACTTAGGATCGCCGAAACGATGTTGGGTTTTACCACGAGCAATCAAGGTATTAGAGCGAAAGACACAAACCGGCGATTGGCATTCGAAGCAACAGTTCCCTCTTCCCTTCTTTCTCTTTCTCTCTTATTTATCTAAAAAAATAATAGAAATACTATAATATAAGAGTTAGGTAATAGAGATTAATAGTACGGAGGCAATATTACTACTATATATATAATACTCGTTCTGTCTCTTTATCTTTTACTTAGTTACTATAGTTAAGACTATCTAGTCTTAATATAGAGAGAGGAAGAGAGAGAAGAAGAAGAGAGAGAGAACTTAAAGTAAAAAATATTATATTTTTATAGCGATTAAAGAAGCTATATCGAGAGTATAGAATAAGTAAAGTGAAGTTAAAGTAGATACTTGATTCCTAGAACTATAAGAGAGAGTATAAGACTTTAAATACTATACTTCTTACTTAAAAGATAGGGATTATTAGGTAATTCTTTATCTAACCTACTTTTATCTTATAATATACCTCTTAAATAACCTTTTCTAATTAGGAAAGCGTTATTTACTATATATATAGATTTAATAACCTAACCTCTTTCTTTTCTTTTTATAACTTCTTTAAAACTCTCCTACTACTACTAGACTACTATAGCATATACTACCTAATAAAAAACTATAGTAAGAAGCTTATATTTATCTTTTCTAAGCTCTTATATTAACTAAAATAGCCTCTCTTTTAGATCTCTCGTCTTCTAGATAGTAAGACCTCTATAAATACTAAGTCTATACTCGTTTATAAGTATTATAAAGATAAAGTTAATAAGAAAGACGTTAAATATATAATTAATAGATTAAAACCTAGACGTTATATACTTATAAGTTCTTTTAAGCTTATTAATCCTAATACTATGTTTTAGCTAACTATATAAGAATAGTAAATATTAAATCTCTTATATATTTCCTCTTCTAGTCTAGTTATATTCTAGAGTAGTATACTTAATAGATTTTATATTATTAATGTTTCTAAAAATAAGCTAGAGAAGTTAAAAGTTATAAGCTCTAATTAATATTAAGCCTCTAAAGACGATTCTAAACCTAAAAACCTTCTTAAGAAGCTTCTAGTTATTAATACTAGGCTTTTAAACAAACTTCTTAGTAATAATATTAAGTATCTAACTATTAGTAGTAAGAGCTTACTTACTATGCCTTCTATTAAAAAGGCTTATTCTAATATTTTAAATTTTTAAGAAGCTCTTTATAAGAGCTATATTACTTCTATAGTAGCTAGTAAATTAACTAGTTACTACTATAATATAGAGTTAAAAAAGGTAGTATATTATTTTAACTATACTATTAGATACTTATATAAAACGCTACTAAGTATCTATCTCTCTTTTATAATTACCTTAACTAAAAATCTTAAGAAATATTAGACTAATATTAGTAATAAAGTTTATATAAAGCTTTATTTAGTTAGTTCTCTACTTCTTATTTTATTTCTTTAGCTAATTTTATAGATTTAGAAGTAAAAGAAGTTATATAGTATAATCTATATAAGACTTAAATAGGGTTTTAGAAGCTCTTAGTTATCCTTAGTTTTAAACTATACTTATTACTATAAGGAACCTAATAGCTTTTAGAGCTCTACTTCTAATAATAAACTAGATAGTAATATTTCTAGAGTTTTAAAACATAGTAACTATATTCCTAAGAGTACTTCTTTTATAGCTTCTACTTTAAATAGTACTCTATTTATAGGAGCTAATACTTATAGTTAAACTAAGAGCTAGAGTACTTCTTATAAGAGTTCTACTATTTATAGTAAAGATAATATCTCTCTTTCTAAGTAGTAAAAGTCTACTTAAAAGCTTTTAAAAGTTCTTTTAAAGAGTTATTCTAAAAAATCTATTCTAAAGTCTATTCTAAGAAAGATTATTTTAAAGAAAACTACTTCTATAAAGTTAGTTTCTAAGAAGTTATCTTCTAAGAAGCTTATTAATAACTATTCTAAGTATTCTTTAAAGAGTTATAAGTATAAGAAGAATGTTTCTAAGAGTAAGAAGTCTAAAGATAATAATAGTAATAATAAGTCTAATAGTATTAATCTTAGTAATACTCTTAATAAAATAGATATAGTACTTACTACTCTTAATAAAACTATTTCTAAGTATTAGAAGAAGTATTATTAGTTAGTTAGTATACTTTACGTTTATATAATAGTAGTTAGTTTCTTTAAAACTTTATATTTATATTTAGTTATACTTTTTAAAAGAGTTTTATAATACTTAATTACTAAGTATATAATAATTAAATAAATAAATAAAATCTTAAATAAGCTTATAATACTCTTTAAATAATTATAATATAAAAAAGAATAAAACTTCTTAAAAATATAGAAGTAAAATAATAAAGTAAAGTATAATAATATATAAAAATAATAAAGAGTATTATTTACTATTCTAGAAAAGTGTTTTTAAGTTAAAAGTATAGTTTTAACCTAAAAATTAGTATACTTTCACCTTTTAAGAGAGTATTTTATTAAGTAAATAAACGTCTTAAAGATTAAGTAAAGCTTTAAAATATTTAAATTTATATCTAGATAAGACTAGTATATTATTTATTAGTAAATAAATAACCTAGAAAAATCTCTTCTATTACTTCTAATAAAGCTATATATTCTAGATATTTATATATTAAAGCTTTATAGATATTCTCTTATTTTCCTTAGTAATTAATTAAATAGTTTATTAATTATTATAGAATATATTCTATATCTTATCTAAATTAAGCTATAGTTTCTTAAAAAGACGCTTTAATACTATTCTTTCTATACTTAGTAGCTTTACTTCTAAAAGCTTAGCTTCTATTATTAATATTATAATTATATTCTATTATAAGGCTTTCTAAGCTATAAGTTTACTAAATACTAATATTATATATCTATTAAAAGATCTTTAAGTTTCTAGATTATTAGTATATAATATATCTAAGATAAGTACTAGTTATATACTCTTAAGCTCTCTTTTATATATAATTTCTAAGAACCTTATTCTAAATAAGTATTAAATATACTAATTTATTATAGCTATATATTTATTATTTAAGTTAGTTAAGAAGTATAAAAGCTAGTGTCGGTATATATTTAAGAGTAAATAGCGATTCGGATTAGTATACGTAGGTACACGTGATTCTCGCTTAAGGGCTACTTAAGTAGACATCGTAGCTAGCTTTACTCGGTATATACGAACGATAATATAACTCTTTTTATATCGCTTTTATGACTATAAGTTATACTAATAGCTAGGAAGTAGTAAATATAATATCTAGTTATATTATAATTATTATATAGAGTACTAAACCTACCTTCTTTTAATAAAACTTTATAAACATAGGTTTTACTATTCTTTAATTCTTTTTTAGTTTATATATTAAAAGTAGTATACTTAAGTAATCTTTATTAATAAGCTTAAATCGTTTAATAATTTATTTAATATTATATTATAAGAGAGCTATATCTTTTTCTATACTCTATCTTTATAGACTTTTACTCTAAGATACTATTTTATATTACTAAGTAAGTATAGTTTATATAAAAGCTTTAGTTTATCTATTATAACTCTTATTAAAGATATATTATTTTAATAGTATATTATCTATATATTATCTATATAAAAGATTATAAAAACCTTTTTTAAGAGATCTATATAAATATAAAGCTCTTCTAAATAGAGTATTAAGCTATATTCTTAAAAAGTAGTTATAAAGTATTTAAACTATAAAGCTAGAGAATCTCTTAACTTATAAAGTACTCTATCTAATTTAATATATAATCTCTCTTATTAATATCTATCTAAAAGTTAGTAAACTACTAGAAGAGCTCTTATATCCCTTTCTTTATTAATAAACACGTTTATAATATTATATTACTTAATCTCTAGATTAAATCTAATAGCTATTATTATAACTATTTAGAATAATCTTATTATAAGTATAGTAGTATATATTAAAAGAATAGTATCTTTTTATTAAAGATTACCTCTAATTATAAACTAACCTTTATAGAGTTATATTTATATATAAATACCTACTTTAAAAGTAATAGTTTTATTTTAGTATTCTATCTTTTAATTATATACTAGTCTTTTCTTTTCTCTAGGTTTTTAATTTTAAGCTCTAAATCGTCTTTAAAGTACTTACTAAGTAGATAGTTTATAAGTTCTCTTTATAATTTTAGTTCTTTTAGTAGTTTTAACTAATAAAAGTATAAGTATCTAAGCTTTAAAAGCATTTCTTCCTCTATTATTACTATTATAATAATATAGTAGATATCTTATAAGTTCTCTTTATTTAATACTATACTCTTTAATAAAAGCTAAAAAGTATTAAAGAAATAATTTAAATATTCTAGAATAGCTTATTAGAGCTCTATCTTAATTAATATAGCTAGTAGAGTAGAGATTATTATATCTCTAGTATCTTCCTCTCTAGGTTAACCTCTCTTACTCTTTCTTAATATAAGTAGATATACTTTCTTTATATATCTTTACTTTATTTTAAGCTCTTTTAAGTTTTTACTTTTTATATTTATTATTTCTTACTCTTTAGTTAACTTTATATTAAAAGTTCTTTCTTATATACTACTTTATTATTAAAGAGGCTTACTCTCTTTATTTTATTAGAAGATTCTCTCTAGTCTTTTATTACTTATCTTAATTAGTAAACTACTTAAGCCTTTTATACTTTTAATATTATTTTATAGTTAGAAGAATCTTATAAGTACTTATTAGAAGAGTTTTATAGTTTATTAAAAGATTTCTATATTTTACTTATTTTAAGAGCTTATAACTTATTCTAGTATACTTTTAAGTTTAGGTATTACTCTAAGTAATAGAAGTCTAAACCTAGAAGAGATTATATCTCTCTTTTCTAGCCTTACTTCTAAGTTTTAGCTAATTAAAGCTTTACTTAATATATATTATAGAAAGGACATATTACGAGAAGAATACGTAACTACACTAGTAGACCTATATATAGTTACGAGAGTGCTTTATACTCTCCTCTTCTCTTTAGACGTTTATTACTATACTATATAAGAGATTACTTTCACGTATTTCATCGGGCCTAGCTATAAGCTCTTAATCTATAATCTGTCTCTTATACTATATAGTAGTAATACTCTAAAATCCAGTAACCTCTCTAAATCGACCCCGCTTACTAAAACCGCTTCTGCTAACTATATCGTCCTCTCTCTCTCTTCTCTCTTATCCGCTTCCTAATCTTATAATTCGAATACTCGATTAGAATCTAGCTATTAGTACGTATACTGTCTAGTAATAAGTATAACCGTCTCCTAGCTCTCCGGTAGATTAGTAAGAAAGATAAAGGACACCTCTCTTACGCTCTTTCCGCTCTATATATATATACTCTTCGATCTTCTAAGTAACCTCTCTTTGATCTTTCGAGTAACCCCTCTTCTCTTACGCTCTTTCTACTCTATATATATATACTCTTCGATCTCTTAATATATACTCTCTTCGATCTTTCGAGTAACCTCTCTTCTCTTACGCTCTTTCCGCTCTATATATATATACTCTTCGATCTCTTAATATACACTCTCTTTGATCTTTTAAGTAATCTCTCTTTAATCTCTTAAGTTCTAAGTCCTTGATTCTTACGTCTCTGCTCCGATGTCGACCTCTGAGACTCGGTTTTATCACCTCTCCTCTTCTCTTTTAGTATTCTATACGTTACTATAGCAACGGCTGTCTTAATAACCTTACTATCTACTTCTCGATAACTTCGTATATCTACCGACTATACGTCTATATAACTTCGTACGTCTGCCGACTATACGTCTATATCTTATTGAATTCTTACTTCTTATATCGATATACTCTTCTAAGACGTAGTATAGGCCAGGAATATACACTAGTATTACGTATAGTTTAAAGCGCTCTTAAGTATCTTAAAGGAAAGGAAGAGAAGGAACACTATTATATATAACACTAGCTAGAGTATACGACCTCTAAAGCTAGCTATAACTTAGAGGGAACTTACTTATAGCTAGAAGTCGGGTGATATTATAGCTTAATAAGACGTGGCTATATAGACGCTAGCTAGGGTATACGACCTCTAAAGCTAGCTATAACTTAGAGAAAGCTTACTTAAGAACTAGAAGACGAGTTATAGCCTTATTTATTTCTTTCTTTTGTTTCTTTTACCTTTTTAGGTCTTTAGAGCTAACCTTTCTTTTAGACAGGTATGTTACGAGAAGGACATGTTACGGGAAAGACACGTGACTATACTAGTAGACCTATATATAGTTACGAGAGTGCTTCGCACTCTCCTCTTCTCTTTAGACGTTTATTACTATACTATATAAGAGATTACTTTCACGTATTTTATTAGGCCTAGCTATAAGCTTCTAATCTATAATCTGTCTCTTATACTATAATATATTAGTAGCTTTAGATAAGAAATCTCTTACTAGTTTAGCTCCTAGTTTTAGTTTTTCTATACTCTCTATTTTATATATATTAATACTTTTAAGTAAGGCTTTAACGTCTTATTACTTCTACTTAACTATATACTATACTACTATATAAGTAATTATAATAGATTATTATTCTATTTTTTTATATTCTAGTATATAAAAGATTTCTTTATTAAATATAATATTCTAAGTTATAATAACTTAATTAAGCTATAGAACCTAGATATAATAGATATTTAATAAGATATATCTAATTAAATAACTTATATAAGCTTTAGAATTAACTTTAAAAGCTCTTTTTTTAACTTCTTATTCTCTCTTCTTTTTTAGTAGATAAGCTCTAGATTTATAAATATAGATTTTATTTTAATCTAGTCTAAGGTCTTTTATTACTAAGTTTCTAAACTTTAAATTATACTAGTAGAAATAATTATTAAACTATAATAAGAGTATCTTATTTAGTATCTTAAACTTATTTCTTTAGTTAAGACTTATATTATAAAGCTAGATTCTAGCTATAGTTAACTTAGTTTAGAGTTATTATAGTAAGTTAGTAGTAGATAATATTTTAATTAAGTATATAATTACTTCTTATTTTACTCTCTCTACTTCTCTATTTAGTTTATAAGTATAAGTTAGTATAAGTTCTAAGTCTATTCTAATTTCTATAGCTTATAAAGTATATTCTAATACTCTATATTATAGGATTATTAATTTATTATTATTATACTTAAGTATTATAGAACAAAGGTAGGTTAGACAAAGAATCCTCTAATAATCTCTATCTTTTAAGTAAGGAGTATAGTATTTAAAGCCTTATACTCTTCTCTATAGTTCTAGGAATTAAGTATCTACTTTAACTTTACTTTACTTATCTTATACTCTTAATATAGCTTCTATAATTACTATAGTTATAAGCTTAGTTAGTAGATAAAATACTACTTCTACTATACTAATTATATTAGCTTTATCTTCTTTTTATCTATTCTTATCTTCTTCTTAAAAGTACTACTTTTATAATAGTAAGCTTACTCTTAACTAAAAAAGTCCTTCTTACTAACTAAAACTTATAGCTTATATAGTATAACTACTTCTTTTATATTACTTACTAAGAAAGAGTCTAAGAATACTTTAATTTAAATAGCTTTAATACTAAGAATACTAATAAGCTTAAAAGACTCTATTCTATAATTAAATAAGCTATACTTAATAGGAATATTAGACTTAAAGAAGCCTAGCTTATAGTAAATAAAGCTTAAGATATACTCTTAGTAGCTTAATATATAGAAAGAGATCTACTAGAACTACCTCTCTTAGTAATAGCTAATAATATTAAAGAAGACTTTAAAGATAATATTAAAAGATATACTTTTAAAATTAATAAGCTTTATACTATATAAGATAAGATATATAAAGTTAGCTTCTAAGTAGAGAGTATTATAGATAAGTCTATACTCTTAAAAGCTTAATCTTTACTTAAATATACTAGGAAATTTACTTTTTAGAACCTAATTTAAAAGCTTAAAAGTAACTTAGTACTAATATTAGAAAGTATAAAAAATATAGTATATATAGAATACTAGAATATACTTATTTAAACTAAATTAAGGTTTATAAACTCTAATTACTAGTTCTTTAACTAGAAACGCTATTATAACTAAGTAAAAAATTTTTAACTTTTAGAGATTAAGAGTCTACTTATAGTAAAAGACTTCTTAGATATAGTTTATTAAATTACTCTTACTTAAGTAATAAGTTAAAAGATATAGTTAATTAATAATATAGAGCTTAAGAAAGGAGTTATATTATTTAATAATCTTATTAAAATGTTTTTAAGAATCTTATATAAATATTTTATATTAAAGACTAGTAAGAAGGCTAGTAGAATGTTCTCTATTCTTAGAAGTAGAAGTAATAACTTATCTAATTCTAAGAATAGAGTCTAAAATAGAGGTTCTAATAATAAGAAATATCTATATAAGACTAGTTAAGAATACTTTTAAAAACTAGTTAACTATTAAACCTTAGAATTTATACTTACTAGAAAGTATAATTCTACTTTTAATAATCTTTTAAATAATAAAGAGTTAAAAGAGATTATATAGTATTTAGAAGCTCTTTTTTAGATAAACCTTTAAAAGAAACTAATTAAAAAGTTTCTTATAATATAATCTAAGTTTAGAAAAGGATCTATAAACTTTACTAATAGTACTTAGAGGTTATTAAAATACTTTATTAAGAATATAAGTATTATAATCTTATTTTTAGAGCTTTTAACTAATCTAGAAAGAATAAACTAAGCTTTAAAATAAGGAATCTATATTTTCTTAGTTAAATATACTAGATACTCTCTTATAGATTTAATACTTTTTAATAATTATAGAGTAGTCTATCTTATTAATAGTAAGAATATACTTATTTTAAGAACTTTTAAGTACTCTAATAATATAGTAGAATTAGAAATAACTAGTATTTTAATTAGTAGAATAAGAATAAGAGTTATAAAGAACGTTTTTAGAGGTAAGAGAGAAAGTAACTTTATAGATCTAACGTTTATTAATATTACTATTATTAAGAGCTTTTATTTTAATATTATCTTAGAAGTATATATTAAAGAATTTAAAGTATAGTATAATAAGTATAACTATTTATTATATTTTAGACTTATAAAGAATTATATAGTTATTAAATCTTTAATTTATATAGTAAACTTAGTCTTATTTAAATATAACTCTATTAATAACTATATTAAGTTTTAAAACCTTTAAGCTATATTTACTTTAATATATTTAATACTTTCTAAAAAGATTAACAAATACTTTTATAAGAAGATAAGAGACTATACTAGACTAAGAAGCGATTTAGTAGAAATATAGTATAGATAATTAGAATATCTAGAATAAGAAGCTTTTAAAGCTCTAGTCTAGTTAGTAAAGAACGTAAAAATTATAAGTATTAAATAAGTAAAGTACTTATACTATACTATTACTTATACTTAGAACGTTATTTTAAGATATATCTTTAAGAATAGAAGTATATAACTATTCTAGTAGTACTTATAAGATCTATTTAACTTCTTAACTAGATATAATAGAGCTAAATAGCTTCTTTTACTAAAAGAGAAGTATAGTAGAAAGCTCTTTAGATTTATAATAACTAATAAGAGAGGAGAAATAGTATTTAAAAAGCTTAAGAACTTTAAAAGATAGATTAGATAGTAATATAGTCTTTTAATTTATAAGCTTAAGTATAATAATAATAAATTAGTAATCCTATAGTATAGAGCCTTAGAATACACTTTATAGGCTATAGAAATTAGAATAGACCTAGAGCTTATACTAACTTATACTTATAAGCTAAATAGAGAGGTAGATATAATAATAAAGTAGAAGTAGAGTAGAGAAGTAGTCTATTCGTAGTTATTAATACGAAAACTAAAGGTAAAGAGCGAAGATAGCTCTAAACGATACTAATATATAGGATTCTGCTAGGTAGTAAGGAGTTATATAATAGGTTTAAAACTATTATATTTCTCTCTCTTTAGTAGAGCTCGCTCTTAAGCTCTATACCTATATACTTATCTATCTATATATCTACTAGTTCTAGCTTCTACTCTTACTCTTTCTTCTACTAAGGCAGCTATAAGATACTAGCTCTATATAAGTAGTAAGGTGCTAGCTTTATATAAGTAGTAAGGTGCTAGCTATACGCTAAGTTGTCTAAAACTCTCTATATTCGCTCTCTAATACTAATCTATATAATCTACTAAGCGACTAGTATATACTTCTATAACTTTATTAATTACTAAAGTATAGGCTTTAAGAGCTTTTATAATATTAGCTTTTATAATATTAGGAGAAAGAGGAGAAGGCTTTAAGAGTTATTAGAAAACAATATAGCTAAAAGTAAGAAGGTCTACTTAAAAGGCTTCTCTTATTAGAGTATAGAGCTCTTTAATAGTAGGAGGCTTAGATTAACTAATAACGAGCTAGATAAGCTATCTTATTAAAGTGTTAATTATATAAGCGTATTAATGTTTCTTCTTAATAAGAGAGCTAAAGTTATATACCTAGTATACGATATTAGAGTCTATTATTAGAGTAGTTAGATACTAGCTATTTAAAGAGAGAGAGAGAGGAGTCCGTAGACGCTAGAAAGAGAGGATCCGAAGATACTAGAAAGAGAGGATCTAAAGATACTAGAGAGGGGTTAGATACTAGAAGAAGAGGATCTAAAGCTAGAAGGGAGTCTTAAGCTTAGTGTTGATTTAGAGGTTACTAGCGAGGGGTCTAGGAAGCTATTTAAAAAAGAGTTCGTAGAGTCGGCAGTAGAGAGGCTAGAATAGAAGTCCATAGACGCTAGAGAGAGGTCTTAAGCTTAGTATCGATTCGAGAGTCGCTGGCGAGAGGTCTAGGAAGCTGTTTAAAGGGGTTCGTAGAGTCGGCGGCAGAGAGGCTAGAATAGAAGTAAAGTTAAGAGCCTAATAAGAAGAGTAACCTTTAGTTTAATATAATAACAAAGTAGGAGTAGAGTAGAGAAGTAGTCTATTCGTAGTTATTAACACGAAAACTAAAGGTAAAGAGCGAAGATAGCTCTAAACGATGCTAATATATAGGATTCTGCTAGGCGGTGAGGAGTCACGTGACAGGTCTGAAACCGTCACAGTAGAGAGAGTAGAATAAGAAGTAATTATATACTTAATTAAAATATTATCTACTACTAATTTACTATAACGTTTCTAGACTAAGTTAACTATAACTAGAATCTAGCTCTATAATATAAGTCTTAACTAAAGAAATAAGTTTAAGATATTAAATAAGATACTTTTATTATAGTTTAATAATTATTTCTACTAGTATAATCTAAAGTTTAAGAATTTAGTAATAAAAGACCTTAGACTAGATTAGAATAGAATCTATATTTATAGATTTAAAGCTTATCTACTAAAAAAGGAGAGAGAATAAGAAGTTAAGAAGAGAGCTTTTAAAATTAATTCTAGAGCTTATATAAGTTATTTAGTTAAATATATCTTACTAAATATCTATTATATCTAAGTTTTATAACTTAATTAAGTTATTATAACTTAGAATATTATATTTAATAAAGAAATCTTTTATATATTAGAATATAAAGAGGTAGAATAATAACTTATTATAATTACTTATATAATAGTATAGTATATAGTTAAGTAAGAGTAATAGAACGTTAAAGCCTTACTTAAAAGTATTAGTATATATAAAATAGAGAGTATAAGAAAACTAAAACTAGAAGCTAAACTAGTAAAAGATGTCTTATCTAAAGCTACTAAAATACTAAGTAAAGCTTTAATTAGCTAGAACTTAAGAGTAAGATTAGAAAAGAGAGATATAATCTCTTCTAAGTTTAGACTTCTATTACTTAAAGTAATATCTAAATCTAAAAGTATACTAGAATAAATTATAAGCTCTTAAAATAAGTAAAATATAAGAATCTTCTAATAAACTATAAGACTCTTCTAATAAGTACTTATAAGATTCTTCTAACTATAAAATAATACTAAAAGTATAAAAGGCCTAAGTAGTCTACTAATTAAAATAAGTAATAAAATACTAAAAGGAATCTTCTAATAAAATAAAGAAAGTAGAACCTTTTAATAATAAAGTAGTATATAAGAAAGAACTCTTAATATACTAGTTCTAGAAACTTCTAATATAAAGTTAACTAAGAAGTAAAGAATAATAAATATAGAAAGTAAAAATCTAAAGAAGTCTAAAATAAAGTAAGAATATATAAAGAAAGTATATCTACTTATATTAAGAAAGAGTAAAAGAGGTTAACTTAGAAGAGAGAATATTAGAGATATAATAATCTCTATTCTACTAGTTATATTAATTAAGCTAGAGCTTTAATAAGTTATTCTAGAATATTTAAATTATTTCTTTAGTACTTTTTAGCCTTTATTAGAGAGTATAGTATTAAATAAAGAGGACTTATAAGATATCTACTATATTATTATAATAGTAATAATAGAAGAAGAAACACTTCTAAAACCTAGATACTTATATCTTTATTAGTTAAAACTACTAAAAAAACTAAAATTATAGAGAGAACTTATAAACTATCCTCTTAGTAAGTACTTTAAAGATAATTTAAAGCTTAAAATTAAAAACCTAGAGAAAAGGAAATACTAGTATATAATTAAAAGATAAAATACTAAAATAAAACTATTACTTTTAAAGTAGGTACTTATATATAAATATAACTTTATAAACTATTTAATTTAATATTAAGCTTAGCTTATAGTTAAGAGTAATCTCTAATAAGAAGATACTATCCTTTTAATATATACTACTATACTTATAATAAGATTATTCTAAATAGTTATAGTAATAGCTACTAGATTTAACCTAGAGATTAAGTAATATAATATTATAAATATGTTTATTAATATAAAAAGAGATATAAAAGCTCTTTTAGTAGCTTATTAATATTTAGATAAATATTAATAAAAGAGATTATATATTAAATTAAATAGAGTACTTTATAAGTTAAGAGATTCTCTAGCTTTATAATTTAAATACTTTATAACTACTTTTTAAGAACATAGCTTAATACTTTATTTAAAAGAGCTTTATATTTATATAGATCTTTTAAAAAAGGTTTTTATAATCTTTTATATAAATAATATATAGATAATATACTACTAAGATAATATATCTCTAGTAAAAGTTATAATAGATAAACTAAAGCTTTTATATAAACTATACTTACTTAGTAATATAGAATAGTATCTTAAAGTAAAAGTCTATAAAGATAAAGTATAGAAAAAGATATAGCTCTCTTATAATATATATATTAAATAAATTATTAAATAATTTAAGCTTATTAATAGAGATTACTTAAGTATACTACTTCTAGTATATAAACTAAAAAAGAATTAAGAAATAGTAAAACCTATATTTATAAAGTTCTATTAAGAGAAGATAGGTTTAGTATTCTATATAGTAATTATAATATAACTAGATATTATTTTTACTACTTTCTAGCTTTTATACTTCTTAACTAACCTAAATAATAAATATATAGTTATAATAAATTAGTATATTTAATACTTATTTAGAATAAGATTCTTAAGAATTATATATAAAGGAGAACTTAGAGGTATATAACTAGTACTTATCTTAGATATATTATATATTAATAATCTAGAAACTTAAAGATCTTTTAATAGATATATAATATTATTATTTAGTAGACTTATAGCTTAAAGAGCTTTATAATAAGATATAATTATAATATTAATAATAAAAGCTAAGCTCTTAGAAGTAAAGTAGCTAGGTATAGAAATAATAATATTAAAGCGTCTTTTTAGAGAACTATAGCTTAATTTAGGTAAGATATAGAATATATTCTATAATAATTAATAAACTATTTAATTAATTACTAAGGAAAATAAGAGAATATCTATAAAGCTTTAATATATAGATATTTAGAATATATAGCTTTATTAGAAGTACTAGAAGAGATCTTTCTAGGTTACTTATTTACTAATAAATAATATATTAGTAGATAGACTTATAAAAAACTTATCTAGATAAAATTTTAAATATTTTAGAGCTTTACTTAATTTCTAAAACGCTTATTTACTTAATAAAACACTCTTTTAAGAGGTAAAAGTATATTAAATTTTAAGTTAAAAACTATATTTTTAGGTTAAAAACACTCTTCTAGAATAGTAAATAACACTCTTTATTATTTTTATATATTATTATACTTTACTTTATTATTTTATTTATATATTTTTAAGAAGTTTTATCTTTTTTTATATTATAATTATTTAAAGAGTATTATAAGCTTATTTTAGATTTTATTTATTTATTTAATTATTATATACTTAGTAATTAAGTATTATAAGACTCTTTTAAAGAGTGTTATTAAATATAAATATAAAGTTTTAAAGAAACTAACTATTATTATATAAACGTAAAGTATACTAACTAACTAATAATAATTCTTCTAATACTTAGAAATAGTTTTACTAAGAGTAGTAAGTATTATACTTATTTTATTAAAAGTATTACTAAGATTAATACTATTAGACTTATTATTACTATTATTATTTTTAAACTTCTTACTCTTAGAAATATCCTTCTTATACTTATAGCCTTTTAAAGAATACTTAGAATAGTTATTAGTAAGCTTTTTAAAAGACAACTTCTTAGAAACTAACTTTATAGAAGTAGTTTTTTTTAAAATAGTCTTTCTTAGAATAAACTTTAGAATAGATTTTTTAAAATAGCTCTTTAGAAGAACCTTTAAAAGCTTTTAGATAGACTTTTACTATTTAGAAAAAGAGGTATTATCTTTACTATAAATAGTAGAACTCTTATAAGAAGTACTCTAGTTCTTAGTTTAACTATAAGTATTAGCTCTTATAAGTAGAGTACTATTTAAGATAGAAGCTATAAAAGAAGTACTCTTAGAAATATAGTTACTATACTTTAAAACCTTAGAAGTATTACTATCTAGTTTATTATTAGAAGTAGGATCTTAAAAACTATTAAGCTCTTTATAGTAATAAGTATAGTTTAGAACTAAGGATAACTAAGAGCTTCTAAAACCCTATTTAAGTTTTATATAGATTATACTATATAACTTCTCTTACTCTTAAATCTATAAAATTAGTTAAAGAAATAAAATAAAGAGTAAAGGACTAATTAAATAAAGCTTTAAATAAACTTTATTACTAATATTAGTTTAATATTTCTTAAGATTTTTAATTAAGATAATTATAAAAAAGAGATAAATACTTAATAATACTTTATAAGAGTATTTAATAGTATAGTTAAAATAATATACTACTTTTTCTAACTCTATATTATAGTAGTAGCTAGTTAATTTACTAGCTACTATAGAAGTAATCTAGCTTTTATAAAAAGCTTCTTAAAAATTTAAAATATTAAGATAACCTTTTTTAATAGAAGGCATAGTAAGTAAGCTCTTATTACTAATAATTAGATACTTAAAATTATTACTAAGAAGTTTATTTAAGAGCCTAGTATTAATAGCTAGAAGCTTTTTAAGAAGTTTTTTAGGTTTAGAATCGTCTTTAAAAGCTTAATATTAATTAAAGCTTATAATAACTAACTTCTTTAGCTTATTCTTAGAGATATTAATAGTATAAAATCTACTAAGTATACTATTATAGAGTATAACTAGACTAGAAGAGGAAATATATAAGAGATTTAATATTTAATATTCTTATATAGTTAGCTAAAACGTAGTATAAGAATTAATATACTTAAAAGAACTTATAAGTATATAATATCTAAGTTCTAATCTATTAATTATATATTTAACGTCTTTCTTATTAACTTTATCTTTATAATACTTGCTTTCCTTAGTAACTTTAGCTTTATAATACTTATAAACGAGTATAGGCCTATTATTTATAGAGGTCTTATTATCTAGAAGACGAGAGATCTAGAAAGGAAGCTATTTTAGTTAATATAAGAGCTTAGAAAAGGTAAATATAAGCTTTATACTATAGTTTTTTATTAGGTAGCGTACGCTATAGTAGTCTAGTAGTAGTAAGAGAGTTTTAAGAAAGTTATAAAAAGAAAAGAAAGAGTTTAAGTTATTAAATCTATATATATAGTAAATAACGCTTTCTTAATTAGAAAAGGTTATTTAAGAGGTATATTATAAGATAAAGGTAGGTTAGATAAAGAATTACCTAATAACCTCTATCTTTTAAGTAAGAAGTATAGTATTTAAAGCCTTATACTCTCTCTTATAGTTCTAGGAATTAAGTATCTATTTTAACTTTACTTTACTTATTCTATACTCTCGATATAGCTTCTATAATCGCTATATTAAGCTTATAAATTAAAAGACTATATTACTATCTAACTTATTTTTTAAAGTTCTTAAGCTTTTTAAATACTATTTCTTCTCTCTTATTTATTATTATAAAGCTAAAAAGCTTTCTACTATACTTCTCTTTAATTAAAAGAAGCTATTTAGCTTTATTATATCTAGTTAGAAAGTTAAATAGATCTTATAAATACTATTAGAATAGTTATATACTCTTATTCTTAGAGATATATCTTAAAATAACGTTCTAAGTATAGGTTATAATATAGTATAAGTATTTTACTTATTTAATACTTATAATTTTTACGTTCTTTACTAACTAGACTAGAGCTTTAAGAGCTTCTTATTCTAGATATTCTAATCTTTTATACTATATTTCTATTAAATTACTTCTTAGTCTAGTATAGTCTCTTATCTTTTTATAAAAGCGTTTATTAATCTTTTTAAAAAGTATTAAATATATTAAAGTAAATATAGCTTAGAGATTTTAGAGCTTAGTATAGTTATTAATAGAGTTATATTTAAATAAAACTAAGTTTACTATATAAATTAAAGATTTAATAACTATACTATTCTTTATAAGTCTAAAGTATAGTAAATGGTTATACTTATTATATTATACTCTAGATTCTCTAATATATACTTCTAAGATAATATTAGAATAAACACCTTTAATAATAGTAATATTAGTAAGTATTAGATTTATAAAGTTACTTCCTCTCTTATCTTTAAGAACGTTCTTTATAACTCTTATTTCTATTCTACTAATTAGAATACTAGTTATTTCTAATTCTACTATATTATTAGAGCGTCTAAAGGTTTTTAAGATAAGTATATCCTTACTATTAATAAAATAGACTACTTTATAATTATTTAAGAGTATTAAATCTATAAGAGAGTATTTAGTATATTTAGCTAAGAAAGCGTAGATTCCTAGTTTTAGAGCTTAGTTTATCTTTTCTAGATTAGTTAAAAGCTTTAGAAATAAGATTATAGTACTTATATTTCTAATAAAGTATTTTAATAACTTCTAAGTACTACTAGTAGAGCTTATAGATTCTTTTCTAAACTTAGATTATATTATAAGAAAATTTTTAATTAGTTTCTTTTAGAGGTTTATCTAAAATAGGACTTTTAAATACTATATAATCTCTTTTAACTCTTTATTATTTAAAGAATTATTAAGAGTAGGATTATACTTTTTAATAAGTATAAATTCTAAGGTTTAGTAGTTAATAGGTTTTTAAAAGTATCTTTAACTATTTTTATATAGATATTTCTTATTATTAAAACCTCTATTTTAAGCTCTATTCTTAGAATTAAATAGATTATCGCTTCTATCTCTAAGAATAGAGAATATTCTACTAGCCTTCTTACTAGTCTTTAATATAAGGTATTTATATAGAATTCTTAAAAATATTTTAATAAGATTATTAAATAATATAACTTCTTTTCTAAGCTTTATATTATTAATTAACTATATCTTTTAACTTATTACTTAAGTAAGAGTAATTTAGTAAACTATATCTAGAAAGTTCTTTACTATAAGTAGACTCTTAATCTCTAAGAGTTAAAAACTTTTTACTTAGTTATAGTAGTATTTCTAGTTAAAGAACTAGTAATTAGAGTTTATAAACTCTAATTTAGTTTAAGTAAATATATTCTAGTATTCTATATATACTATATCTTCTACGTTTTCTAATATTAGTACTAGGTTACTTTTAAGCTTTTAAATTAGGTTCTAGAAAGCGAATTTCCTAGTATACTTAAGTAAGAATTAGGCTTCTAAGAGTATAGACTCGTTTATAGTACTCTCTATCTAGGAGCTAACTTTATATATCTTACCTTATATAGTATAAAGCTTATTAATTTTAAAAGTATATCTTTTAATATTATCTCTAAAGTCTTCTTTAATATTATTAGCTATTACTAAGAGTAGTTATTCTAGTTAATCTTATCTTATATATTAAACTACTAAAAGTATATCCTAGGCTTTATTTACTATAACCTAGGCTTCTTTAAGTCTTATATTCTTATTAAGTATAGCCTATTTAATTATAAGATAAGGTTTTTTAAGCTTATTAACGTTCTTAGTATTAGAGCTATTTAGATTAAAGTATTCTTAGACTCTTTCTTAGTAAGTAATATAAAAGAAGCAGTTATATTATATAAGCTACTAGTTTTAGTTAATAAGAAGGACTTTTTTAGTTAAGAGTAAGCTTACTATTATAAAAGTAGTACTTTTAAGAAGAAGATAAGAATAGATAGAAAGAAGATAAAGCTAATATAATTAGTATAGTAGAAGTAGTATTTTATCTACTAACTAAGCTTATAACTATAGTAATTATAAAAGCTATATTAAGAGTATAAGATAAGTAAAGTAAAGTTAAAGTAGATACTTAATTCCTAGAACTATAGAGGAGAGTATAAGGCTTTAAATACTATGCTTCTTACTTAAAAGGTAGAGATTATTAGGTAATCCTTTGTCTAACCTATCTTTGTCCCGTGACAATTTTATACTTATAAAAAGTAACACTTTACGATTTACGATTTGCGATTTACGTTTCCGACTTTTGGTATATACGTACGGTATTCTGAATGTACTAAAAAGTCGGATTAACTAAATCGTAAATAGCAAATCGCAAATTGTAAATCGTAAATCGTAAAGCTTAGATTTTTAAGTATATAGCCCTTTAGAGCTAAATCGTAAATCGCAAATCGTAAATCGATAAACGTAGATTTTTTAGAGGCTATTTAGACATAAATCGAAATACTTAAATCAGTAATCTTAAAGCTTAAAGTAAAGGTATTCGTAATTCGTAATACTTAAATCGTAAAGCTTAAATCGTAAAATTTAAGTATAAGCGAGAGTAGAAAGTAGAAGGTAATATAGTATATATATATCTATTAAATATATATATATTATAATTACTTACTACTTACTCTCTATTAATATATACTACCTAGTACTATACTAAATATAAGTGTAATATAACTTTAAATCTATTATCTAAAATATTATAAATTATTAAAAGTAATATATATACTTAGTATAAATAATAACGTTATATAAGTATCTAATAAATAAGAGAGGAAAAGAGATAATTAAGACTTTTAATACTATAAGTATAGATGTAATTTAACCTAAGAGTAAGAGACGCTAAGCCTAATTAGGCAATTAGTATATAATTGACAAAGTAGTACTTAAAGTGCTTAAATAATCTTGAATTATAATTATTTAAGTACTTTAGCAAAGAGAGTAAAGGTAGTAAAAAGTGACTAAAAAGTAGTAATAAAATTAAGATATTATAGACAATCCTTCTAGTATCTATATTTAAAGTATCTACTACTATATACTCTTACTTCTTATCTCTCTTCTTATTATACTTACTATATATAATCTTAACCTTTTTAGTAGTATAAGAGAGTTGATTAGTAAGGGTTATTTAAGAGAGAGTATCTCCTCTCTTTCTTTTTAAATTAAAGCTATTTATAGAAGCGATTATAGTAGTAGATATTGTTTTACTTATTAGTATATTTATAGGTATAAGAGGAGTAGGTGAGAGCGAATTAGAGACTCTCTTATTAAGCTCTTAATTAAGTTTTAATTACTCTTTCTTATTAATTAATTCAAGCTTATCTTTAGTAATAGTAGTATTAATATTTGTATATAATTAAGTATTAAGATCTCTTATAATTTACTTATCTATATCTACCTATTATTATACTACCTTATCTACTCTCTCTAGTGTATTTAACTTAGTAGGTACTATTAAGCTCTTCTTCTTCTTATTCTTTATAAGAGGCGACAGCGAGTATAAGCCTAAGGTTAATACTTCTTCACTATTAGTATCCTCTCTTATATCTATATCTATATTCTTACTTCTTATATTACTCTTAGAACTATCTCTAGAATTATTATCTCTATTGTCTTTCTCTTTTAAATAAGCGGTGATAATTATAAAGCGGTCTTCTAGATAAGTAGTAATAATTATAGAGTAGTCTCCTAGGTATATAGCGATAATTATAGATATTTTTAGAAGATTATCTAATTTTAAATCGTCTACTAATATTATACTTACTCTAGTATTAGTACTATCCTTTAGTAATAGTATAGGCCTAGTATCTCCCTCTTTATCTTAAGTATTATCTTTAAGTATAATAGGCTTATTATTAAGTACTTTAATAAACGCTAAGAGTTAAAGCGGAATTAATAGCTTTTAAGTATCTTATAAGAGCGCGATAAATTACCTCTTTTTAGAAGATCAGAGCTTGTTATTAGTATAGCTATTAAATACTATATATACTTTATAGTACTTTTTATTAGTAAGACCTTTTAGTAAATTGAAGTATTATATAAGAGCTTATACGTCGTCTACCTTCTTATAATCCGTAGTACTTAATCGCTTAGCTTTCCTCTTTCTAATAGTAACATTTATAGCTAGAAAGACGTCTTCTACCTTATTAGTAAGAAGTAGTATATTAACAGGATTCTGTCTACTAGGAGTAGAGATTATATAGTAGATATTCTCTAAGAGCTTAATAATAAACCTTTTAGTCTATATATTCTAGAGTACTAATTTAAAGTTAAATAGATTCTTAGAGTTACTAATAAGTAAGTAAGGTATCTAAAATAGAAAGTCATTATTAATTTATACTCTAACTATTTTGCTACGTTATACTATAGAAGTGTACGTGATTGTAAAGATACTCTCAGTAGTAGAGAAGTCCTTAGTACTTGTCGTATATATATAGATATATAGAGCTACTTAAATATAGATTTTAGCAACAGAGACAGGCTTTAGCGCCTTATAGATTAAAGGAGGAGCTGGGGAGTCTATACTAATTAGTAGTATATACTAAATTTAAGAGTACTACTTACTTTTAGTCTTTTTCTTATTAGAGATAAATCTCTTCTTATATACTTTTACTCTAATTGTTTTAGTCTTACTAGAAGCTTTTATAAAGAAGATTTATCTAGCTCTAGCCTTTTCTTCTTAAATAGCTTACTCTTTAGTTATAGCTAATTTATCCTTCTTTTACTTAATAATAAGAACGGAGTAGTTAGTAGTAGAACGTTTTATAGCAGCCTCTTACTTCTTTCTAGACTTTATAATTAATTGTTATTTCTTCTCTTAGCTATTAAAGCTTTATACTATAGCTTTTATAAAGTAGTTCTTTACTTTTTATAAACAGTTCTTAATCTTATTATTAGAGAGTAGTTTACTTAGCTTTTAAGAAAGCATAGATATATGATTTTCTAGAGTACTTACTAGGTTTGCTAAGAAGTAATAAAAGTATATTTTAAGTTTTAAACTCTTAGAATAAGAAGCTTAGACTTCTAGGTATTTAGAAGACTAATATTAAGATATTCTAACGTGTTTTTAGTATTATAAAGTAATAGACGTAGAGCTTTTAAAAGTATAAGTAAAAGTAATAGAATAAAAGTAGGAAAATTAAGAAACTGTTCTATTTAAACTATATAACCTTCTATACCTCGCTTTTTACTTTTAGTACTATTTATAAGGCCCTAATATACTATTTTAGTATATATTAAATAATTACTAGCTATATAGTATATTATCCTCTATAAAAGCTAAGACTTTGTTTACTATTCTATAAGTATTTATAAAAGTAGGTGTAAGTAAAGCTAGATTAAAGGATATTCTACTCTAAGTAACTACTTAAGAGCTAGCTTAGAAACCTCTCTAAGAGACTAAGAAGGTTTTAAAGGTAAGCGATCAACGCTAAGCCTAATTCGTAAATTATTTACTACTACTAATAAAAGTTAGTAATCTATATACTTAAAATAGCTCAAAAATATAATATTCTAAATTAATTCTTTTACTTTTAATTTAAGTATAGAATAGTATTATTTATATCTATAAAGCTAACTAGAACTTAATAAACATAGAACTTATAATATTATAATTTTTTAAAGATTTAAAAGTCTAAGATTACTAACTTTTATTAGTAGTAATAAGTAATTTACAAATTAAGCTTAGTATTAACGGTTATAGTCAGTAGGTTTACTCTACTAAAATCCCTCTCTAAGCACTTAGAGAATTACATATTTATAACTATATCTAAAACCTTATATAAATTACTCTTAAATTTAATTAAAAGTTAATAAACATATCTATTCCTCTCTAGAGTTATGTTAAGCCTTTTTTTATACTTAAAATATATAAATTTTAAGTCTAGAGCTTAGTTTATATTTAGTATAGGTTTATTCCTAGTTTAGTATATCTGTTTACTTATTAATTATAAATAGCAAAAGTAACACTACTAACTAATTCTCTATGTTTTTTATAAAGAGTAATATATACTTCCTTTATTATATTACTCTCTATTAACGTTCTATTTACCCTAGCTAGTAGGTAATTATAATTATAAACTATCACAGAGTCTATAGTTAGTTAGTAGATTATAATATTATAATCCTAGATATACTACTATAGCTAAGAATATATATTAAGTATAAGGTTACTAATATAAAAAAAGAAGATAGATTTAAGACCTTGCTTTTTAAATAGATTTAAGAGAGTATCTTTTAGTAGATAACCTAGGATTAGAGTTATTAGAGTACTCTACTATAACAATAACGTTTAATACTATCTGTTAGTAGGAGAGCTTTATAAAGGAGGAGGCCTAATTCTAAAGATAAATTAGTAGCTTTTAGAGTAGATTAATTAAATATAAGTTTATCTACTAATATCTGTCTTTAAATCTCCTTCTAAATTATCTTTGACTAGCGAGGTATACCTATTAGTTATATACTCTCTTAAATCTTTATCTAATCCTATTAAACTATTATTATCTAACTTCTTTAATTCCTCGTCTAAGAAGTCACTATTATATAGATAATCTAATACTACGTTCGTTGCTTAATTACTCCTATCTTCGTTATTAAAGTATATACTAAATTTATCTTAATTAGCCTCTCTAGCTTCCTTTAATTCTTAAGCCATTTTAGAGCATAGCTTCTACTTATATACTCTCTCTAGCTTACTTAAAAGGCCTAATTCTACTAAATTACTTTCTCAGATATATACTAATAATTCTACTCTTAAATCTAAGTATACTATAGTATAAGTTTCCCTCTCTTTAGTACGTATTATCTTATCAATTAGTAGTATATATCCACATACTAATAATTTTATTTTATACTACTTTAAGGTCACTTAGAGTAAATATATATTAATATCCTAATTCTTATATAATTCCTAAAGCTTAGCAAGCTTCTTAGCAGGCACCTTAATACTATAATCGTCTACTAGATACTCTTTACTCTTAAGATAGTAAAAGTTAGTTTATAGTACTTCTAGTACTCTATACTCTTGATTAGTATTAGTATGAATATAATAGTAATTCTATATATATATAAACGTTTAAACCTCCTTTTAAATAATTAGAATATATATATATAATATAGTAATTATATTAGAGAGGCTCTTTTTAGAAAACAATCTCTTTTTATAGATGTCTTAGAAGTATATCTTCTACTTATTTAAAGACTCTTTTACGAGCTATCTCTACTAAGCCTTAATATATTAGTTAGCTATAGAAGTACTAAACTAATATAGGTCTAAAAATTAGTATAGCTCTCTACTACTTTCTATAGCTTATTATTAACGAAGTATATAGTAAGCGTCTACTACTATTAGAGATTTTAATCTTTAATCTAATTATATATAGTATAGTATCTTTCTAAGGCTACTTATAGTATTGCTATATTACTGTAGAGTAGATACTACTATATTGTTTAAGATATTATAATAGTTTTAAAGGATAAATTAAGCGTAGATATTAATACTAGTATATATTTTAATACTAATAAACCTTAATTTATAATATCTATTAATACTCTATATAAAATTAGGCCCTAGTATAATATACTTGCCTTATATATCTTTGATCTTTTATAACCTTCGGGTATACCCTTTCTTATTAACCTTCTAAAGCACCTTTTAAATCTTATCTCTACTCTACCTTTTATCTCTATCTCTATTAATACTATAAGTATTTAGGTACGTATGAAGGAACCTAAGGCTGAAGCTCCTTATAGTACTAAAGTAGCTATATTCGTAGATCTTATGCTAAAGTATAGCCTCTAGCTTAGTATACCTCTTCTAGGTATGAAACTTCTTACGCTAAAGTTCTATATTCTATTATATCCTTTGAAGCCTCCGAGGTCTAATTATAAAGCCCTTCTAATTTAATATATATACTATACTTAAATCAGATAATCCTATATCTTTAAAGAGATATACTACTTATATATATAAGGCTAGCGGAGGTATGCTATTGACGTTCCTTTAAAGGTTCTATTCTATATTAATTCAAAGCTTAAGAGTAGTATTAGAGACGTTGATATTATAATTACTTTTAAGAATATCGTATATCTCTTAAGTAGAGGTCCTCTTTAGATATAACTCCTTTATAAATACTCTATATAGCTCTAAATTAATAAATTAATATAGTATATTTAAGCTCTTATTATACACTTAAAACTACTCTTTTTATACTTTCTACTATACTTAAAATTCTAGGATTATTATACTATAATACTACTACTAAGAATATTATACTTTAATAGATGTCTAGAGCTACTACTAGAGCTTATCCTCTTCCTTCTCTTATCGTTATTAGTACTCGAATTTAAGAGAGAAGAAGGAGTATATATAGTAGTAGAATAACACTTTCAAAAGAAGAAATAATATAAAGTAGTATTTAAAAAAAAGAGTAACTAATTTAATTTATCTTAAGAGGTTCTACTACTAAAAATATCGTACTTTAATAAATACCTAGAGCTACTACTAGAGCTTATTCTCTTCCTTCTTCTATCGTTATTAGTACTTAAATTTAAAAGAAGAGAAGGAGTATATATAGTAGTAGAATAGCACTTTTAAAGGAAGGAACAATAGAGAGTAGTATATAGTATTTAAAGGAAGGAGTAATATAAGAGAGTTAGTATATAGAGTAAGTATACTTTTTAGCTTATAAAATAAATAGCGCTAACCCTAATTAGGAAATTAGTATACGATTAAGAAAAGTAGCTAAAAGTACTTAAATAATCTTAAATTAAGATTATTTAAGCTTTTAAAGTAAGCTAATTACTTCGATATTAAGTAATCTAGAGTAATTAGCTTAAAAAAGGCCTAGTTTTAAGACATAATTTAAGAACTTGTTATAGTAATGAAAGTCGATTTATATAGTCTTTTTATATTATATATATATATCTCTTACTATAATATGTTTTAATTTAATATTTAATACTTTTTATAATTATCTCTTGATTTATATAACTTTTACAATTTACAATTTACGATTTACGATTTACGATTTGCGATTTAGTCGATTCCAACTTTTTGGTATATCTAGGACGCCCTAATACGGGATGCCGTAAGTGTTTACTAGACTCTCCCCCGTAAACAAAAAGGCAATACAACCACCCCCCAAAAGTGTATTTAAAGAACGGCGCCACCATCGGAATATAAAAATAATGACCCCCAGCCTTAAAGACTTCAGCCCCATACCCCACCATAGAAGACATAACCCTTCTAATACAGTTGATTGTTGCAGTAGATCCCAGCCAGAATCTCCGAGACTAGAGGTAAAGATAACAACCCTTGTTACGCAGTGTGTAGGAAGCGGACATGGGTCGGTCTATTTTCCTTATGTTGCACCTCCTTTCACCTGTCCGCGATAATTGGTATCAAATACTCCAACTCTCAAAGATCATCGTCTATGCGGAAACCGATATCCGCAAGAGGGGCAATCGATGCTTGTGATTGCGGGAGTTGAGAAACGTGACAATCGATAGAGATACATCATAACTTCAGCTAAGAAGGTGGTTCAAGTACCTAGTGACTGCAACAATAGAAGACATTGGGCTTATCCCCAAATTAACCACCAAGGCCCTCAAAGCCTGGAAACCACACTTTCGCGAGCCCCTCTCGAAACCCACTGGGATCCATTTCCTGGAGGGCAAGGATATATGAAATGAACTTAACTCATTTGAAGTCCCTTCCAGAAGTCTGTCGAAATTTTTGGGTACTGCGGCGAGATGGCTTGCTGAGGCCACAACCTCGGTGCCTGTATCCTATGAAAATCGTTGTTATATCAGTTGTTACGAAGCTCAACCCCAAGGCAAAGTTTTGTGTTCATGTCACTGTAAAATCGCCTACACAAGAACTTGCAGGCGAAATAGGACACAAACTTTATGTCGGTCGTTCTCGATGCCTAAGCAAAGTATGGATATTATTGTTTATCCGACGAGATCTCCCAAAACAGCGCCGACGAGCGATAGAGACGAGATTCCAACGACACCAGAAAAGAACCGAAAAAGAAATCAACGCAGGCATTACACCATGACCCCAGATCCCTCACTACCATCTTTCTTCTACTTTTCCTCCTCCTTCTTCACCACATCCTCCTCCTTACCTCCATCCACACCTTTCGTCGCGTCTCTCGCCGAGTCGTCAACGTCCAACTTGCCTTCTCCATCCTCCCAATCTCTCGGTCTCACAACCTTAACGGCCACACCGCAGTCTTTCGCATAGATCCTCAGGCCGACAACCGCAACGGCGTTCCAAGGATCCTTTTGGAAGTCGTCTTCATCCTCTTCCGGCACTGGGAACGTAGGAAGAATAGCAGCTTCGATGGCGAGCTTTTCTTCCTCGACAGCGTCTTCTGCTTCAATAGTTGAGATTCCAGAGATGTCGGATTTGATTGACTCTGCTTCAGATTCTACATCGGATACATCAGAATCTTCGGCTTCTAGGGCCGGTGGTTTGACTTCATCCGGCTTAGAACCCGGGGTGGGCTTGGCTGCAGCTGCCTCGGGTTTGTCACTAGATTTGATGTCCTCAGAAACAACCTCTTTTGTCTCAGCTGGTTTTTCTTCTGTCTTCTTGTGGGCCTCCGCTGCTTCCTTTGCCTTTTTCTTCTCGGCTTTCTTCTCAGCCTTCTTCTCGGCCTTTGCTTTCTCCTTCAATTTCCTTTTCGCGGCAGCCGCCTGTTGCCTTCGCTTCTCTCTATTCTCGTTATGAACTCGCTTCTTCTTCTCTTTGGTCAATTTCTCTCTCATATCCTTGGTTGCCTTGTCTTTCTCCGCCCTTTGGGCTTTTTTCTTGGCCTTTTTCTCCTCTTCGGAGGGGAAGATACGACCTTTAGCATGTGCTAGATCGTACGCAAGACCAATTCGCAAAACTTTGTCACGGCGTTCCTTGACATTGTTGCGAAGAACGTCTTCGACTTGCGCGGCTTTGCTGTTCCTTGTAGCTTCAACCTTGATAAGGACATGGTATTCGCCAGCTTCAAGTTCAAGCTCAGTCGTGGCTGATCTTTGCATGGCATAGTTGCCTTGACTGCGGACGATATAGTCTTGTTCGCCAGCTTGGTGAACTCGGAACGCGAAAGTAAAGTTGTACTGTCCTTCGAGACCACAAAAGTATCTTTCATCAAGCTGAGATAGGACAATGACGACAGAAGTCTTCTTCTCGAGTGTGAAGGAAAACTTCGTATCATTGTATTCAACAACCCATGGAACTGTTAACGATGTCCACTTCTGGGTGACTTTCCACTCATCGGTAAACAATCGTGTGCGATCGAAGGTCTGGAAAGTCTTCAAAAGATCTTGATAAGTCATCCAGAACTGACCATCGTCCCCGAATCGGTGGTTAAGTTTTTGCATCCACTCAGGAGTCCACTCTTTACTACCATCGCCTGCGAATTATTAGTAACATGTTTTCGATCATTGGCGCAATCCTCTTCTCCGAGCACGTTCGGTGGGGAGAGATTATAAACGGGGCTCGAGATTGAAAAGGACTTACTCCAAGGCCCATTCCATTCTCCTTCGCCCCATGGGTTTCGAACAAGGCAGAATCGTTTGCCCTCTATTTCCACACATTTCATGATAGAATATGCATGTCCTTCCCAAACACCTCTTCTATACCCACGACTGTTGAACATTCCACTCGAGCACCCGAAAAGGAATTCTTCGTTTACTTTCATGAGCTCTTCTTTCCAGAAATGTTCTTTATCGAGAATGTCACTAGTAAAGAGTTCGGTTGTCACTCCACCAGTCAAGTCTTCCAGTCCTTCCCCTCCCCATCCTCCTTCAATTGAGGCAAAATCCTGGTTTTTTGGTTAATAGCTGCAATGAGCCGTACGTCGGCGGGGAACACTCACCCCGTGGGCTTTGGCATATGCCTTCTCCAGTAACGGGAGCCAGGTCTCATTTTGGTCTGCACATTGAGCAAAGTAAAGTGCGTTTGAGTTTGACTAATTTCTGGGGTCAGTCCATCATCGACTTGGGCTTGGCGAGTTCGCAAAGACCTCATTATTGTCCAAAGAAAGAGTTCACGACGTCAAATTTCGAATAATTCAGTGGTACATTACCAGACAAGGTAAGAGGCAGGAGCAAGAAAGGCAAAAATTGGAGGCCACATGAGCTCTTTGAACGTACGTGATAGAGTTTCCTGTACTCTTCTTGTGGATCCTCGCGAGAGTGCTCATCAATGAGAAACCGCTCTTCCCAGCTCTCGTCGTAATCGGGTTTTATCAAGTACAACTTGTCATCCACGATTTCAGAAATCCACTCTCCATCTCTGTGGAACACAAACCCATACACTCCGATTTGTTCGTCCCTTGCCACGCACAATTTCTCAATAAGACCGTCCTTGTTGCCCAAAGTACACAAGGCAGCCAGAAGCCAACAATCTCCATCCCTACCTTGTCGAATATCGCTCGCGCTCGCGCCGTCAGAGAAGAACTTTGGATTGTCAAAGATATCAGTGACTCTCTTGACGGAGCCGGGGTTGAACTCCACTTCAACACATTCAGAGGTATCTTTTAAAGTTGTCAAACAATCATTTTTTCCCCATTTTAAATCGAACTCGATATCAAAATGTTGATCGCGGTATTTTTGATTGATTCTCTTGCATTCCTTGACGATTTTCGCAACCTTTTCCTTACAGTCCTTCGCGGCTTCTTCATATGAGTGTACGGCATTTTCGCTTTCAACTTCTCCCTTGGGTTCTTTTTCGCTAGCTTTCTTCGCGTATTGGTTTTTGGGTAAGATGGTCGAAGCTGCCAGCACACGTTATTAGCATGGAATTGATTGGGAAGGATGCGATGATAATACCTCTGCCGGGTGTTTTGCTATCAAACTTGGCCCAGAACTCGTCGATTGCTTCTTGTGGGGCTTGGTGCTTTGGTTTCTTCGCTGCTGGAGCTGGCATCAAAACCATAGGAACTTCTGGTCCCTTGGCAAGGTCGCGGGAGTCATTGGAGCCTGCTATACTCCCTTCGAGATCTGCTTTCAAAGCTGCCTTGTTGGCACGAGGCTTGCCAAGCTTGCAGTCATTGACAGGTCGAGGCATGACTTTGTATATTGTAGGTTCAAACCCGAAATGCTCTTGCAATAAAGGGTAGATATGATTAGAAGGGGAGAAGGTGGGAAAGCAGGAAAGCAGGAAAGACTGAAGTGAAGAGATATACTTATAAGACAGCATGGAGACAGCCATCACTCATGCAGTGATGCAGCCACTTCATTTAGTCACAACTGTACTTAGTCTAGCGCTGATGAAGCAGTTGCACATCTTGGTGCGGCTGAAGGCAGCAAGAGCTCTCTTTTCCACCATTCTGGGAGCTCCATCCAACAGCAGTTGCAGCGGGGTTTGCCTCATCGTATTGACGGCCAATCATCGTGGATGAACGATATATGGGTCATGAGTAATCCAATGGATGCACCTGTAAGAAACAAACCGGTATCGAAAGAGGGCTGGCGAGCACATGTGGGTGGGAAAGGGGGATGCTTCTCGGTGAGAAAGTACGAGGCCGGAACTTGGCAGGTATCTGTATGGGATGGGGTTGCAGGCGCCGAATTAGCGCCAAAGTTAGAGGCTCCATTTTTCTCCCCGGAAAAAGCGGCAATCAATACTAGTAACGTATTTATTTCACAACTCTAAAGTAACAACAACAGTGTGCGGAGTACAAACAAATCCTCTTATTCATTCGGTACAGTGTATTAGAAGTCCAATCACGATTGAAGACACATGGTGTGGAAATATTCACAATCGCGGAGTCGTTCTCGTGCCCTAGATGTTTCAGTTCCCTAAGTAGACAAACAATTGCATAATTCGGTCTCCTTATTCACTCTTATCAGTGATACTACCATTCTCAAACACCTAGAAACCCATCTATCATCCTGTTTTCTTATAAAGAAATGCTGGTATTCCTCAGCGTGTCTCTAACATAGGCAGCAATAGATTGTATAATAGATCGCAAACAGACCAACAGCGTATAAAGCTCTTACTCCTAATTTTACCTTCTGACAATAATTGGCAGTTTCCCAGCTTTAAACTTGAGCTATACCTCTATTTTAAATTCAAAGTATATACACACTAATATATCAGAAACAAGTATAAACCAAAGGTCCTCCCACTCCAACTTCCGTGGTTTATTTAGAGAATTGAAAGTCCCCTTCCATACATAAAAGACTGTTAGTAAACGCCTGAATTCTTTTTTAAGATATTCATACCTAGTGTAGCTTTTGTTAGTATAATCTTGAAACTTGGAAAATACCCTGAAGCGAGGTTGCTATGAGATTGCTATGAGATTGCTTTCTCTCGAGAGAATTGTTTATCCTGACGTCTCTATTACGGTTATATTGAAGACACTAGAAGTGTTAGAAGGGGTGAAAATTTTCGATTTTTACTGTAAGGGGTAAGACAATCAGTGGCTGTGTTGTATTTTGAGGCACTTCTCGCGCTGCACGAGCGTCAGCAAGCCAACATTGCACTCCCATCACGAACCTTGGAGAATTGATGCTCAAGGGTAGTTGAATCTGAACGGTTCTCTCGATGTCCCCATCGAACGATCGAGAATGATTCGAGTAAGTCAAAGCAGAAGGGCCATCTAAAAGGAACTTCCGATGCAGCGTCTGGCACCCCTTTTATAGAACGTCCTCAACGAACACCAACCATTTTCACGGCAATCGAATACCAACCCAAGCATTGTACCTAAGCGCAGCGTTCGAACTGACCATCCCCTCGAGACTTTACACCGAAGAGAACGCGCTCCTAACAAGATACCAACACAATACCAACACAATACGATGTTGGTTGTGGCTCACGGGCAAACAGCAAACCCACCCAGCCACAATACCAACAACCACGTCACTGGATCTCCCAAAAATACATTTTCGGTACAAGCCCCATGAAACATCCAACATACAGCCTCTCGTAAACCTTAAAAGTTGAGGCTTTTGTTTGTGGCGATGCCGGGTCTACTGTTGGGCCTCGCTAGATGTTGGGGGAGGTTTATTTGAAATTACTGTTTATGGAACTTTTGGATTTTCGTAAATCTGACCTGGAGTAAGATGGTATAAACTTTTCGTGTTGGGAGTAGGCAATGCTAGGTAGGCTTTGTTTGGAGCTGATGGCCGTGACCAGATATGATTGGAAATTATTGGATAAAGGTGATATAGTTTGGGGCAATGCCATGCTTGGAGTGGAGGGGTATCGGTGTTGGAAGTAGGCAATGCTAGGCTTTCCTTTGTTTCTGCTGGTGGTTATTAGGGGGTCTTTGAGTTGATCGAGACCCGTATTGCTGACTTAGGCTCTAAGCCAGCAAGGACATGATTTACAACACCCGAGGAGGCCATATTTTGGCTATCTATTCTTGTAAACAAGGCAGTGTATCCTAAAATATCTCTCAGTGTGTCTCTGCTCGTTGTTTAGGCCAAAATCTGAAGCACATATATCCAGTCTCTCACCCTCGAAATAACTGATCTATCAATATCACAAACTCATTCAACACTCGACTACCATACAACAAACGTTTTAGACCACTTCAGAGTAAGCTCAAAGCACACGCTTACTACCAATTATTACTTCCTCGATTCCACTCCCAGACACCGTCAAAATGCAAAGCTCTCAACTTCTCATCTCCGCCGTCTTGGCTCTCGCTACAGTAACAGCCGCACTTCCAGTCGAGACCGAGGCTTCTACCAACACCCATCGTACGTTCCCTCCCTTTCTCGCCACTATCATTTCTTTCCTTCTACCCCTTCTATTTTACATCGTGTTCTTATATATGTCTAACTCGATACCCTAGTTGATCCCCGCAGCTTTTGGGAGGATTTTTTTAATCCATGCAAAAAGATTGATATGGCTACTTTCACGAACTGCTGCGACAGAGGCGCTGAATTTGGAGATTGTGCCCGCGGCAGAAACACGTATTTCAAGGATAACTGGTGCTGTGCACACGCAAAGGTTGTGTGATAGAGCATATGGTGTGATATTTACGGAAAGCTTGGTGGGCATTGCGGCAATGCGAAATACGATGTATAAGATGATGGGATGGATGGCTTTAGCTACGAGGTGGAGGAGATGCTGTTATGGATTTAAAGGGGCTCTGATTAAGCTGGCGATCTACTAGACACACTCCTTTATCAAGGGGATGCTTCTTTCTAGGAAGTAGGAATGAGTCATTACCTTCTAACTAATACAACGTTCCTTGCCTTTGAAGATTTTTCGTCGGGCTATATCCAGTATTTTGAACAACGACCTAATACAATTTTATTCGTGAAGTATTTAGTGAAGGACCTCTCTATTCGACGATACTAACTTCGGAGTTCCACCCTACCAACTACGTCCCGTCAAGCAATAAGAGGCAAATTGTCTATAGCTCTTTAACTTGATTTCTTCGTTAAGTCATAATTTTAGAAGAAAAGAAGGGTGGAGGTTGGAGGCGGGCAGGCAGAGAAGACGAGGGAGTAAAAGACTTGTTTTTTCCCTTAAAATTTGTAGTACATTAAAAACTACCTCTCCTTTTCAGCATTTTTCTCTCCCGTTCCTCTCTCGTCATGCCGCCAGATCCTTCCTTCTCGTATCGTAATCCTACTACTATATCATTGTCGTTCCAGAAGGCTACTTTCCGGCATCAAAATCCCCAGCTTCAACAAGAGGATAAAGACCAAGCAGGAGGGAGTAAACCACTGTGTTCTATTGAAATCACGTTGGTTGAGGCTTGGAAACCTCCGATGCTAGCATTCAAACTGAAGCTGGAGTGATTTGCCAAAATCCAACAACGTTAGTTAGGACTGTGAGACGTCTTGGTACGTGTCTGGCAGGCATGGTTACAAGGTTGAAAAGGCCCCAATCTCAGGCTTCCTAGTGACGATGGATATTTGTTGTAGCGAATGTTCATAAACTAGTGACTGAAGAAAATAGTCTTGCTAAAGAAAATAAAATCCCGTTGTGTCTAGCAAGTGGGCTGTGAAGGTGGCGGGCTGGTGGTTGTTAGGTATGGTGATTATTGAGCGGAGATCGCTCAGTACTGCTATTGAAGAAAAGACTGTAAAAATTATGGCTTGGTTCGTGGCTGATGGAAGTGACTGGAGAGCATTATTGGAGACGAGCAAAGACGGTCTTGCTAGGTAGTGACAAGAGACAATTCTCGTAGTGAAGATTGACCAGTTGAGGGCTTTGAAAGTGGCTGGCGACTGTGTTTGGCATCTTGAAGAGATGCAGTGTCTGATTCTTTCAGTGTAAAGCCATAATTGATGAATGTGCGGTTGGAAACAAGAAGCTCTGTCAGTGGCTAGTGAAAATGATTGGAAAGCATAGGGCTAAGCGAGGCGTTACAGGGCTTTAAAAAGTGGCTGGTTGCAAATCATGACTGTTCAACAGGACGCTACCTTAGTGAAGAGTGAGAAGTCCCATATCAGTGGCCCAAGACAAGAGGCTCTGCCAGTGGCTCATGCACCGCTTAGAGAGCCATCAAGGTGAATTATCTCCACAGCCAGCAGAACGAGGCGATTCATAAATTCCAGTATACGGGCTTAGCTCCGAGGCAGTGTTTCTTTGAATCTTTCTGAGCGAGGTTCTGTGGACCCTTTGACTATAAATACCTTGTCTCTCGTCTTCTAAGTTTCCTCTCCATCAATCCACAAACACACTCTTCAATACTCTACTTCAAACTTCAAACCACTTCGAACCATTTCAAACCATTCTCAATACCACAAGCCTCTTCAAACTACCTCAACCCAACACTCTACTCAACCTTCTCGCAAACAAAAACCAAATATCAATCTCATTACACTATCAATATGCAATTCTCCCAAGTTCTCGTTACCATCATGGCTCTCACCACCGCTGCAATCGCCGCCCCAGTCGAGGTCGAAGTTCGTGCTCCAAAGCGTAAGTCTCTTTGAACCTTTTCCAGCTTTTAATTCCTTCCAACCATCAAACGCCTCCATCACCAATCATCATCACTAACATCCCCATAGTTCCACCGGGATCACCATGCCCATACATCTCTGCATCCGCCTACCAATACTGTTGCTTCGACACCCTCGAAGGACCCTACGAACCACTTTGCGGTAGCCACGTCAAGCACGGTGATTGCTGCCCTCCATAGATGCTTTATGATACCTGGTTGAATGGTTGGGAGGACTGGTCTTTTTCCTTTTCTCTTTCACGTTTGTTTTTCTGCTTCTTTTCTTTGGGGGAGAATTTTTTTTCTCTGGCCTGGGTGGAATGATGATTAATGGATGATGGGTGATGGAATGGATGAATTTGTTCTGGGAGGGAAGGGGAATTTGACCACGACCGCCGTTCGCAGGATATGGCTTCTTCGGAATTGGGGGATGATGGATAGTTTCACATGGATAGATAGTTTGCTCTTTTTCTTTTCTTCCTCTGCCACAGGGAGTGAGAGCATAAGCATCAATTCAAATCCTTACTTGGCATGTTTTTATGACCCGAATTTTAAATACGTATCAAGTTTCCATGTTCAACAAAAATACATTAAAATAATCAGACTCCTATATAATTTAACTACAGTCACTTAAATATACAGTCCTATTAACCTCTAAAATGCCATACCAATATAAAATTCCTCCACTCCAACCCTTCACTTGACCTATTCAACGATGAACGGTGTTATTCCTGACTATCGTTTCCACATATATACCTTATCAAATAAGGAGAAACCAGAGTATTATGATAGTAATAAAAAATACTATAACCTAGACGCTAAAAAGAATCTGACACCAAGGGAGGGAAGCATTTATATAAAGAATCGGCTTTATAATCTAGTAAACAACCGCGAAAAGACTACGTAGACAAAACGTTAGAGTAATCTAATCAAATAATATAAGGAGTACTACTACGAGTAATCTTTGTAGGTGTCGCTTTCGTCTTCTATAGTAGTCTAATTTTACACTCTATTTCCCTCTGTGTACAGATATAAATTCCTATATAAGAAATGGAATGACGTAAACGAACGGCGACAATGGGCAGTAGAACGTGAACTACAAAGCCAAGAAAGTTAAGATATTTCCTGTGCCGACCTGGTCTTCAACGAAAAAATGGGAGTCATATTTAGGTAGTGGCACGGCTAAAAAGAGGAACGCAACTCGGATTGAAAGAAGAGCGAGGTACATTTTATCCCAAATAAGTTAACTTTATTTAGAGGTGTTACACTTCGAACGCATTGTTATAGTTGTAGACTCTCTGTGTGTAGCATAAGAGACAGATCACAGATTAGGAGCTTATAGCTGAGCCCGGTGAAATACGTGAAAGTAATCTCTTATGTAGTATAGTAATAAACGTTTAAAGAGAGAAGGGGAGAGTATAAAGCACTTATAACTATCTATACCTATAGGTCCGCTACTAGTATAGTTATATGTCCTTCTTATAATATACCTCTCTTAAAAAAGCGTCTTCTCTTAAAGTTATAAAAAGAGATACTAAATATAAGTTAATTTTAGGCCTTATTTAGCTCCTTATCTTTTAACTTTTCTATAGTATCTTCTAATCTATCTTTATTCTTTTCTATATCGTCCTCTCTTTCCTTATTCTTTAATTTATTAAAAAATCTATTATTAGAGCTTAGTGTCTTAGCTATTATTATTCTATTATAGATGTTAATTCTATAGCGTAGGATAGCTAATTGTTACTTCTTAGCTTTTATCTTTTAAGTCTTTATTTAGTCTATAATAGTTATAATTAGTTATATAACTTTATAGTAGATACTATTTACTTAAATCTATAAGATATAGTTAGTAGTATATAAATTATAACTACTATCTTAGATAACCTAAGAAGTAGTAGGAGCGTTAGCTATATAAATAATAAGATCTAGTTATTTTAAAGTAATTTTTAACTTAATTAGTATATTTATAAGTAGATAAAGGAAGAATATAAGAGTATTTATAGTAAAATCGCTCTTAATAAGCTCTATCTTAGCGTCTTTAAGTATAGCTTTATATACCTTACTCGTAGGTTCTTTTACTAGTATATTAATAAGTTCCTCTTTAGAGAAAGGATATTTAATACTATATTAAATCTATAGAGCTAGGATAATTAATTATACTCTATAGTATAACTTATTCCTACTAATATTAGTTATAATATACTTATTAGAGAACTAGGCGTAGTATAAGTCCTTTTAGAGAACGTCTAGCTTATCTATAAAAATAAAGTATATAATATATAGCTTAAAAACCTATTTACTAAAGGTATTAGGTATATAAGAGACTAGAGCTTTAACTTAAGAAGAAGTAGATTTAGTAGTTAGTATAGAAACTTTTAGCTAAGAGGTATTAACACTTAAGCTAGGTTTAGACTTAGGATTTTTAATCTCTACTTTCTAATTCTTAATCTCTATATTCTAATTCTTAATCTCTATATCTTAGATCTTAATCTCTATATCTTAAGTCTTAATCTTTATATTCTATTTAGAGGTAGTATTAGAATCTAGTAATCTATTATTCTTTTAAAGAATAATAACTAAAGTAGTAATAGTTAGATTTATCTAAGAGTCTTAATTAATATTATAAAGTCTCTAGAAAGTATAATTACTTAGTTTATTAAATATTTCTAAGATCTATAATTTAATTATCTTTTCCTTACTATCTAAAAGCAGCTTCTATTTCTAGCCTATAGTATAGGTCTAATTATTAATCTTAAAAGTAATCTTATTTCTTAAGGCTATTAGTATAATTACTATGTTTTAGAGAATAGTAGAGACTAAGTATATAATAAATTACTTAGAATTTAGCGTAACAAATCTTATTAGTAGTAGTCTTTAGCTTAAATCACTAATAATTATATTACTCTTTATAAGTACTATATCTATTTATATCTATAAGTATTTATATACCTCTATAGAAGTAAGTAGAATTTTAGACTATAGTAGAGGCTTACTTATTATTACTAAGGCGTCTTAATCGTTGTCTACTATTATAGCTAGCTTCTTCTTATTATTAAGAAGAGGAACGTAGTTATAATTATTAAGCTATATACTAAGTATATATTATATTACCTTTCTAGCCTTACTATAAGCTATTCTATAGCTCTCTCTAACGTAATCCTCTAAACTATAAGTAGTATATTTAACTATATTTATATATATCGACTTATAATAGCTAAATTCCTTATACTTTATATATTATATATATAAGTATTCTTAAAAGGTATACTTATAGTTATATTGCTTATAGCTATCTAGCTTCTCTATAATAATATAATATACTAATCTATAGTACTTATATATTTAGCTAAATATATTAGTACTATTATCTTCCTTATTCTTAGTATAAAGGTATATATTCTTTCTATAACTAATATAATTATAAAGGTTATATTTTAGAGCCTTATTATTTATATAAGTAGCTTAAAAATAGCTATATTAACTATATCTACTATAGTTCTTAGTATTTACTACTTAAGTATTAGTAGTATATCTATAATCTTTTATATAACGCTATAATTAGTAGATATAACTAATGTCAGAGTGTTATATTATTTATATATTATCTTAGAAAACGTTATAGCTATATAACTTTAGTTTAAGAATATAGTCTAAGACGAGTACTATAAGTAAGTGAATATATTAGGTAATTAATACTAATATACGCTTCGCGTTATTATACTATTTAGAGATTTTTATACTAGTTAGACTACTAAGTATTAAAGTATTAAATATTATACTTTAAGTAACTTTAGTAATATATAAGACGTAGACTAGGTTATTTAGACGTTTAAGGTCGATAATTATAGCTTTAACTTCTACTTTATAATAATAGATATAGATAGTCTTAAAGTACTTAATCTTATACTATTTAAGCTTTTATTTAATTTATTATATCTACTTATTACTAATATTAATATAGTTCTTATTAAAGATAGAAGTACCTTCGGCTTTAATATTAGAAGTACTATCTTATACTTATATTATAACAAAGTAAGTATTAAGATTAAAAATTTCCTTATTAACCTCTTTTATTATATAATCGTTTAGAAGTAAGCTATAGTAGGTAGTAGTATTAATTATTTTACTATAATAATATTCTCTATTAATAAATTTCTAGATAATACTATTATATATTTAGCTTTAATAGTTTAGATATATAAGATAATACTTACTACGCTTATAATACTCTAAGATAGTATTATTAAGATACTTTATATTAGGATTCTAAGCTTCTTTATCTATCTTTAAGACTAAATAATAATATATCTATTTAATATTACTATTTATACTATATATCTTAAACTTAAGACTAGTAACTAGAGCGATTATAATAGCTAGATTTATTATACTAGCCTTATCTATACTAAATCTAAATAATTTACCTACTTATTCTTAGGCTCTTAATTATAAGGCAATTACTAGTATAGTTATAATAATATCTACTTCTATAATAACTTTCTATATAGCCTTATTAAAGGTGTTTATATAGGCTAAAAGCCTTAAGTCTAAGTTATTAAGGTTATAGAGGACTTCTTAAGTATATGTTTTAAAAGCTTAGAATTCTATAACCTCTTTAACTAATCTACTAATTAGATTAAAGATATACTTTTAAAGGCTAAACTTCTATATATATACTAGATATCTCTAATCTCTTACCTTCTTATTTATCTTAACCTTCTAAATAGCTTTATAGATAAGATGTTTAATAAAACTATATAATAGAGCTAATATGTCTTTAATATAAGACTTAAAGTTCTTTAGTATATAGTAATTAAGAAGCTTATTCTTTTCTACTAATAAGCTACTAAGGTAAATAACCGTCTTCTTAATACTAAGTAATAAGAAGATCTTATTTATTTTTTTAATAAGATTATCTACTCTCTTATTTATAGAATACGTAAGAAAGACTCGGTTCTTTATACTATTAGGATTATAGTAACCTAATACGAAAAGAGTTTCTATCTAATCTATCTTATAAGATACTATATAGCCTTAGATACTAATAAATAGTATATATAGCTCTTATAACTTCTTATACTTAATCTAATAGTTAGGATTAAACTTTATAATTACCTTTTAAATAAATTTATCTAAGAAAGGCCTATTATAGTACTTAGTAAAAAAGTCTATAGTTTTCTAAGGAATTAGAGAGTTGAAGTTTATAAATAGCTTTATATAGTATATAGAGGCGTAAGATAGCTTATTCTCTTTTACTAATACTCTTCTATTATTAAGACTTTAAATAATATTATTTTAGAATTATATTAAAATCTTAGAAGTAACCTTAATCTTATATATAGGTTCTATTCTATTAAAGATGTTTATAAAATAGATAGGAAGTATATTAGTAATATTTAATATTAGAATATTAAAGTAAGTAGTAACTTATTTACTATTAAGGCTTTACTATAGTAGATTCTTTCTAGTATATAAGGTAATTAAGATTATACTTAGAGAGAATAGTATATTAGTAATAATTCCTATAATAGTAGCTTATTACTCTTCTATCTACTATTCTAGTAAGTTCTTTATCTTAGCCTTTTCCTTTTTATTACCTTTAATAATTATCTTACTACTATCTATACTAAGAATCTATTCTCTAGTATTATCGTTAGATTTATTCTTATTATCTAAGATATCTTTACTAAAATAATACTTATTCTTAATATTAGGTCTCTTATATTTAATATATAATATAGTCTTAAGATTAAGGAATTAGACTTTAATATAATCGCCTTTTTTAGAATTCTTATAAATATAGTACTATATATTAATAGTAGTAATCTAGGCCTTATCTTTATTATAATTATATTATAATAGCTTCTTACCTAAGCTAAGAATATAGGAAATAGCTATAATAAATTTATCTAATTACTAATCTATAGCTTCTCTAGTTATAATCTTAAACTTATTATAAATAGCGTAGGCTAGAAGTATATATATATACTTATAGTTATAAAATATAAGAATATAATATAAGTATTTACTTATAACTCTTAATAGTATCTATTCTAGAATCTAGAATAGATTACTTATACCTAATTAGCTAGAAATAAGCGTGTTTTTAATCTAGAAGTTATTAGAGTTCTTTTTCTTATTAGCTTTAATTTTAGTACTAATAAGAGGAAGGTCGCTATAGTAATCGTTAATAATAAATATAAATTTAAAGATACTCTTTTCTATCTAAGTAGTCTTAACTTTATTAACAAATTCTTATATTATCTAACTATAGTTTAAATTAACTATAAGAGAGATATTAATACTAGTAATATTAATTATATCTATCTTAATATTAATAGTAATAATCTTTACACCTTCTAGCTTTCTAAAGTCTAGCTTTAAGAAGGCGGCTAGTAGGCTATATTTATTAAGGTCTTAATATATAAAGTCTTTAATAATATAAGCTTCTTAATTAAGATAAGTCTTAAAGTAAGTATAGTTAAAGGTATTAAATCTCTCTCTATAAAAGACGTCCTTATTATCTTATATTCGCTTATTATTAAGAGTAAGCTCTATATTAAAGTAGATATAAGGTTCTAAGTACTAGAAATAAAGTTACTCTAAAAGGGCTAAGATACTATTATTACTAGATAACTCGACTTAGTTAAGAAGATAGTATAGCTTATTATTTATAGTAAATATAGTCCTAAATTTAGCTTCTATCTCTATAACTTTAAGAATCTTCTATCGTTTCTTAAGTAAGATATATTCTAGTTAGATAAATCTTAACTTCTTACTCTTTTATTTATTATAAGTAGTAACTATTTTATTCTTAGGTTTAGAATCTCTACTAATAGCTTTAGCGTTCTAACTACTAGTAATAGTAGTAGGTCTATTACTAGTAGAGTCTTAACTACTAGTAGTAGTAGTAAGTTCTTTTATATTATTACTAGTAGAGTTCTAACTACTAGTAATAGTAGTAGGTTCTTTTATATTATTACTAGTAGAGTCTCAACCGCTAGTAGTGGTAGTAAGCTCTTTTATATTATTATTAGTATAGCTCTAACTACTAGTAGTAGTAGTAGGTTCCTTTATATTATCGCTAGTAGAGTCTTAATTACTAGTAGTAGTAGTAGGCTCCTTTATATTATTATTAGTAGAGTTCTAACTCTTAATAATAATAAAGAGTACCTCTAATATATAGCTAGCCTTAATAATAGCTCCTTTATTAGACTAGATTATAGTAATAGACTTATTAGTAGCTAGAGTAAATTTATATTTACTATTATTAAGTTTATAAATAAGTAGAGAGATAATAGTATTTAACTCGTTATACTAAGTTATTATAATAACCGCGTTATAAATAGTATTATAAGTATAGGCTTTACTATTAATTAAGGTACTAGTAGTAGTATCTATTATAATTCGTTATTCTAGGAATAGTATTATATTACTAAGAGTAGGAAGGTTATTATTACTAACTATAAAGGTCTCGACTTTACTTTTAGAGTCGTTATTAAGACTAAGTATACTAGAGAGCATATTCTTAAAGAGTTAGTAGTTATCTATTATAGTAGAGTAAGCTATAAAGTCGATCTTATAGTAGACCTAGTTTAAGTCGCTTATAAAGACCTACTTAGTAAAGCAATTACCTACTATATTAATAATAAAAGGTCGATCTAAGAGTATATTAAAAGTATAATTACTAATTAAAGTATTTAAGGTTTTATAAATTAATAGATTAAAAGGAATATAATATAAAAGAGTTAGATATATTTATATTAAAGAGTTGAATTTATTATAGTATAAAGTTAATAAGATAATAAATTCCTTAGTAGAGTATAATAATATTAAGGCTAAAAATTAGGTACTAACTAATTAGTATTATATAAATTTAACGTTATTACTAGGTAGTAAAGGTAAATTTCTAATAAATAATTAAAATTAATATAATATATAAAATTTAAGCGATTATAGCTTATAAGAATAAATAAATAAATAGAGAAGCACCTACTTCTTTAGAGAAAGCTTATAAGCCTTTTACTAGGAATAGTTATAAGCACTATAGATATAGATACCTATAGATCTTACTAGTTTACTCTTCTTAGAAGGTATAACTAGTACTAAAACGTAGTTTAACGTCTTTTTAGACGTTACTCTATTATAAGAAGGCTTTTACTCTAATATAAGAAGGCTTTACTCTATTATAAGAAGGCTTTAGACTTAGAGTATATATCCTTCTTTCCTTTCCTTTTATAGGCTAATATAACCGATTTAGCTTAATTCTATATTATTAATACTAGCTCCTAAGTAGTTTCCTTATAGCCTAGCTACTTAATTATATAGTTTAATTAGCGTTGCTCTTTTAGAGGTTTATATATTTCTTATTCTAGAATATCCTTAATAATAAATCTTTTCTCTTTATTAATAGTAATTAGTCTTAGCTTAGATTAAGAATAAGCGTATAGATTATTATTTACTAGTTCTAGGTATTTAATAGATAAAATAGAGTAAATCTTAAGCTAATTTAGTAGCTTGATTTTAAAAGTAAAGTTACTTATTAGTTATATAATCTTAAAAGGTCTTAATCTCTAAAAGAATAGCTTTATATAATTTTAAAAATAGTAACTCTTATCTTGTTTTTTTACTATTTATAAGTATACTATACTACTAAATTTTAAGAGAGTATATTTATTATTATAGTATATCTTTATATAGGCTTAAGCTATCTTAACTAACTATTCTACTTAGTCTTATAAGGATTTATAATAAGTTAAGAAGTCTAGAATATCCTCTCTAGTATTAGTACTAAGCTCTATCTTTACGTCCTAGCTATATAGTAAGAAGAAGAGTGTTACTCTAGTAGAGGTGTTAATAAAAGAGTTAAATAATAGCTAGATAAAAGGTATAAGATCTTCCTAAGTTAACTAGTTATATACTTTACTAATAGTATATTATAAGGTATAGACTACGGTTTAATTAGTATACTCTATCTAACTATTACTTATTAAATAGTATATAGTAGTAAAGCTTAGATTAACTTTTATAAGCTTAAAAAGCTTATACTAGAACGCTAATTAAAACTTAGAGTTATAATCGGATATTATACTATTAAGTAGACCCTAATTTATATAAATATATCTAAAGTATTAGATAGCCTAATCCTTAGTAGTATTAATATCTTTATCTACTAAGAGCTTTACTACCTTTAAACACTTATAAGTAATAGTAAGTATCTTATTATTACCTTAAATAGAGATTAGAAGGCTATCTATAAAATCTAATAATAGTACTTTTAAAGGTATTATAGAATGTTTAATTAGCTAAAGAGACCTCTAAGGTAGAGTATTAAAAGGCTTTACTTATTAATATACTAGGTAGCTTTTTACGTATTCTATAATCTCTTAATATAATCTAGAATAGAAGACATAACTTTTTATATATTAATAGATTCTTTTAATTCTAAAGTAGCTCTTATTATTATAAGTAAGAGATAAGAACTTTCCTAGATATACTTTTAGTATATAAAGAAGCTTATTAAAGAATAGTAGCTTCCTAGTAAGCTTAAAACGAAAGTCTTTAAGAGTAGTTACTAGCGCTTTAATATACTTACTATTTATATATTATTTTAATATCTAAGTAAATATAAGCTTTAGAGATCGGTCTAAGAATAGCTGCTTTATAACTTCTAATAATAACTCTTTAAATATAGATAAGGTTATAACTTTAGATAGAAAAGCTTATATAAAATATATATTAGATTTGATTATAGCTTTCTTTTAAGATAATAGTTTTAGCTTATTATAAGATAATCTTAATAAAACGTCTATATTAATATAGGTCTTATCTATATAATAAATAATATTTATATACTATTTATAATAAGATAAAAACAATTACTAGTTTTATAGCTAGATTAACCTTTTACTCTTAATAAGACTATCGTCTTTAAATATATTAGTAATAGCTTAGTAATTAGTAACTACTATAAAATCGTTATTATCTAGGTATTATAGTAACTTTTCTAAAGCTTAAATAAGTATACTAGTCTTTAACTCTATTAGCTAGTATCTTTCCTCTACTAGTAATAATAATTTAGAAAGGTATAAGATAGAATACTTAACTCCTTTATCATCTACTTAATATAATACTACTCTATAACCTATCTCTTTACTTCTATCTATATATAGCTTAAAGAGCTTTATAAAGTCTAGAAATACTAGTATAAGTATAGAGTATAGCTTATCTTTAAGCTTTTCTTATATAGATTTACTATTATTAAGTAATTTAGCTAACTCTAAGTCTATTATAAAGGACTTTATTATATATCTTAAATAGATATCGCGTTCTTTACTAGAAATCAAAGAGCTTTTAAACTCTAAGGTTTTTAGCTTAATTAATAGTATTATAATAGCTAAGTAATAAGTAATAAATTTATAGTAGTATTTAAATAGCCCAAGGCTCTTTTCTAAGTTAAATAAGGTATAGAGAAACTTTATTACTCTTATTACTTCGACTTTATCTTCTATTATATATAGACTATATTATAATACCTAATAGCCTAATACTTATAATTCTAATTAAACAAAGTAGTATTTTAATAGTAAAAGAGTAACCTCTAACTTTATAAGACAGTAGAGTACTTACTTTAAATAGACTAGATATTCTTTTAAAGTCTTTAAAAAGATAATAGTATTATTAATAAATATATATACGAATTATTAGAGTATGTCTTTAAACGTATCTTTTATATAATACTAGAAGAAGGTAGGTAATATAGCTAGCTCTATAGTACTAATAGTTAGTCTTTCTTAGCCTCTATAAAGCGTTATAAAGGTCTACTTCTATCGATTCTTAAGATAGGTTAATTACTAGAAAAAGCTTTTTATTATATTAAGTATAAAAAACATAGTTATACTATATATTACTTATAGTATATTATCCTACTTAGATAAGAGCTAAGAGTCTATATATAGTTTAGTATTAATTCTTCTTAAATCTACTACTATATAAGGTTTTCTATTATACTATATTATAAATACTAGTATAGAGGCTAGTAAAGGTTCTCTTAGAGACACCTTTTTAATAACGCCTATCTTAATTAATAGGTTAATAATACTATCTATCGCTTCCTTATCCCTTTTTAATAGACTATAAAGAGCTTACTTTAAGTTCTTAATATCTACTCTCTCTTTAAAAGAGATAGGTATTTCGATTCTATTATTAAAGTAACCTAACTTATTATAGAATAGCTTAGCTTTACTTTAGATAACGTCTTTAACCTTAGCTTAATATTCCTTACTCTACTCTAGTCTAATATTAGCCTAGGAAATGTTAATTAGATTATTAATTAGTTATATAAGATAAGGCTAACTATTAGGATATTTGCCTTTAAGCTATTCTAGTACTAGAGGTAGTCTTTTAAATACGTTAATAAGGTTAAGATATATAGAGTAATCGGCTAATAGTAGCTTGTCTAATAGCTTAAGGAATCCTAGTAACTATCCTTTTATAATCCTTATAAAAGTAGTACTAAGGTTTATAAATATAAGAGGTTTTTAATCTCTATTAGTAATTATACGTATAAGGCTTCTAAATTAGTTTAATACTAGGCTGCTTTTCTAATATAGCTTAACTATATACTCTTATACTAATACTAGTAACTTCTTACTATAATAAACGCTAATATTCTAGCCTTATATAGGATTAATAATTATATCTTCTACTATATAGATTGTTATTATAATAGCACGAAATATATATAACTATAGTAGAGGCATATAGAAGTGCGTATAGTAGAATAACGTATATAAATACTAGGCACTAATATAGAAGAAAATAATAACTATCTCTCTTCTATACTAAACATAAACGTCTCTATATAAGAGTTTAGAAGCTTTTAAGTTCTAATAATAATAATAACCGAGCCTTACCTAATATAGCTAATACTAAATAATAAAAGCTGAAAAGCTAAATATATAACCTCTAATTCTTTAAAAAGCTAAATATATAATATCTAAACCTTAATCTCTTCTATATATAAATATTAGATATTAATACCTTCGGTACTTTGCTTATATAAGTATTAGTTATTTGTAATCTTAGCCTTAGAGGTATTAGAGGTATTAGTACTACTTAGAGGTATTAGTAGTTTTACGAATGCTGATAATTTAAGATAGTGCTATTATATAATAATCTAGGATAGTATACTATTATATCCTCTCTCTTTTAAAAAGACTTATCCTAAGTCTTTGGTTATTAATTAGTATAGTATTAGGTTAATTAGAGTATTATTTATTGCTTTATTATAAAGAATATAATTTATCTACTATTATAGTATCTAGTGGTCGAGGTAGGGTTAGTAGCTAGTAGTATTATTATTTAAGAGCTAATTGCTCTTTATTTACTATTATATATTATATAATAATAGAATATAAATAGAAGAGAAGCTAATAATTAGCTAGTAGGTAGAAAGTAGTATACTACTATAGAGTTATTATATTCTTACTATTATTATATATTATAATAGTAATTATTAAGTAATAAATAATAATCGTAAAGTAATAGCTATTATTATAAGTAGTATATTAGTAGACGACTTTTCTCTAATTCTAACTTCTCTTCTTCTTTTCTTTTTATTTAAATAATATAAATAGTAAGAATACCTTCTAATTAGGTATATCTTTATATACTAACTTATCTCTTAAAATAAACATATATATTATATATATATATATATAAAAGTAAGTTCTTCTCTTCTTAATTAGACCTAATTTAGAGCTAATCTAATATAGTAAAATACCTTTTCTATATCCTTCTAGTACGCTTCTAGCTACCTACTAAGTCTATTACGTTTAGTATCTTTAAGTAAAATCTTAGAATAGAGATTATATATATGCTTTTAAGAAGCTAAAGTTAAAGAAGTATAAGTATAATATTAAGTAGAATACTATATATATCTTAGTAAGTTTAATCTTAAATATATACTAAATTTATTTTAACTTAGATAGTTACTATAGTTTATTAGGAAGGAGTTTAGTAAGCTTAAGCTTAAAGAGGAGAAGAGGGAGATTAAGAAGGCTACTAAAGCCTTAGATAAGGTATTAGTTATTACTAGTATAAAGGTACTAAAGAATAGTTTAAAAGTATAGTTCGCCTTCTTAGAAGAGACTTAGACACTTTATACTAAGGTTATTATAAGTACTTCTTACTTATTAAAGTAGTTTTAGTTACTAATATTTAACAGTTCTTACGCTATACTATAGAGAGTAAGACCTCTATCTAAACCTAGGTTTAGGTCCTCTTTAAGGCCTATCTAAAGAGTTTATAAGCGTCCTCTCTAAAGCCGGTTATAGAAGGTCGTCGAGGTAAGAAGCGTACTCGTAAGAAGGAGGTAGAAGAAGAGCTAATTTAAGCTTCTTACGCTTAGGAGGGTAGAGAAGAGGATAATAAGTTAAAGGAAGGAGAGACTATAGCCTAGAGAGGGTTAGTAGGCCCTATTTCAGTAGTAACTTAGTCTTAGTTCTTTACTTTATTAATTTCAAATATTCTTACTAGTTAGTATTTTATCTTAGGTTTTTATTATAAGTTCCTTATTAAGAGTAACTAGAATTAGAGAGTATAGAGTTTTATAAATTAACTCTTTTATCTAACTCTTATCTAATTCCTATATATTAAGCTATTTAAAGAGATGTTAGAGTAGTCCTAGCTCTTCTAGATATTTAGTATAAAAGTCTCTTAGATAATATAGTAAACTCTGAAAATTGTCTATAAGATACTAAGTAGGATCTAAATCGTATTTAACCTAATTTATAGATACTTATAAAATAGAGACTTCGTTTCTAATCTTTTAATATTAAAGTATAAGCATTCGCATTTGCTAAAAGAGTATAGTCTAATCTTATCTAGTAGGTCGGAAAAAGTTTAAAACTTAAAAAGTTTAAAAAGTTTAAAGTAGAGATAGAGGCGAATTCAGAGTAGAGTCGAAAGTCGTTCAGTTAAGAGGTAGTAATAACTCAGTTAAGAACTTACTTCGAGAACGTACTAATTCGTATCCGATTCGAATTACTAAAAGAGTGTAAGTCTAAAAAAGTTTAGAATAAAGTTAGAAGTAAATTTAGATTAGAGTTAGAGGCGAATATCGAGAGGTAAAGTTATAGGTAATAGTAATGTCTTAGCTAAGAGTTTACTTCGAGGGTATACTAATTCGTATCTAATTCGAATTCGAATAAAACATCTAGCCTACTAGATATAAAAGAAAGTAAGTTCGTCTAAACTAAGGTCGGTAAGGACTTAGACTAAAGTTAGAAACGAAAAAGTTAATAATATCGTAGATAGTAATAACTTAGCTAAGAGGTTACTATCTTTTCAAGGGCGTACTAATTTATATCTAAGTTGAATTTAGATAAAAAAAAAGAACTTCTAGCTCTACTAGAAGTAAAAGAAAGTAAGAAAGTAATAACTATAAGACTCTATACTAGAGTTAGTAGCGTTTTAGCTAGTTAAAGGCGAAGTTATAGCTGAATTATCGAAGTTGAAATTATTATTTAAGTTTAAGACAACAAAAGAGGTAGTTTTAGCTAGTTAAAAGAGTTTATTACTAAAAATTAAAAATGCTATCTAGAGTTTAAGATAATAAAAGGAGAGATTTCAACTAGTTAAAGGCGAAGTTATTACTAAAGTTTATTAAAATGTCTAAGTATCTAAAGATAATAAAAGAGGTGGTTTTAGCTAGTTAAAAGAACTTAATATCAAATGTTAAAAATACTATCTAATATTTAGGATAATAAAAAAGAGGTATAGTTTCAGATACGACATTTATTAGTACTATCGTAGGACTATGTTACTTAGGCCTATAGGCCGCCTCGTTCCCTTTAAGGTACTTAAGGACTTATTTATCTTCCTATTCCGATTCTACTTCTAAAGTAGAGGACGATTCGCTGTCGTATCGTAGAGAGTTCGGAGCTAGATAGAGGGGTATTCTAAACCGACTCTAACTCGTATCTAGGCTCTAGGTAGTTCCTAGCTAGTCTAGTTGTCGTACTCTAAATAAGAGCTTTATATATTAGAGGTAAACTGTAGTAGTCGGCATTTATATAAAGTCTATCTTATACTAATATCTTCTATTATTAGAATATAGGTGAAATACCGTCATTTAAAGGTTCGATCTTTTTAGTTATCTTACTTTTTCGTTAGAGGGTATTTAAAGTAGCTTTAGAGCTGTATTAGATAAGAGAATGTTAGAAGGTATTAGAAGTAGCTACTTATAGCCGAAAGAGGTATAAAAGCAAAGGTTAGTTTAAACGAATGTTTAAAAGAGAGTAGGATTAAGAAGGGTTTAGAGACAAAGCGAGTTATTAACTTTAAAATATAAGATTACTTATCCGTTTTTCTAGCTTAGCTAGCTAATTTCTTATTTCTTAATTCTCTACTTCTAAAGCTTATATAACTAACCATATCTAGTCTATATTTAAGAAGTCTCGTTAGTCTCTTTAACTATTATTTTATTAGGATCTTCTAGATCTTAGTATATAGGTGCTATTTAGATAGCTTTTAGAAAGGGAGGTAGCTCTAAAAGAGCGTTTAACGCCTTATAGCGGAACTAGGTTTAATATTTTAAAGATATCGGTTTAGAAGAGAAGAGATAAGATCAGATTTAGAAGCCTTCTAGATAACTATTATAAGTCGACTTATTTACTAAACCTAGGGTTATTAAGACTTTTAGAAACACTTAGTATATTCTAATCTCTTAACATGTGACGGCATACCGTCCTATATAGCCGAGATTATATAGTATATGCTATATATATAAGGTTTCGGTAGTTGTTGTTTTATATTATCTAATTTAGGAAGGTTATATATGTCTAGGCTTTCAGACGTACTTTGTAGGTTCAAGCTTTTATATTAGCTAACGTATGTTATTATTCGGTTTCGTACCCCTTTTATATCGTCTGAAACCTCTTATATATAGTAGTCTACTCCTAGAGTCAGAAAAGGCTAGTTATTATTTTCTTCTATATTAGTACTTAGTATCTATATACGTTATTCTACTATACACACTCCTATATACCTCTACTATAGTTATGTATATTTTGTACTATTACATAAAAATAATAACTATTCTTCGCTAGTAATAGCTTTAATAATATCTCTTTTCGAGCTTATTACTACTTCTTATTTAGAAGTCGATTTATACTCGATTTAAAACATTATAATAACATCCTTATATAGCCGGGTAATTAGAGACTACTTAGATAGCTAGTAATACTAGGGTTTAGTATCTATATAAACAGCTAGTAAAAATCGTGTTTTAGTATATATTAAGGGATTAGAATACGCTAAGTGTTCCTGAGAATCTTAATAACCCTAGATTCGGTGAATAAGTTAACTTATAATAGTTATCTAGAAGGCTTCTAAATCTAACCTTATACCCTCTCCTCTCTAGTTCTACTATAAGGCGTTGAACAACTTTCTAGGGCCACCCCTCTTTTTGAAAGACTCTCTGAACCCTCTCTGACCTATAACCGTATACTAAAACAATAAGGGCTTTCACTCTTAAAGATAACCTTCTTAAAATTCAGACAATATACGGATAATAGACAGACGAGATAGAGGTAAAAGATATATAAAGAATAAAACGATTAGTTAGTAGAGAGATAGAGGATAAAATTACAAGCGAACTTTAAAGTTAAAAATCTTACCTCTAAACTCTCTTTAATCTAAACCTTATTTAACCCTCCTTTACTTTTAAAGCCTTAATTTATACCCCTTTCAGCTATAAACAGCTGCCTCTAATACCTTCCTACCACTTCCTAACTCTTGAATCTCGAATCAGATATAAATTAGTCGAAATACGCTTTCTATTAGAACGAAACTTAGAAGCGAGCTCTTAGCTAAGTTATTACTATCTTTATTAATCTCGACTGAACATTATCTAACTCTACAAGTACTTTAAACTTCTCTTGAACCTCTACTAGCGAATATTTAAAAGACTACAGTTACGGACTAAGTTATAGCCGCCAGTACAAAGGTTGAAAGAGATAGAAGTGGAATTAAGAATAAGATTACGTTGAAGAAACTTTTATTAACTTCAAAAGGTTACTTTTCGAGTATAGCTATACTTAGAGAGATACTAGGATTAGAACGCTTCTTTTATATGTGGGATAAGATAAGATTATACCTTAGCTCTAAAACTCGTCTGCTACTTTTAAGAGATACTAGAATTATAACTTTGCTAAAATAGTGAACGATCTTTTAGCTATGGATAAGGAGCAAAACTGAAGTACTATGGTTTAGAATACCCCTCTTTATCTAGTTTAGCTCTGAACTCTCTATAATCTGACAGTAACTCTTTCTTTGAAATTAGAAGATAAATAAGTCCTTAAGTACTCTGAAGGGAATAAGGCAGCCTACGAGCCTGAGTAACATAGTTCCTATAATAGTACTGATAAATGTCGTACTTAAAACTATACCCCTTTTTATTATCTTGAACTTTAGATAGTGAAACTCTGATAACTTTGGTAATAAAATCCTTTAACTAGCTAAAACCCTACTGACTCTAGTAAGGAGTCTTTCTCTCTTTATTACTTTCTTTTACTTCTAGCTGGACCTAGAAGTTTTATTTAAATTTGAATCAGATGCGAATTAGTATACTCTTAAAGTAAACTCTTAGCTAAGATATTACTATTACCTATAACGTTACCTCTTAGTATTCGCTTCTAACTCTACTTTAAATTCACCTTTGAGTTTTGAATTTTTTTTTCTCTAACCTATTAGACAGATTAGACTATACCCCTTTTTTTTGTTATCCTAAACTTTAGATAGCGTTTTTAACATTTAGCAATAAACTCTTTTAACTAGCTGAAACGCTACTAACTCTAGTATAGAGTTTTATAGTTATTACTTTCTTACTTTCTTTTACTTCTAGCCGGGCTAGAGGTTCTTTTTTCATTTAAATTCTTCGAATTAGATACGAATCAGTACGCTCTTAAAGTAAGCTCTTAACTAAGTTATTACTATTACCTATAACGTTATCTCTTAATATTCGCTTCCAACTCTACTCTAAATTCACCTTTAACTTTTAAAATTTTTTCTCTAACCTACTAGACAGATTGGACTATACCCCTTTTTTTTATTATCTTGAACTTTAGATAGTAAGATAACTTTAGAAACAACTTTACCTTTAACTATCTAAAACCCCTCTTTCTATTATCCTAAACTTTAGATAGTAAGATAACTTCGGCATTAACTTCGCTTTTAACCACTTGAAACTGTACCTCTTTTTTTTATTATCCTAAACTTCAAATAATTCAACAACTTGGCTATAACTTTGCTTTTAACTAGTCAAAACTACCTTTATTATTATCCCAAACTTCAAATAATATAACAAACTTTGGTATTAAGTTTATTTAACTAGCTGAAACCCCTCCTTTTATTATCCTAAACTTTAGACAGTATTTTTAACTTTAGTAATAACTCTTTTAACTAGCTAAAACCCTACCGACTCTGGTATAGAGTCTTTCTTATATTCTTTACTTTCTTTTACTTCTAGTAGAGCTAGAAGTCCTTTTTTTATTTAAACTTTCGAATTGGATATGAAACGAATTAGTACGTTCTTGAAAGGATAGTGACCTCTTAGCTAAGTTATTATTATCATTTACGACATTATTAACTTTTTAGTTTAGACTTTACTCTAAATCCCCGCCAACCTTAGTTCAGACGAACTTATACTCTTTTAATAAATTCGAATTAGAGAATTCGACTTAGATACGAATCAGTACACTCTCAAAGTGAGCTCTTAACTGAGTTATTACTGCCTCTTAACTGAACGACCTCTGACTCTACTTTAAACTTTTGAATTTAACTTTTAAACTTTTTTCTGATTTTACTTCAAACTTTTAAACTTTTTGAACTTTTTAAACTTTAGACTTTAAACTTCCTCTGACTACTAGATAGATCGGACTATACTCTTTTAGTAGACGCGAATACTTGCTTTAATATTGAAGGATTAGAAACGAAGTCTCTTTTATAAGCATCTACAGTTACAATTCAAAACCAACATCTCAATATCTTACTTTACTTATAATAAATTACAATAAACAAAGCATCTATAAACTCAGGTTAGCTACGATTTAGACCTTAACTAACTTACGATAACATAATAATGTAATACTTATACTATCCTGATTTAACCCTAAATAATAAGAGATAGAAGACTTAGAACGAGTCTTTTTTAAGAGAGAGGGATATAACGGTATACCGTCCTATACAGCTAAGATTATATAGTATATACTATATATATAAGGTTTTAGTAGTTATTATTTTATATTATCTAATTTAAGAAGGTTATATATGTCCAGGCTTTTAGATATACTTTGTAGGTTCAGGCTTTTATATTAGCTGACGTATGTCGTTATTCGGTTTCGTACCCCTTTTATATCGTCTAAAACCTCTTATATATAGCAGCCTACTCTTAGAGTTAGAAAAGGCTAGTTATTGTTTTCTTCCATATCAGTGCCTAGCATCTATATACGTCATTCTACTATACGCACTCCCATATGCCTCTACTGTAGTTATGTGTATTTCGTGCTATTATATAATATATACTAAAATACGATTTTTACTAGCTATTTATATAGATACTAAACCCTAGTATTACTAGCTATTTAAGTAGTCTCTAATTACCTAGCTATATAAGAATACTATTATAATATTCTAAATCAAGTATAAATCGACTTTTAAACAAAGAGTAGTAATAAGCTTAAAAAGAGATATTATTAAGACTATTACTAGCGAAGAAGAGTTATTATTTTTATATAATAGTACGAAATATATATAACTATAATAGAGGTATATAGGAGTATATATAGTAGAATAATATATATAGATACTAGGTACTAATATAGAAGAAAACAATAACTATCTCTCTTCTATACTAAACATAAACGTCTATATATAAGAGTTTAGAAGCTTCTAAGTTCTAATAATAATAATAACTAAGCTCTATCTAATATAGCTAATACTAAATAATAAGAGCTAAAAAGCTAAATATATAACCTCTAATTCTTTAGAAAGCTAAATATATAATATCTAAACCTTAATCCCTTCTATATATAAATATTAGATATTAATACTTTTAGCACTTCGCTTATATAAGTATTAGTTATTCGTAATCTTAGCCTTAAAGATATTAGAGGTATTAGCACTACTTAGAGATATTAGCAGTTTTATAAATACTAATAATTTAGAATAGTGCTATTATATAATAATCCAGCTATTATATAATAATCTAGGATAGCGTGCTATCATAGTTATACGCTTAAGTTTCTTCTCTTCTTAATCTAATAGATAGAAGATATAGAATTTATAACTATAGTAATTTAGATAATTAATACTACGTTCTTTTATCTAATAGAAGTTTAAGTAATTTAGCTTTAGAAACGAAGTACTTATTAGTATATTATAGCCTAGCTTATTAATAATATAGAATTCTACTTTAAAGAGAAACTCTTATTTAGAAGTATTATAGATAGTAAAGAGAATCTTTATAAAATTTCAAAGCTTTTAAACGTCTTTTCTAATACCTAAAAGGCTAACTATATTTAGTCCTTCTTCTATCTTAATATATAGAAAGAAATAATCTATTATATACTTAGCTATAAGATTTATATCTAAACTAGTGTTTATATAAAATTCGATATCCTAGCCTAATAAAGTAGTAAAGACGTACTTTATACTTATATAGTAGTAATATTAAGTACTATTTATAAAGTACTTATTATTACTCTTTTATTTTAAATTAAGAACTATAATCTTTTTAGCTCTTTTATATAGTTAATTAGTATATAATAGCTTACTAAGAAACTCTATACTATTTAATAAGACGTTTATTCTAATTATCTCTTTAATTAGTATATCTAGAAGTAATAGAGTTACTAAGCCCTTTGTTAATAGATTTATAGAAGATAGAGGAAGTAGAGTAGTAGAAAGAGGTATATATATTATATCTGCTTTCTATAGTATAAGAGAATCGAGTAAAGTAGCTAATATTAGTAAAATACTAGACGTAAATAGAATAGGTGATATTTTAACTAGATAGCTTATTTTAGATAGTTTATTATTTTTAAATTTTTTTAGGCTTTCTAGTACTAGGACTAGTAATAGGTCTAGATTAAGTAATAGTAAAGATATATAATTTTCCTATTATATTATAATATTAATATTAAGTAATAAGGTTATAATAGGAATTCTTATAAGCGGCTTACTACCTTAGAGTAACTACTATATTTGTTTTCTAAATCTAAATTGTTTAAACTAATATATAGATTAGTTTTAAATCTATTTAAAGCGTTGACGATTATCTAGTATATATACTTGTCTATAGTTACTAGGTTTAAAGGTTTAGCTTCTTTAAAGTATACTAGAACTATAGTAGTGTTTATAGGTTACTATAACTACTTTTAACCGTTCTTTAAAGAGAGTTAAAATAGCTATTACTATTACTACTATCTTTATATAAATTAAGTAGCTACTCTTAGTATAAACGTTAGTTATTTTAGTTATATAGGCTATATTAGTAGAGGTATCTAGTAGTTTTAAGTATATAGAGAATTAAAAGGCTATCTACTAAATTACTAAGACTAGACTACTAATAGGCTAAATCTAGGCTACTTAAATTATTATAGAATAAAGAGATTAAAGAGTTGTCTATCTCTACTATTCTAATAATTACTTTAAGAGTTTTAACTATATCTATTATTACGTCTTTTAAAGTTATTATTATTATATCTCTTAAAGTTATTATTAACTCTCCTATTATCTCGCTTCTATTCTATACGATTCTCTTAATCGCTCTTACTTAATTAACCTTTACTATATAATTTAGACTTCTTAAACTTTTTCTTTAGTAATTCGTTTTCCTTACTAAGTATCTTAAACTTCTTATTTTAAATAGTCTAAGATACTTATACTATAGACTCTATAGTATATACCTTCTTCTTAAGAAATTCTAAGATATTACTAAATAGCTTTAGTATAATTATAGAGCTTAGTATAGAGTTGAGTCTAGTATAAATTCTATATACTAAGTAGTCTTTATCTATAAACCTAGCTTTAATATAGAGCGATTACTTTTTTGCTATATATACTTAAAGAGGGTATTAGTTCTTAAATTTAAACTAAAATTCTTTCTTATTAGCTTAGACGAGTAGTATTAATACGTTCTTTTAAAACTGTTTGCTTATCTAGCTTCTAAGCTCGTCGTAGTTTAAAAGTATTTAGGTCCTAGTATTTAGTATAAGTCTATTATACTAGACTTAGGTATTATCTATTAGAGCCTAGGATATAAGGCTTAATATTATCTTCTTATTATAGATCTATATAAATCCCTTGACCTAGCTAAACTATAAAGTAACTAGAGTCTTACTATTATATTTAATATCTCTTATCTTAAGATATAGTTGATATCGTCGTTAGTTATTAGAGTTCTATTACTTATATCTATAAGAGGATCTATAAGAGGATTAATAAGAAGATTAATAAAGGGTTTTAGAAGGAGATTTACTAAGATAAGAGTTCGCCTATTCTAGTCTAGGTTAGAAATAGATAAGAAGCGTAGTAAATTTATCTACTATAGCTAAGCTATTTAGTAATTTAAACAGTTATACTATACTAGTCTTAAGATCGTTTAAGAGGTTATCTCTTAGTAGGTTAAATACTAACTCTACGTTCTCTAAGTCCTTGTCTATAATAAGTAGTTAGAGGTTTATATACTTAGTAATATCCTTAGCTATCTTATTTATTATAAAATTAATAATTATAGCGTCTCTTTATTAAAGCTGCCTAGTATATAGTACTTTAGGTTCTACTATTATAATAGGTCTACTACTTAAGAGTAGAGTTAGAAGCTTATTAATTTCGTTAAAGAAGTCTAAATTAATAAACTCTTAATCTAATAAGAGAGACCTTAATTAGTATAAAGTAAAAGCTATCTAAGATATAGGATTAAACATAGTAGTAATATCTACTAGTTTAGAGGCCTTAGAGTAAGTATTAGAGCTAGGGATTAGACTAGAGTAACTTAGTATAGAGCTAGGAGAGAATAGTATTATAGGTTCTTCTTTAATTATAGTAAAGTTTAGAATATTATCTTTACTAATAATAGTTAAGTTTTTAAGAATACTAAAAGCTCTTTCTTCTTAATTTTTAATAATTATAATATCTAGCTCGTTATTAAGATTCACTTCTTTCTTATCTCTTTTAGACACTAGTCTCTAATATATAAACGCTCTAATCTTATCGAGTCTACTAGAGCTTATAGAAACGGGACTAGAGGCTCTTAGGATATAAGAGTTAACTAGTATATTACGCGGAAATAAGGTTATATAATACTCTATTTTCTCTATATATATAGTAGAGTTTTCACCTCCGAATATAAGGCTCTTTAGAGCGTTTTCAACCTAAAAATACGTTATAGTTATAAGCCTGGTTTGTATATATAGTATATTGTATTTATACTTATAGTATACTCTATAACTTCTACTTACGTATTTAATATATTACGACGTATTCGAGACGCTCTCCGCTGTCGGCTAGCGTAACCAACCCCTCGATGCTTACTCTCGACGACGAGAGAGCTCTTCTAACTTCGAATATAAGACTCTCTTAACGAGCGCGAATAAGGACTCTCCTAATAAGCGTGGACGGGACTCTCCTATAGGACGCTCTCGGCTTCGAATATAGCGAAAGCTCTACTACGAGTAGGTATATCTTAATTCGATAGCTCACTCTCTCAACGAGCTTATAAAAGCCTAGCTACGAAGCTAGCCACCGCTACTCTTAGAGGTGCCTTTATAAACCGGAAGCCTAGCGGCGCGCTAGCTACTCTAAGAGGTGCTCGATTAAGACGATCTAGAAGCCTAGTACTCTACGAAGCTAGTATATAACACTAACTACGAGCTACTATATCTTATGAACGCTACCTACTATCTTTACTAAAATAAGAGAGGAAGTTAGATAGGATCTAAGAGTAAGAACTTACTCTTAAGAATATTATCTAGAATCGCTATTCAAGAGTTTAAAGTAATATATATAGCTCTATAGGACTTAGAGTAGGAATAGAGAGCGATATAGTTAAGAGGTTCTTTTATAATCTAGCCTACTGTTATTATAAGCCTAGGAAGTTGTCTCTTCTAGACCTAAGAGGTGTATTACGCGGAAATAGAGTTATATAACACTCTATTTCCTCTATATATATAGCAGAGTTTTCACCTCCGAATATAAGACTCCTTAGAGCGTTTTTAACCTAAAAATACGTTATATAGTATAATAGATATATCTTATAAATAGTATATATAAGAAGCTAATAGAGTCTATAAAGCTTATAGAGCTAGAGTACTCAGCGGAGCTAGAGTACTTAGTAGAGCCTTAAAGAGCTTAGAAAAGGGGTTTTCAAGTATAATAGATTATTCTAATAGTATTAAGAATAGAGCTAATTCTACTAAAACTCTTAAGATAAGCTCTTTTATATATCTACTATTCTTTTAGTATTTACCTTATTTATTATAATAGCTACTATATTCGTTGAGAATTTTTTTAGATTTAGCTTTTACTAGTACTTCTCTTTTCTAAGGCTTTCTTATATAAATTACAAGTAATATATATATATATAGAGCGGAATAGATATAAGAGAGGTATTCTTTATCTTTCTTACTAATCTACTAGAGATCTAGAAGATAGTTATACTTATTACTAGATAGTATATATACTAATAGCTAGATTCTAATTAAGTATTTAAATTATAAGATTAGAAGGTAGATAAGAGAGAGAGAGGTAAGAGTTATAGGTTATAAGTTATAATATAGTTAGTAGAAGATAAGAGCTTAATAATTTTAAAAGGATTATATATAATTCGCCTTTAAAGTATTACTACTATATAGTATAAGAGACAGATTATAGATTAGAAGCTTATAGCTAGGCTTAGTAAAATACGTAAAAGTAATCTCTTATATAGTATAGTAATAAACGTCTAAAGAGAGAAGAGAAGAGTATAGAGCACTCGTAACTATCTACACCTACAGGTCCGCTACTAGTGTAGTCACGTGTCCTTCCCGCAACACTATGTCGACATCGCTGATTTGTAGAGAGAACATTTGACGTTCTAACACTTCTCTCTTCCACTCTAATATTCCTGGAGTTTCTTAGTCTTATAACTGACTTTCTAGAATAGTTAAGGGCTTTTCGGGATTAGTTTCCATCGTATTAAGTAATCCGATCGATACCGGGTTTCTAAGAATAATAATATATCGATTATCGGCGGAAAAATGGTTAATCCGGAGGATAATAGTACTTCCGGCCGAGTGCCAATAGAATGCTTAAAAAAAGAATAAAGTCATATGATTTTAATAGAAAATTCTAATTATTTATAACTCTAACAGAGTGCTCTTTTTATATAATAACTTTTAACTATAATAAAGCATATTTCAAATAGTAGATAAAGGTCATATGATATTTATTTAGTACTATAAGGCACTAGGTCCCCTCGAACTTTTTTGACGATATTTATTATATCGGATAAGAATTTACGATATTTATCAGACGATATATATCGCGATAATCCGATAAATATTGTATCGCCGCTAGGTCTGCGCAACGAATAAAGCCCTCGAATATATTTATAATATTCGTGATTTTCTACAAAAAAAAAACCCTTTGAATTATTCAAGAATAAGGAGAGTTTGCAGGGTAAATAGCAGTTAATTATTCATAAAGATTTCGTATTCTCTACCCTTTTGGTATGATTCCCTACTATATTAAAACATGTATAAAAAGCCCCCGAAATTATCCGCTTTCGTTGTCTCAATTAGGCTACGCCGGGGCGTTTCGGGGCTAAAAAAGGGGATAAATTAGTTGTTGAATGAGGCTATTCCCAAAGTAGTCACTTACACCTAGTTTCGCTTACAAAAGTAGTGACTCTTTAAAAGTCTTAGGCGGTTACGTAGTAAGGCTCAAAATCCGACTTTTAAGAGAAAGTATATAGAACAATAACCACCAAGTGGATTTGGATGATTTTAGAGACTTAAAAAGAGATATAATCGAACTTATATAAATGATTAAAATTAAAAGAGAAGATGGTACGTATAGGGGTAAATTTCAACATCTATATGCTAAGACTAGGGGGTAGATATTAAGCCTAAGAAATGGGACTATTTATAATATGTTTATATAGGACTCTGTAGTATAAATAAATAGTTAGAATATTACGTATTTATTTAATATTTATGATGAATAATTATTCTTTTATTCTTTTATTCGTTGCGCAGACCTAATCGCCGGGAGGAGATAATCGTTCTACCTTGGGACATCGTGAGATGAAAATTGAATATAGTAAATTAGCTATATAAGAAAGCAACGCAGGGATAGCAACACATGAGCATCCATCTAAATCAACGCCCACTTACCATCTGATCTCGTCCCAAGCAAAACTCACCGACCTTAATATTCATTTACTCTTCTTGGTTCAAGTTTCACCACTCAATACCCTCTCCCCACCGTTCTCCCTCTTCCCCTTGCCCTGTAAAGTAGTTCCAGTATCGACCTCAACCAAACCCCTGTCCCTAACAAAACAAGCACCCAAAGCACAAACGCCCACAAGCCCAGCATAAACCCAGAAAATGATTCGGATCCCATGCATATAAGCATCCAACACAATTTCCTTCTGCCCCTCACTCAATCCCATCGACCCCAGACCAGAAGTAGAAGAAGTAAGCATTTCAATCTCCCCCTCCCCCAGCATACCACCCAGTCGCTCCTTCAACACACTATTGAGAATCGTCCCCGCGATAGTCAACCCTAGCGTCCCACCCACCGTTCTTATGAAATTACGAAGGGAATTGAGAACAGCACGATCAGCTCGTCTCCCATGCGCCAACAAAGCAACGAGACCGGGTTGAAAACATCCTCCCGTCCCGAGACCTTGCCAGAAACCCACGAAGCAAATTATCCATATAGATGTAGTTCGCGAATAAAATGCTTGCGCGATAAGACCAGCTAGCCACAGAACTTGAGAAGCTATCATAACAGGGTTATAATGCCCCGTACGTGAGATTATGAGACCAGAGATGATAGATCCAAGCCCTTGTGTTCCCACCATCGGAAGGATGATTAAACCCGCGAGAGTTGGGCTGAGAAGACGGACGTTGATTAGGTAGAGGGGGATGTGGAAGAGGTTTCCCCAGAAGACGAGGCCGAAGATTAGTGATTGGGAGAGGAGGATGGGGGTTGAAGGGGAGGTGGTGTAGAGGTGTACTTGAGAATGTTAGTAGACTGATTGGGTGGGGGTTAAGGAGGATGAGGTGGCCCTTACATGGCATGATAGGTAGAGACGCCCATTTCCACTCCACGGTTAAGAAGAGGAGGAGGGCAAAAGAGCCCGCTGCCAACATGGCAATAACGATTGGACTGTTCCATGCGTATGTTGAGCCCCCTTTGGAGAGAGGAATCATTAGTAACACAATAACAGCAATACTGATCCCCAACCCAGCCCAGTCAATCAGCCGAATGCGTGACTTCAAGCTCCCCTTCCCAACCTCACTACGTGGAAGCGTGAAGAGTAGTAGAACCGTCAAGAATACGAGCCAAGGAACATCATACCACAATCTTATCAGATGTCAGCATCAAGCTACACAAAGGCATAGCGGTAAACCTACGCCCACCTCCAAGAAACCTTGGTAGTGATGAGTCCTCCAATGAAAGGTCCCAGACCACTGCCGAAAGCAACGGCCATGCCGATAAAACCGTTGTACTTGCCACGCTGCTGAAGCGTTGTGATATCACTAACACTAATTTGAACCAGTGCAGTTCTGAGAGAACACAAGAATATCAGCATATGCAGACTCCGATGCAGGGCAATCTACTCACATAGCTCCGCCTCCCAATCCGGATAAGGCTCTGAAAGTAAACAACATAGCTGGGGTACGGGCAAAGCCGCAAGCCAGATTTCCGATTGCCAAGAGGGCCAGTGATGAGAGGAGTAATTGTTTGCGTCCTAGAATGTCGCTCAATCGACCATTGATGAGCTGCACGGATGTTGTTGCCAGAAGGTAACTGCTGGCGACCCATGATTGTGAAGAGCCTAAGGCGAGGTCACGTCCAATGGCGGGTACAGCCGTTGAGATGGATGTCTGATCGAGGTAGGCTGTGAAATGAGCCAACGCCAATACTGGAAATACCACCATCAGCTTCTTGTGAGGGAGTACATGTGATTGATGGTCGTGAAACTGATCTTTCGCTTTACAATCGGTTATGGTTTGCGACGCTGGGTCGAGTTGGGGAAGCTGAGCCAGCTCGTTGTTATGTGCTCGCTCAATGTCGATGTCGCTGCTTGCCTCGCGATTTGGCGACATGTTTGTTTGAGGCTCCCAATACCAATCTGTCTGGGTGGGAGCTCTTCTTTTGTGTCCAGAATTGCGTGATTGTAAGCGTTGTTTTGGAATTGAGTTGTGTTCAGAAGATGAATACAGAGCACTTTTTGGTGTTCCTAGCAAAAAGTGGGTTCGGGACACTAGTTAGTAATATCGCTGTAGACTGTTGGTATACGAGGGGGCCAATTAAAATACCAGGATTTAACAAGAATGGGAGTCACCACTTGGCAACTGCTTGCTATACACGAGCTTTATCACAGGTTACACTCGTATTCACCGCCAATTAGTCGGTAGAATAATGCTTGTAACTTGTTCCTTATCAGCGATAAACATGAGCATGAGGATTTAGAAGAAACTGTTCATGAAAACGGAGCGTGAGGTGTCAGTTGATTCTTTGTGTTCACAGCCAAAGTCACACTCACTCGATCCATGGAAGTACCATTTTCTCACAGCCTCACTCGAACTGCTGATATAACTGTAAGTATTGAAGAAGAATGAAGTGGACGGTCAGGCTAATTTCTTGGCTGTGCATAGAAAGAAAGAAATTCCCTCATCGCCTGGACTCGTAGTGCTGATTTAAATTCAAACAATCTAGGAAAATTGAAAACGACTGCCTAAACGGACAAATCCCCCAACAGCTGCCAAAAAATCAAAACGGTTATCCAAGAAAATAATTGGGTTATGATCCGATTCATTGCTCGTGTGACGAAAACGGGGGTTGCAATAGAATTTGATGATAAGGAATCAACATTGAAAGGAGCCACACGTGTGGTACAATACATGAAATTTGCTAAGTAACTGCCTCTTACAGAAAGAACCTGCCCATTGAGCCTGGTACAATTGCTTGAGCCAAGCGTCACACCTGAATCCACCGCTGAATTGACGGTGAAAGTAGATTGATTCTCATAAGCATGGGGGGGGGGGGGGAATTTAGAAGACAAAATCGAGATGTGATCAAAGTGAACTCTAGACTGAAAACCAGGATCATCGTTGAAAGACTGAGCGGCTCGAGGAGAAAAGAAATGTATATAAGAAGATCAGGTATCGTTGAATAAAACCTTATCCCGAAGTCAGCTTCATTCACATTCTTCATCTTCTCATACAACGCTTACATTCAACAATGGGTTCCATCCAGACTGAGTCCTTCACCTCGTCCGGCACTTTGGACAAATACCAACAATCCGATGTGACTCCCCTGATCGGAACAGTCCTCGACGGACTCAGTGTATCAGAGATTCTCCACTCGCCAGAATCCGATGCCAAAATCCGCGACCTCGCGATCCTCGTTTCGCGTCGCGGTCTTGTCATCTTCCCCAAGCAAAACGATCTCAGCATCCCGGACCAGAAATTGCTCGCGCGCAAGCTAGGTCAACTCACGGGAAGACCCTCAACCTCGGATCTCTGGATCCATCCAGTCAACCATATGGAGTTGCCTGATGGCTCGCTAGACGGCGAGGTCTTGTCTCCAGCCCGCGACCCCAAGAAGAAGCTCTACATCCAGGAGGGAGGCTACTCCAAGGGCACTGAGAAGAATCAAAGTCGCGCTGACGGCTGGCACACTGACGGTTCCTTTGAACATGTCACTCCAGACTACACGACACTTCATATGAAGTTGACTCCTGGTGAGTAATCTTCCCAATTCTAAATTCTGAAAAGTGTCCAGTCTGCGGGGATTCCATTCTAACAACAAAGTCAGGTTGCGGGGGAGACACCCTCTTTGCCTCCGCATACGAAGCCTATGATCTCCTCTCCCCTCCTATGGCAGAGCTGCTCGAGAAGTTGAACGCAGTCTTCTGTCCTGGGAACCACAAGCCGGAAAATGTGGTCGACAGGTTGTGGAAAGGCACTCGTGGAGCACCGCAGAATGTCGGCCCCGAACTGAGAGCATCGCACCCTTGTGTCCGAACTAATCCCGTCACCGGCTGGAAATCCCTCTTTGCTTTTGGCCACCATCTCGAGAAAGTCGAAGGATTAGGAGACGTCGAGAATAAGTTCATGTGCGAGTTTCTCCAACGCTTGATTACGGAGAACCATCAGATTCAAGCGAGGGTGAAATGGAGTACTGATGACCTTATTGTGTGGGATAATCGCAGTGTGTATCATGTGAGTTTCACTACCTTGTCAAACGGGATATTCGCTTATTATTTCTCGTACAGTGTGCTACTTATGATTATGGTGGAAGTGGTATCAGACGTGCTAATCGTGTCTGTGGAATTGGAGAGGCACCTTACCTAGACCCCAACTCTACTGGGCGTCGGGAAGCCTTGAACATCTAGAGAATTGTGGTCACATTAGTTGGGGACTTTGAAGTTTTTGACTCTTATCATGGACCGTGTTTTCTCACCTTTTTATCTACTTGTTACATTTGAGTTCAATACAAGCATCTATCATAAACCCACGCTGTTGTGACTCGCAGACGATGAACTACCCGTAACACTTTATCAAGAGTCTGATAATAAGAAGCTGTCACGGAAAAAGGGGGTCTCACGTGACCCCATTTCCCTGTATACATAGCAGAGTTTTCACCGCTTAAATTCAAGCTCCTCAGCACCTTAGGCATGCACAGACACCCTGCCAAGGGTCGGATCTTACGTGTATATCCGACCATGAGTTTATAAGAACCGGTTTTTACGTACTCGATTAATTTATCGATTACTTATATAAAAAAAGTATAAAGTAATAGATTTATTTATTAATTACCTTATAATAAATTTAAGAGAAATAGAAGTAAGTAATCGATTTATTTATTAATTATACTAGTAAAAATAATACTAAGTAATCGATTTATTTATTAATTACTTTACTAGAAATAATAATACTAGGTAATCGATTAATTTATCGATTACCTTATTAGTAATAATAATACTAGGTAATCGATTAATTTATTAATAATCTTACTAAAAATAATAATACTAAGTAATCGATTTATTTATCAATTACCTTACTAGAAATAATACTAGGTAATCGATTTATTTATCGATTACCTTAATAATAATAATACTAGGTAATCGATTTATTTATCGATTACCTTAATAGTAATACTACTAAGTAATCGATTTATTTATTAATTACCTTACTAGAAATAATACTAGATAATCGATTTATTTATCAATTACCTTAGTAATAATAATACTAGGTAATTAATTAATTTATTAATTATCTTACTAGAAATAATAATACTAGATAATTAATTTATTTATCAATTATCTTAATAGTAATACTATTAGATAATCGATTTATTTATTAATTACCTTATTAGAAATAATACTAGGTAATCGATTTATTTATCGATTACCTTAATAGTAATACTACTAAGTAATCGATTTATTTATTAATTATTTTACTAGAAATAATACTAGGTAATTAATTTATTTATCAATTACTTTAGTAATAATAATACTAAGTAATTAATTAATTTATTAATTATCTTACTAGAAATAATAATACTAGGTAATCGATTTATTTATTAATTACTTTAGTAATAATAATACTAAGTAATTAATTTATTTATTAATTACCTTACTAGTAATAATAATAATAGTAATCGATTTATTTATCGATTACCTTACTAGAAATAATACTAGGTAATCGATTTATTTATCGATTATCTTACTAGAAATAATACTAAGTAATTAATTTATTTATCAATTACCTTAGTAATAATAATACTAGATAATCGATTTATTTATCGATTACCTTACTAGAAATAATAATACTAAATAATCGATTTATTTATTAATTACCTTACTAGAAATAATAATACTAGGTAATTAATTTATTTATTAATTACTTTAGTAATAATAATACTAAGTAATTAATTTATTTATTAATTACCTTACTAGTAATAATAATAATAGTAATCGATTTATTTATTAATTATCTTACTAGAAATAATACTAAGTAATCGATTTATTTATCAATTATCTTACTAGAAATAATACTAAGTAATTAATTTATTTATTAATTACTTTAATAATAATAATACTAAGTAATCAATTTTTCTATCAATTACCTTACTAGAAATAATAATACTAGATAATCGATTTATTTATTAATTACCTTACTAGAAATAATAATACTAAGTAATCGATTTATTTATCAATTACCTTACTAGGAATAATACTACTAGGTAATCGATTTATTTATCAATTACCTTACTAGTAATAATAATAATAGTAATTAATTTATTTATTAATTACCTTACTAGAAATAATACTAGGTAATCGATTTATTTATCAATTACCTTAGTAATAATAATACTAAGTAATCGATTTATTTATTAATTACCTTAATAGTAATACTACTAAGTAATCGATTTATTTATCGATTACTTTACTAGAAATAATACTAGATAATCGATTTATTTATTAATTACCTTAGTAATAATAATACTAGGTAATCGATTAATTTATCGATTACCTTACTAGTAATACTACTAGATAATCGATTTATTTATCGATTACCTTAGTAATAATAATACTAGGTAATTGATTTATTTATCGATTATCTTAATAGTAATACTACTAGGTAATCGATTTATTTATCGATTACTTTACTAGAAATAATACTAAGTAATCGATTTATTTATCGATTACCTTAGTAATAATAATACTAAGTAATCAATTAATTTATTAATTACCTTACTAGAAATAATAATACTAGGTAATCGATTTATTTATCGATTATCTTAATAGTAATACTACTAAGTAATCGATTTATTTATCAATTACCTTACTAGAAATAATACTAAGTAATCGATTTATTTATCGATTACCTTACTAGAAATAATAATACTAGGTAATCGATTTATTTATTAATTACTTTACTAGAAATAATACTAGGTAATTGATTTATTTATCGATTACCTTAGTAATAATAATACTAGATAATCAATTAATTTATCGATTATCTTACTAGAAATAATAATACTAGATAATCGATTTATTTATTAATTACCTTAATAGTAATACTACTAGGTAATCGATTTATTTATTAATTACCTTACTAGAAATAATACTAGGTAATCGATTTATTTATCGATTACCTTAATAGTAATACTACTAAGTAATCGATTTATTTATCGATTATCTTACTAGAAATAATACTAAGTAATCGATTTATTTATTAATTACCTTAGTAATAATAATACTAGGTAATTAATTAATTTATTAATTACTTTACTAGAAATAATAATACTAGGTAATTAATTTATTTATTAATTACCTTAGTAATAATAATACTAGGTAATTAATTTATTTATTAATTACCTTACTAGTAATAATAATAATAGTAATCGATTTATTTATCGATTACCTTACTAGAAATAATACTAGGTAATCGATTTATTTATTAATTACTTTACTAGAAATAATATTAAGTAATCGATTTATTTATTAATTACCTTAGTAATAATAATACTAAGTAATCGATTTATTTATTAATTACTTTACTAGAAATAATAATACTAGGTAATCGATTTATTTATTAATTACTTTACTAGAAATAATAATACTAGATAATCGATTTATTTATCAATTACCTTACTAGGAATAATACTACTAGGTAATCGATTTATTTATCGATTACCTTACTAGTAATATTAATACTATTTTATTAATTACCTTACTAGAAATAATACTAGGTAATCGATTTATTTATCGATTATCTTACTAGAAATAATACTAGGTAATCGATTTATTTATCGATTACCTTAGTAATAATAATACTAGGTAATTAATTAATTTATCGATTACCTTACTAGAAATAATAATACTAGGTAATCGATTTATTTATTAATTACCTTAGTAATAATAATACTAAGTAATCGATTAATTTATTAATTACTTTACTAGAAATAATAATACTAGGTAATCGATTTATTTATTAATTACCTTAATAGTAATACTACTAGGTAATCGATTTATTTATCGATTATCTTACTAGAAATAATACTAGGTAATCGATTTATTTATCGATTACTTTACTAGAAATAATAATACTAAGTAATTGATTTATTTATCGATTATCTTACTAGAAATAATAATACTAAGTAATCGATTTATTTATTAATTACCTTACTAGTAATATTAATACTATTTTATCGATTACCTTATTAGAAATAATACTAGGTAATCGATTTATTTATTAATTACTTTACTAGAAATAATACTAGGTAATCGATTTATTTATCAATTACTTTAGTAATAATAATACTAGGTAATCGATTAATTTATTAATTACTTTACTAGAAATAATAATACTAGGTAATCGATTTATTTATCGATTACCTTAATAGTAATACTACTAGGTAATTAATTTATTTATTAATTACTTTATTAGAAATAATACTAAGTAATTGATTTATTTATTAATTACTTTAATAGTAATACTACTAGGTAATCGATTTATTTATTAATTATCTTACTAGAAATAATACTAGGTAATCGATTTATTTATTAATTACTTTAGTAATAATAATACTAAGTAATCGATTAATTTATTAATTACCTTACTAGAAATAATAATACTAGGTAATCGATTTATTTATTAATTACCTTAGTAATAATAATACTAGGTAATCGATTTATTTATCGATTATCTTACTAGTAATAATAATAATAGTAATTGATTTATTTATCGATTATCTTACTAGAAATAATACTAGATAATTAATTTATTTATCAATTACTTTATTAAAAATAATACTAGGTAATCGATTTATTTATTAATTACTTTAGTAATAATAATACTAGGTAATCGATTTATTTATTAATTACTTTACTAGAAATAATAATACTAGGTAATCGATTTATTTATTAATTATCTTACTAGAAATAATAATACTAGATAATCGATTTATTTATTAATTACCTTACTAGGAATAATACTACTAAGTAATCGATTTATTTATCAATTACCTTATTAGTAATAATAATAATAGTAATTAATTTATTTATCAATTACTTTACTAGAAATAATACTAGGTAATCGATTTATTTATCGATTATCTTAATAATAATAATACTAAGTAATCGATTTATTTATTAATTACCTTAATAGTAATACTACTAGGTAATCGATTTATTTATTAATTACCTTACTAGAAATAATACTAGGTAATCGATTTATTTATTAATTACCTTAGTAATAATAATACTAGGTAATTAATTAATTTATCAATTACCTTACTAGAAATAATAATACTAAGTAATCGATTTATTTATTAATTACCTTAATAGTAATACTACTAGATAATCGATTTATTTATCAATTACCTTAGTAATAATAATACTAGGTAATCGATTTATTTATTAATTATCTTAATAGTAATACTACTAGATAATCGATTTATTTATCGATTACTTTACTAGAAATAATACTAGGTAATCGATTTATTTATCGATTACCTTAGTAATAATAATACTAGGTAATTAATTAATTTATTAATTACCTTACTAGAAATAATAATACTAGATAATCGATTTATTTATCGATTACCTTAATAGTAATACTACTAGGTAATCGATTTATTTATCGATTACCTTAGTAATAATAATACTAGGTAATCGATTTATTTATTAATTACCTTAATAGTAATACTACTAGATAATCGATTTATTTATCGATTACTTTACTAGAAATAATACTAGGTAATCGATTTATTTATCGATTACCTTAGTAATAATAATACTAAGTAATCGATTTATTTATCGATTATCTTACTAGAAATAATAATACTAGGTAATCGATTTATTTATTAATTACCTTACTAGAAATAATAATACTAGGTAATCGATTTATTTATTGATTATCTTACTAGTAATATTAATACTATTTTATCAATTACCTTACTAGAAATAATACTAGGTAATCGATTTATTTATCGATTACCTTACTAGAAATAATACTAGGTAATCGATTTATTTATTAATTACTTTAGTAATAATAATACTAGGTAATTAATTAATTTATCAATTACCTTACTAGAAATAATAATACTAAGTAATCGATTTATTTATCGATTACCTTAATAGTAATACTACTAAGTAATCGATTTATTTATCGATTACCTTACTAGAAATAATACTAGGTAATCGATTTATTTATTAATTATCTTAATAGTAATACTACTAAGTAATCGATTTATTTATTAATTATCTTACTAGAAATAATACTAAGTAATTGATTTATTTATTAATTACCTTAGTAATAATAATACTAGGTAATCGATTAATTTATCAATTATCTTACTAGAAATAATAATACTAAGTAATTGATTTATTTATTAATTACCTTAGTACTAATAATACTAAGTAATCGATTTATTTATCGATTATCTTATTAGTAATAATAATAATAGTAATCGATTAATTTATTAATTACCTTACTAGAAATAATACTAGGTAATCGATTTATTTATTAATTACCTTACTAGAAATAATAATACTAGGTAATCGATTTATTTATCGATTACCTTATTAGTAATAATACTACTAGATAATCGATTTATTTATCGATTACCTTACTAGGAATAATAATACTAGGTAATCGATTTATTTATCGATTATAGTATTAGTAATACTACTAGGTAATCGATTTATTTATCGATTACTCTACTAGTAATAATAATACTAGGTAATCGATTTATTTATCGATTATAGTACTAGTAATAGTACTAATCGATTTATTTATCGATTACCTTAGTAGTAATCTTCCTAGGTAATCGATTTATTTATCGATTACTCTACTAGTAATAATAATACTAGGTAATCGATTAATTTATCGATTACTCTACTAGTAATAATAATACTAGATAATCGATTTATTTATTAATTACTTTAGTAGTAATCTTTATAATCGATTTATTTATTGATTATAGTACTAGTAAAACTACTAGATAATCGATTTATTTATTAATTACTTTTATAGTAATATCTCTAGGTAATCGATTTTATTTATTAATTACTAAGTAATTAATTTATTTATTAATTATCTTAATAGTACTATTAAATAAGAAAAAGAGAAAGTCTAATATATCTTTAAAAGACTTTTAAGTAATATAGTTATAAGAATCTTCTCTTAGATTAAATATACTTACTAGTATACTTAATTTTTATTTAATTAATATATATATAAGCTTATCTAGATTTATATACTTAGCTATTACCTTAGCTAATAAGTAAATAAAACTAATAATACTAGGTAATCGATTTATTTAGATTATCTTAGAACTAATATATTTATCTATTACTCTAGTAGTTATAGTACTAGATAATTAATTTATTTATTAATTACTTTAATACTAATAATAGTAATACTAGGTTATAGACTTATTTCTCGATTACTTTAGTAGTAATAATACTAGGTAATACTAAGTAATTGAGTATAGTCTTTCTACTAATAAAGTAGAGTCTAAGTACGTCTATATAACGCTGGCTTTAGATAGCTAAAAAGAAACTAAAAAAAATAAAAACAAAGCTAAGTATAATAAAGATCTTATATTATATATCCTATTATCTTCTTATTAAGGTATAGTAGGTGTAGAATTTATAAGGTTTTATCTATCGCCTTCTTAGTACTAAATAATAAGAGAAAGGCTACTAAGATAGCTATTAAAAAGGTATAACGATTTTAAAGATAATAAGAGTATAAGGAGGTTATATAGTTACTAAATTATACTAGATAGAACTTTATTATCTTTACTAGTATAGTCGATAAAGAGAGAAAAAGCTAGATAAACTTATTCTCTAACTAATAGTAATTTTAAATAATATATAGTAAGGTAGTTAAAAGGTAGCTAAGAGGTAGTTAGGAGATAAATAAACCCTATTATATTATAAGAAGTTATAAGAATTTTAGCTAATATAGAAAGGTTATAGATAACCTAGTATAAGGTAGTAGATAGAGAAGACTATACTAGAGAGTAAAGCGTTATATATATATAAACTTTTACTACTAAATATACTAATATTATCGAGTTATTTTATTTTATAATTTAAAATAAAAAGTCTTAAGTCTTAATTTATTTAATAGAGAGGTTAAATCCTTAGTTAAATAAGAGGTACTTTTATTACTAAGGAAAGGTAACTAGATAGAAACTAGAAAACTTAATCTTTCTAATCCTTTTACTATAACTAATCTAATATAGGTTAAACTTATATAAACTTTACTAGTAAAGTTACTAATAATATTACTATAAACTTTACTCTTACTTCTACTATATATATATATATAGAGTTATTCTAAGAGGTATATTTAAAAAGTACTATTCTATATAAGTTTATCTAAGATAAATACTTATTAGAATAGTTATTTTAAAAGGTAGTATTTTATAAATAAGATTTTATAATAATAACTTATTATAAAGTAATAGTTCCTTTAATATATATATTATAAAATAAGACAATCTATTAACTATAAATTATAATAGAGCTAGATAAAATTAAAGCTAGATAATATAAATAAGATTAGGTAAATCCTTACTATAGCTAGCTCTTAGAATAATAGGTTAAGTTTTACCTAGATAGTAGTAGAGAAAAGAAAGCTATTTACTTAGTATAGACTTTATAAGAGATATTATTTAATACTTTATTTCTTTTATTTATTTTAATAAATAAGAGTAATTAAAATAATAGTAGTAATAATTTTAATAATAAAGGTAGTTACGTAACCTAGTATAGAGTACTTATAGTAGCTATAAGTAGTACTTAGTATTTTAGAGTAAGGAAAGACTAAGAGTCTTACTTTAAGTAATATACTAGTAACTATGTTATAGATTATCTTAGTAAACTTTATTAATAAGAATTATTAAATTATAGGTATACTATATCTTTATTATATCTCTTTCTAAACTAAGACTATTTATAAATTAGTAAGAACTTCTATTAAAGAATTCTACTTCTTTCTAAAGATAGTAATTATAGTAGTTAGTAGTTATTAGATTACTAAAGAGTGACGAGTCTATACTAGTCTATTTAGTAACATTTTAAAGAATCTTATAAAAGATATTATTATATTTATTATAATAACTTTATATTCTATCTAATATTATATAACTAAGAGCTTTATAGCTATTAATAATATCTTTTATAAGGCCTAAGTATATAACGTTCTATAAATCTATTTTATTTATAGTAGTTAAGGTATTAAATTAGAATCTAAGTTCCTAAGTTTATTCTTTATTTAGTATAGCTAAGTAGAGTAAATAACTAGTTTAGACTAGATATTAATAATAGTTTATAAAGGTTTTAAAGATTTACTTACTTTCTAGATATCTTATATATACTAGCTAGAATACAACTTAGGTTATATATAGTAAAGTATATAGGTTTTCTTAGAGAAGTAAATAAGTATATCTTATTTAGTAAAAGGCGAATATTACGTTATAAGAGTAAAGGAGTATATAATAGAAATAGAATAAAGCTTTAACTAATAGTAATTCTTAAGAGTAATTCTAGTAGATAGTATATAGTGGTTAAAATAAAGTAAATCACACTAGAGAGTACTTAGTCTTTAAAGACTATTAAGACGTTAGTTATAATACTTCTATAAGTATACTATATAATATAAGTAATAAGTATTATTTAGATAGAAGACTACTAAAAGCTATATACTTATTAGTTAGAGATATATAGTAATATATAATAAAGAGATAATTATATACTATATAGATAAATATAAAATAATAAGAACTTTATCTATTACCTTAGTAAATAAGACTACATAGAAATTAGTTAAATCTAGTTAGAGATAAGAGAATTTAGCCTATAGACGTTTATAAAGCTACTTACTTAGGCCTAGGAAGATCTATATATAATATCTATTTAAAATAAGCTAACTAGGCCTATACTACTAATATAACCTCTTTTATCTAACATATATTATATTTAACTTTCTTCCTCTTAAATTAATATATCTTTAAAAAACCGCTACTAGGTATACCTTTCTAGTAATAAATTCTCTCTAACTTCTTAAATATCTATTAATAAATATAGTTGTCTTATTAAGATAAGATTATATATATACTAAAAGATAAATAGTAATTTATCTCTCTATATATAAGAAGGCTAACAATTAAAGTAATTATTAAACTCTTATTAGCTCTCTTCTTTTAATAATTATAATCTAGATAACAATTATAATTAAGACTTTTATAATAAAGATTCTAAAAAAGAGGGAGAAGAAGGGAGAGAGAGAGTAAGAAGTACTAAATTAGACTCTAAAGATAAATTAATTAGCTCTTAACTTAAGAAAAAGTATACTAATTTATCTAATCGCAATTCTTAGAAGTATAATTAAGGTAATATAATACCTATTCTTAGTTAAGTATTATTTAATAGAAATTTAGCTTATAAATATCCTTATACCTATATAATATCTTCTTATAAAGTAGTTTATTACTTACTTTATAAGTATAATCTTTAAGTATATTCTAGTATATTCTATAAGCTAATATATTTTAGCTATTATAAAAGAAAAAAATATCTAATACTATAAATACCTATATATAAGAGCATATACAATTATTAAAGAGAGGTTTTTTCTAACTACTACTATCTTTTTATAATCTACTTTTAATTTATAACTTCTTAAGCTCTTTTATAAAGTTTCTATAGTTAAAAAGCTTTCTTAATATTCTTAGGTAATAAGATTATAAAAGTTACTTATTCACTAGTATTATTATTATATTTCTAATCTTAAAAAAATATAAGCATATACCTATTATAACTAGTTACTAGTAGAAAATAGACGTTAAGAGCTTTTTAACACTAAAGTTAATAAATACTAACTAGACTATAAGTAGACTATTTCTCTATCTTTAAGTTATATATACTTTACTTATTTCTTCTAAGATAATAATAATAATAGACTAATAGCTTTATATAATTAGAGCTAAGATAGTAATTTTTAATAAAAACGTAAAAAGAGATAAGGAAATCCGCCTTTTAGTTAGTAGCCTTATAGTAATAGTAAATTCTTTATTTAAGACTCTAAATCTAAATCTAGTATTACTCTTAGTATAGTAGAAATAGATATAGTAGTTTCTACGTCTAATAAAGTAGGGAATAGTATAACACTTTCTTCTAAAAAAGAGAATAGTTTAAAGGCTAATATTTCTAATAATAGTTATTCTTATTATTTTTAAGTAGCTATAGCTAAAAATAAAGCTAGAGATAAATTTAAAGGATTAGATTAAACTAGGTTAATAAATATAGTCTACTAGTATAAAATAACTCTTTAACTTATTAATTTTTATTATAAAGAGACTTTTTAAGTTATAGTATATCTTTTAAAATTAATATTTAATTAACTTCTTAACTAAGTATATATTATATTTTAATATAATATTATATATAAATTTTAGTCTTATTTTAAGAGAGAGTACTCTAAAATAGTATATAGGATAAGATATACTATAAACGCTTTTTATTAATACTCCTATACTTTAGATTATTAATTATAGTAGAGTACTTACTAATAATAATTTCTTAGATTAAGTAATAGAGAGAGAGTAGAAAAAGACTAGTCTTTAAAAAGTTATTTAGTCTTAATCTATTATATATACTCTACTTTATTAAGAGAAGCTCTTCTAAATACTTAAATAAAATATTAAAGACTTATATAGAGAGAAGAACTCGGTTCTACTTTAAATAAAAGATATAAGAGAACTTAATCTCTCTATACTTAATATAGAGATACTATTACTACTACCTAAGCCTATCTTATTATAAGTAAATTAATAGATAAAAAAGATAATATATAATATAAATTATAAGATTATTAGTATATTTAAGAGAAGTAGTTTAAGAAAAAGAAAGAAGCTATATTAATAGTAATAAAGGAAAGACTATTTACTTACTTAAATAGAATTCTAGCTTATAAGAATAAATACTAATTAGTCTTTAACACTCTTAAGCCTTCTAGAGTTAATATTAAAAAATAAGTACTTAAAAGAATAAAACGCTTCTCTTTAGAGATTATTCTATATTATTTATCTAGAAAACGTTCTATTAGATAGTTATTAGAATACGTATATAAATTATTAATATAAGAGTTATTAAGAACTAGTTAAAGGTATAAAGATTAGAAGGTTAAAAGTACAAATTATAAATAGTATTAAAACTCTTAAATTTATCTTTAAATTAAAGTAGAGGTTTATAAATATTATAAACTAGCTACTTAGTAAGTTTAAGAAGTTTAGAATATTTATAACTATTTCGATATAAAGAGTATAAAAAAATTAGTAGAATATATAAAAGCCTTATTCTATTACCTACCCTCTATAGTTAAAAGAAGTTAAGAAATCTAAAGATTATATAATTAACTACCTAAAAATTATAATCTACTACTAATATTATTATAAATATTTAACTCTATATCTTTTAAAGAAGAATTAAATTATAGAATATAATAGTATAAGATTAGAATAAGTACTTAGCTTAGTCTTTTAGATAAAGAGAACTTAGGCTTACTTATAAGTTTTATAAATAATATTACTATTCTATATAGAATTAATACTATTTTAAAGTATAAGAGAGCTACTAAAGAAGTTAAGTTTATAATTTCTAAATAGATTTAAGTAGTAAATTAGTTAATTAATATACTCTAAGTACTTTTAATTTCTTATTCTTATTTTTTAATATTATAAGAGCTCTACTTATAAAACATATAAATTATTAAAAGAGTACTTATAGCTAAGTTCTTATTAAATTATTATAAGAATATTAAGAATAAGATTTTTAAAAATAGGCTTAAAGGTAAGTAAATATAAGTTTAATCTAAAGGTTTTTATAAAGACTAATAGTATTTAAATATACTTTAAAGAATCTATATTTTTCTCTTAACTATATCTTTAATATATTTAAATACTATCTTAGATACTACTCTAGACTAGAGCAACGTTCCCTTTAAATATAATATTAATAGTAAGGAAGATAGTAATAGTAATAGTAGTAATAAGGATAATATAGAAGATAGTAAGAATAGTAAAGAGGTAAATAATAAAAATTATAGAGATTATATTAAAGGTTTTAATATAATTATTACTAGATATAGCTCTAATAAAAATAAGGTAAACTAAGTAAGTATAGAGTAGTATAGTTTAAGATAAATAGATAGTTAAACTATATAGAGAGATTTTATTAAAGGAATATTATTTAAAGAGTAAATAAATCTAAATATATAAATAAATAAAGACTTAACTTAATATATAATTAAATAAAGCCTTAGCGTTATAGCTTAGTAAAGGCCTTACTAATTCTCTACTTTAGAATAACTTTAACTTTAATTTTAACTTTAACTTTAACTTAATATAACCTTATTACTTAATAGTCTTTTAATTATTCTTCTCTAGTAAGCTTTTATTATAAGTCTTTCTTATAAATTATAAGCTTTTACGCCTAACCTTATAGAAGCTTCTCTAGTAAGTCTTTATTATAAGTCTTTATTATAAGTCTTTATTATAAGTCTTTATTATAAGTCTTTATTATAAGTCTTTAGCCTTATTATACGTCTTTAGCCTTACTATATGTCTTTAGCTTATTATAGAACTTTATATTAAGATATAAACTCTTAAGTTTATTATATATTATTATTATAACCTATTACTCTTAGTATAAGTTCTAGTACTCTTGTTCTCTTATAAGCCCTTATAGTCAACCTCTTAGAATCTTCTTACTATAACCTCTTAAATACTTATTATTCTAATATATTATCTTATTATTAATTTACTACTATATCTACTTCTAATACTCTTAATACTCTTACTAGTAAACCTACTAATAGTAACCTAGTTAATTAAGCGCTTCTAGCTAGTATACTAAGTTATATAAGTTAATAACTTTATAACTTTAGTAGAGATAGTATAAGTAAGAACGAATTCTTTACTACTTAAAGTAATATATAACTTTAGCTTTTTCTAAAATCCCTTTTCTTAGTTAAGTTATAAGCTAAGTTTAATAGTATTTATAATAAGTTAAGCTAGTTAAAAGCTATTATTAAGAAGTAGAAGGAAATAGTTATTCCTTTATTTAAAGCTAAAAAGGAGATATATAAGCTTAAGGATATAGCTAATTAGTATAAAGACTTATTACATTACTAATTAACTCTTAAGAGTATCTCTATTATAAGAAATATAAAACTATCTCTTTTATTCTTTTACTAATAAACTATAGCTTAAGGAATTCTATAATATTACTAAGCTAGATATTTAAAAGTATAAGAAGTCTAATTAAGTAAGCCTTTCTTTATACTTATTTAGAATATAACTAATAAATTAAATAGTAAAAGGTCTTAGAGCTTAAGTATAAATATCGATTTAATATAGATACTAATAATACTAACGCTGATAATAATAAGTCTTAAGAGCTTATCTAAAAGAAGTATTAAAGTACTAGTTCTTATTATTAAAATAATATTTAAGTTATTATTAAACTTAAGAATAGTAACTAAGAGGAATAAATATTCTTCTATCGTTTACTAAGTATATTTATAGTAGTAGAATAATATTATCTTAATAATAATTAAGACTAAGCTAGCTAGTATTATTCTAGAGTTATTTATTATATATCTAGCTAGGTTTTTTCAACTTCTTATATATAGAAGAAAAATCTAGCCCTTTATAATATAATACTAGTATTCTTAAATATATTAGTAATTATCCTTCTTTATAATATTTTAAATATTCTTACGTTTTAATATATATATATCCTACTTTAATATTAAATTATAAGAGCGATTTAGGCTCTTATAATTTAAGTATTAATAAGTCTTTTTCTATTATTATTAAATTATTTTTTAGTATATAAAATTAGTTAAAAACAAGCTTCTTCTTAACTACTATTAAATAATCCGTCTTCGGTATCTGTTTTTTATTCTTTAGCTAATACTCTATACTTTATAAATCGTATAATATATATAGATGTTTTATAGAATTAAACTATTAATAGTCTAATTTTATAAAAAGGTTTCTATATTTAGTAAAGAATATAGCTAGTATTATTAAATCTTTAGTAGGTATTAATTATTAGATAAAGGTAATAGCTCTAATTTAGAAGATATACTATTAGATTTTAGAGTTCTATTTTTAAAGAGGTAGATAGGTTTATATTACTAAGTTTAGTAAGTAGATAAGGTTAATTTATAAATAGAAATTATATCTTAAAAGAGTAAATTAGTATATTCTTTTATAACTATTTCCTAGGTTTTTTATAATTATTTTTATACTATTTTATATATAGGTAGAAGAGTAGGTTAATAAGCGTCTTTTAATTCTAATTACTATACTACTTCTTATTATATATTTACTTTCTTATTTTTTAAGCTCTTTAGCTTAATTAGTAGAATTAAAGTATTACTATCTTAAGTAGAGTAGAGCTATAAGCTTATAGCTACCTTTTATTTAATTATTCCTTTATTAATCTTAAATAACTTCTCTTTACCTAACTTTTAAGCTTTTAACTTAATAAAGTTATTAATTTTTCGTTAGTATAATTAAACGAATTTTAGATAAAGGTTCTTTAAGTAAGAGTATTTAACTTAAAGTTTCTTATATAAATTATTTATATTTTGTTAGTTTTTTTTACTACTCTTCTTAATAATATTATATTTTTATATATAGAATATAATATATTATTATATTAGAAGAGATAAGAAATATTAATTAGTTTAGTTTATTTTAGTCTAATAAATACTATTTACTTTAAAAGATAATTTTTTAATTTCTATTATAACTATTTTATACTCTTTTAAGCCTTTTAAGAACTTCTAAGCGTATTATGATTTTTTATCTATAAACTATTTATAAAGTATATAACATAAATTAATATTAGTTAAGGGCCTAGGTTAGTTTTATTATATTATATATTTATTAATTTAAAAGAGGTATAAAGTATTAAATTAATTATTATTATAATAATAGTTATAGAAAGCTTAATAGAGGAAATAAATATATACTATATTTTAAGAGTTATAGTAGTATAAAAGGACTATATATAGTATAAGTAATATAAATAGTAGAAGATTAAAAGATAAAAGTTAGAGTATAATGTTATTATAATACTAGTAGCTAGAATTTAGCTTAAGTCTCTAACTTTCTAGGTATAGCTTATAAGTAGATAACTAAGAGATAATCCTTAAATATTAGATACTTTAACTTAGATAATTTTACTTAAGAAGTTAAAAGATTTTTAATTATATTTTATTATATTCTACCTTTTTATTAGTCTACTTTTAGTTATTACTTATTCTAGAGTTTTTTTTAGTTATTTCTAGTTAGTATTCTAATTAAATACTTAAGTACTAATTCTTCTAACTCTATAGACATAGCTAAATATATATAAAATTATTTTAACAAAATAATCCTCTTTCTTAATAAAAATTACTTAGATATATTAAATAACTACTTCTAATATTACCTCTAGTATAGCTTCTATAATATATATTACTCTCTTACTATCTCTATTACTCTATTCTAACCTAGTTATCTACTAATATTTATAGTAATACTAAGTTATAAATAAGTTAACTCTTTACTTTTAAAAGAAAGAAAAGATCTAGTTAAACTAAATTAAACTAGAATAGAATAAAAAGAGTAATAATAAGCACGGTTTAGAGGAATCCTCTCCCTTTTTAAGTTACTAATAGATAGCCTCTTATTTAGCTAAATCCTCTCCTTTCTTAAGTTACTAATAGATAGCCTCTTATCTAGCCGAATCCTCTCTCTTTTTAAGTTATTAATAAATAGCCTCTTATTTAGCTAAATTCCTTCTCTCTTTAAGTTACTAATAAGTAGCCTCTTATCTAGCTAAATTCCCTCTCTCTCTAAGTTACTAATAGGTAGTCCTTTATCTAGTTAAATCCTCTCTCTTTTTAAGTTATTAATAGGTAGCCTCTTATCTAGCTAAATTCTCTCTCTCTTTAAGTTACTAATAGATAGCCTCTTATCTAGCTAAATTCCCTCTCTCTCTAAGTTACTAATAAGTAGCCTCTTATCTAGCTAAATACTCTCTCTCTCTAAGTTACTAATAGATATAGTAGTCTATTAGATAATAATCTAGATAATAATCTAGATAATAATCTAGATAATAATCTAGATAATAATATAAGTAAGAATAGTCTTTTAAATAATAGTAGTAAAGAGAATACTAGAGATAACAAAGAACTTTATTAGGAAAACTAGTATTATAAAGCTTTTAACTTTAGATAAATAAAATATAATTAACCTAGACCTCTACTCTTTATAATAGTTAAGGATTAAATTAACTACTTAACTTATAATTTTAATAACTCTATAGCTAAGATTATTAAACTATAATAAAGAGAAAATATTAACTTAATTTTTAAGTATATTAGAAAGTCTATAAAAGGCTTTTCTTCTATAACCTATTAAATTCTTATAAGTTAGGATTTATTCTAAGAAAGAAAGAAATAAGATATTTTAGAGAAATATAAATAATAATAGAAGAAAGACCTAAATAACCTTTTAATAAGTAGTTATAGTTCTATGTTTATATCTAATTAGTAGTAGAAACTTAGTAAATAAGAGAAAGCTAACTAGAATAAAGAAGTAAAAGATAAATATATAATAGTATACTAAGCTATACTAGTAGTAGAAAATGTCTAAGTAGATATTAGTAAATAAGGGTAGTATATTAAGAATTATAAAAATAAAACTATAAATAAAGCCTTTATATTAATTAGTATATAAGTAAGATAAGATATAAATTATAGAATCTTAGCTCTTAGCTAATATAGGAATAATAGATAGAGATCTTAGAAAAATATAGATATAAAATAATATATTATATTAGTAATTAGAGCTAAGATAAAGAAACCGACGAAACGAGTTATTTCTATACTTATATAGGGAATTAATTTAGAGAAGTGTATAAAGAAATAGGCTTTAGACCTTAAGTATTTCGTTTACTTATATAAACTAGAGAGTTCTTAGAAGCTAACGTTTGTTTTATATTAATTTAAAAGATTATATCCCTATTTAGAACTTATATTCCTAACCTATTATAATAAATACTTTGCTTAACTAATAGTAATAATAGTAATAATAGTATTACTAGTAATAATAGTACTTTTATTATTACTAGTAATACTTCTAATATTAATACTACTAATAATACTACTAGTAACTATAGTATTATAAGTAATATTTCTAATATTAATACTACTAATAATACTACTAGTAACTATAGTATTATAAGTAATATTTCTAATATCGATACTACTAATATATACTCTAATATACTACTAATCTTATTAGGTTTATTAAGATAGGATATTTAGAAGGATATAAATACTTGTTTACTTATAAGCTTTAATATAGCGTATATAGAATTATATATTTAACTTCTAAAGAGAGGAACTTAAGTAGATATATTAGAAAAGAAAGGGATTAAACTTATCTATATAAGAACTAGATTTAATACTAAAACTATCTAGTCGAGTTATTAAAGGTAGTTAGTAGTAAGTAAGAATATTTAGAAGAAGATTTATATATATTTATTAGTAGAGAAACTTATTATTTTTTTTTAGAGAAGAGAGTAAAATTAAATATATAATATATTATAGAATAGAAGAGAGATAGAAGATATATAGTATATACTTATATTTTATTAGTTAAAATTTAAGTCTCTACTTTACTATTTATCTTATATATACCTAAGCACTACTTATTAATCTTAACTCTTACTACTATCTATTATATATCTTATTTCTACTCTATTTCTTATAACTTATCTAATTTAAATATATTTAATATAATAAAATAATTTATAATATATTTAGAATAGGATAATATTAAAATATTAACTATATAGTAAGTTTTTATTTCTTCTTAATATTACTTACTAAATCCTCTATCTTATAAGGTCGTTTTATTTCTATATAGTATTAGTTTAAAGTTTATATAATAATTTAGAAACTAACTATAGTTTTATATTAATTTATAAAATTCTAATCTATTTAAAACTTTAAAATTATAAATATCTCTCTTAAGCCTAATATCTATTACTATATCTATATTTAATCTCTTATTTATATAAACTCTAAGAAGCTAAGTTAAATTCTTAATAGTATTTATATTATTTAAGCTAAGATAATATCTTTTAATATAGATTAATATAATAATTACGTTTATATACTAGTTAGATTCTTAGTAAGATATTAAGCTATTAATAAGGATTTAAAGTAATTTTATAATTTTATAGTAGTTATTATATAGAGTTTTAAATTACTCTTAAAATAACTAATACTAGAGAGACTATACCTTAGCCTTATCTTTTTAAATATATATAGTTAATTATCTAAGTAAGAGGTTTTTTAAATAGTATATAGTAAATTTAACCTTTTCTTTAAGTATAGTATAAATTATAAGATTATATATAGGATTATTAAAAAGTAAGATAGATAATAGAAACTCTTAAGAATCTTATATAGATTTCCTTAGACGATCTTTAATTATACTTATCTCCTCTTTTATTAAATAAAAGCTTATAATCTAAAAATTATAAATAACTAATAGCTAAGTAGTAGTAAGCTAGACTTACTTCTTTTATATTATTACTAAAAGATTAAGGTTCTCTAGAGAATATAATTTTATATCTTTAAGAAAGCTAAAATCCTCTTTATTAAGATAAGCTATATTATTAGAATCTAGTCTACTATATTTAACTCTAAACTAATAATATTCTTTAGTTAAGGGATCTAAAGTATAGATACTAAATACTAGTTCTTTATTATTTAGTCTTTTATAGGTAAAGGTATAAGTTCTTATAATAGAGAATTTATAAATTCCTTATTTTAAATTAGCTTTAAGTATAAATAGGGGGATTTTTTCGCTAGTTAAGTATTATTTTTTAATAGACCTTAGAGTCTTTATATTCCTATATTAGACTAATTATATTAGAACTAAGTATATCTTAGATCTCTTATTAGAGGTAGACTTAAATCTTAGCTTAAATCTAAGATTAAGAGTATAAATTATAGAGATTATAATATATAATATTAGGAGAAGATAGTATAGAAGTAAATATAGAAAAAGAGATAAAGACTTAATATTAATATAATTTATAAGAGATTCTACTATTAATAAATAAATAAATTATATTTTATAAATAAGACTCTACTTTAGTCTATTCTAGTTTACTTAGCTCTAGCCTTACTCTACTAATTATCTTAGCTAAATCTAAAATATAAATTTAACCTATAAACTAAATTTTTTCTTTATTATATATAATAGCTATTCTCTTTAAAGTAGAAAATAATAGATAATTTTTAGTAATAGATAATACTTATTAAGTATAAGTAATTCGTTTTTAATATTAAATATTATACTTTATACTTTAAGAAGTATTCTAAGAATATTAGTTAAAATAGTAGATTAACTAAATATATAATAAAGTATAGAGTATATAGAGTAGGATATAGAGTAGTTATTTCTTAGAAGAAAATATCTCTTTCTAAAATAGTAAAGAAATAATAGAATTTAAATTCATAGGTTAGTAACTAGTAAACTACTAGTTATAGTAAAATTTAAATTAGTATAGAAAATTAAAAGATAATTTATAGAGAAGAATAGGTATATTAAAGAGTATAGTAGTGTTATAGAAAAGCTAGTAGTAAAGGAATAATAAGTTATAAATAAGTATAAATATAATAGATATATACTTTTTATAAAGATTATAATAAAGATTATACTTTTAAATTAATTTTTAACTTAGTATTATAATATTAATAGAATAAAGTTTTTAGAATAACGTCTAAATAGAATTCTCTTAAATAGAACTATATTTAATAGAATTATATTAGATAAAAGCTTAACTAGAAACGTTCTCTCTTATAAACTAAGACTATAACTAATATCTAAATTATTTTATTAATTATAAAGTTAATAAATATTTTTAAGATACTAATAGATTTCTAAAACTAGGTCGACTTTAATAACTTCTTATTATAAACTCTATAATAAAAGTAAGAAATAATATATAAACCTTAATAATAAAAATACTAAGTAGATTATATTTATTTATACTTACTAATATATAGAGTTTTTAATCTTCTTTTAAAAGTAAGTAAAAAATTTTTAGATTTATAAAGATAGAATATATAATAAAAGATAGAAATAACTTTTTTATATATTATCTATTATTTAACTATAAGAATTCTATCTAAATAAATATAGAAATAAATTAACTATATATATCTAAAGTTTAACTTCTTCTCCTTTCTCTAGTTTAACTTTAATAGAACTATTAAGTAATAGATAAAAGATAGCTTATCTAAGAAGACCTTCTTTTTTAATTATTTACTTAGATATAAGATATATAATAGATTTAAAATAGAAGCTTCTCTATAGTTAGAGAGATAATATATCTAAGAACTTAAAGCTAGTAAAAAAGCCTTATAATATAAATAAAAATAAGTAGATAATAGGAAAATAATTTATACTTATTTACTAAGAAATCTATATATAAAAGGATTATCTAGATAATAATTAAATAAAGTTATTACTTTCTTATAACTATCTTTTTTACTTTTAGCTCTATAGTCTTATATTAAGAGAAGTATAATACTCTTTTATTTTATTTTTTAAAAAGCGCTTAATATCTTAAGAAATTATCTTAGGAAATTATCTTATAAAATTATCTTAGGTAATTTATAGATATAACTCTTTCTTTATTAAGTATTACTTTAATTAATTAAAGTCCTTTTATACTTGTAGGTATTAAAACAAAGAAAGTAATCGTATTTAGTTCTAACTATATATAGTCGCTATATTAGTACTACCTTATTAGTACTAATATAGTAGTTTTCTAATATATAGTACTATTTAATTAAGGTATTACTACTTTATTTAGTATAATAATATATTTAACTATATATATTTAGAATAATATAATAATAAAGCTTTTAAAATAACTAAATTAATCAACTTTAAAGACTACTAACTCTTAGTATATAGCTAAATAGCGTAAATAATAAACTATACTCTTATAACTAATTATATTTTAAAAAAACTATATATAAGAATATGAAAAAAGTAAGGCTTAAGGCTCTAGCTATTATTAAATAAGGAATATACTTATAAATATTATTAAAAAATACTACTAAATACTAGTAATAAATATAAGACTATAAGACTCTTAGATAGCTATACCTTTCTTATTAATATAGCTAGCTAGAGATTATTATAGAAAACACTACTAAACTTCTAAAGCTCTTTAATATAGGTATAAAAAAAAAAATAAAAAAGATAATTATATTAGAATATAAACTATAAACTATAACTTATCTATAGTAACGATTAGATAAAATATTAGAAATATTAAGACCTTTTAACTTATTATAAGAAATAAGTCTTAAGCGTTGCTTTTTTCTTTAGTATATAATTATTTAAATTTACTTATATTTAGTAATAGCGTTATCTAGAAATTTAGGCTTTTTAGTAGCTATATAGTAGAATTAACTAATATATAAAAAAGTCTTAAGAACTATAGACTTTAGTAAGCTATCTTAATACTTAGTAAAATACTTAGATTTTTTAGTAGTATATCTTTTAATTAGTAAGAGACTAGTTTAAAAGCTCTAATAAGTATAATTAAATATTATATTAATCTAGATTTTAGTAATTTCTATAACGTTAACTTATGTTTTAAGAAAATTTAAAGCTCTATTTATAAAACTTTATCGAGGTAAGGTAAGTTATAATCCTATTTTACCTATATATTCTAAAACATTCCTAGAACTAGTATTATTAAGATTAAGTATATTATTATTATTATTAGTATTATTAATAACGTTATTAATAGTATAAGTGTTAAGTAGGCTTAGTAAACGTAAAAAAATACTTAATTAATATATAGATATAGACAACTAAGGTAATCATATAGCTATATAAGGAGATTTATAAGAAGATCTATAGTAAGTAGGTATTTAGAGAGAGATATAGAGTAACTTTTAAGAAGTATTCTAAGAGGTTATAAGAGCTCTAAATATAATAACTATATATTAAGAATTATTAGTACTAGTAGAAGTAATAATAGTATAATAAGAATTATTAGTATTTATATAGAATAAGGTAAGTTTAGAAGAAACATGAGTTTAAAAGGTTAAAATACTAAGAGTAGTAAAGTTCTAGCTAATTAGCTTAGATTAAAAAGTTTAATTAATTAATACTTACTTAATTTTTTAAGAAGCGCTTTTATTTAATAAGAGAGATAGAGATCCTAGTATTATAAAGATAAGTAGACTAATTAGTATTAGAAAACTAAGGATTACGTCTATACTATTCTTAGTATACTAATATAAGTAGTAAAAGACTAGCTTTATAAGGAATCTAATAACGATTAGTAATAGTATAAGATATTAGTACTATAAAACACTATAAGACTATAAGATACTTTTAACTTATTATAATATTTATATATTATAGTAAGAATACTAAGTACTATTTAATTAGCTTTAGAGTAAGGTAGATTATAGAGAGTAGCTTATTTAAGAATATATTAGAGTTATAAGAAGGAAGAAGTAAATACCTTATCTTAAGGTAGTTTATTTACTAAGATAAAGACCTACCTAGTATATTATATAACTATTAGAAATAAGTAGAGTCTAAGTTAATATATAACTAAGTATTAGAGTTAATTTAACTTTAACTTTATATATCTAACCTTATATAATATTATTAGATACTTAATTATATTTTAGTATAGTATAATTAATTTAGTATACTACTCTATATTCATTTCTTAAAATAGAGACTAACTTATAACTATAGCTTCTATAAATATAGACCTTATCTACTCTTATATTTTATAAGTTATTTATATCTATATTTATATTCTTAATTTATAATACTTCTATAATTTAAACCTAACTTCTTTATAAATAATAAATACTATAGAGTTTCTCTCTTAACTAATAATACTAATATTTAACGTTGCCTAGCTAGTCTTAGAATTATAACTTTAGAAGTTAATAAAAGTCTTCTTAAAATTCCTAATAAAGCTATAGCCTTTTATAATTATACTAACGTTAACTAACTATTTTTCGCTATTCTTATAAAGGATCTCTATCTAACTATAAAGTAATAATTAAGATATAAGAAGTATTATAATAGTATTATATATATTCTATTATAGGTAAAGGCTTAGATTAGAGTACCTTTTTCTTAATTAAGTAGATAATAGAAAGCTAAACTTATACTTAAGGATATATACTTACTAGATAATAAGAATATATATATAGTAGGAGGAATTAATATTCTTACTCTACTTTAGAGAAAAAGTAATTTAAAATATACTAATAAAGTCTTTAGAGAGATTAGAAACGTTATATACTAACTTAATTACTTAACTATTTTAGAGTTTAAAAAACATAGAAAGATAGCTAAAGGTGATATTTTTTCTATATCTATCTATACTATAAATATACTAATAAGAGATATTAGCTTTAAACCTACTAACTTATATAATAAAACTATTCTTACTTACTTAAAAGAGAAAGCTATATACTTATTAGATTATAAAGTATAAAAATAGAAAAGGAATAGTACTCTAGTTTCTTTTATAGATAATATTAAACTTAATAGCTAATACTTTAAATTAAAATAATATAGTAGATTAGAGTAGAATATAGATAGTAATAAGTAGTTAGATAATAATATACCTATAATTTTAATTACTAATGTTAAGATATCTCTAGTTCTAAAAACCTTTATTAAAGTTAAGTTAAAAATCCTTACTTTTAGTTCTTAATTTTTAAAAGAATAGCTAGATAAATTAACTACTTTACTTTCTTAAGTTACTTCTAATAAGCCTTTTTTAAATCTTCTTAGTATCTTTACTAATAAACTACTTAGTAAAAGTAGTTAAAGTAAAAGAGGATATAGTGATTATAGAAGCTATATCAAGAGCATGGGATAAGTAAAGTGAAGTTAAAGTAGATGCTTGATTCCTAGAACTATAGAGGAGAGTATAAGGCTTTAAATACTATACTCCTTACTTAAAAGGTAGAGATCATCAGGTAATCCTTTATCTAACCTACCTTTATTCTATAATATACCCCTTAAATAACCTTTCCTAATTAGGAAAGCGTCGTTTACTATATATATAGGTTTAATAACTTAAACTCTTTCTTTTCTTTTTATAACTTCCTTAAAACTCTCCTACTACTACTAGACTACTATAGCACGCGCTACTTAATAAAAGACTATAGTATAAAGCTTATATTTACCTTTCCTAGGCTCTTATATTAACTAAAATAGCCTCTCTCTTAGATCTCTTATCTTCTAGATAGTAAGACCCCTATAAGTAATAACCCTATACTTATCTATAAACATTATAAAGTTAAAGTTTATAAAGATAATAAGGAAGGTATTAAATATATAATTAATAGATTAGAACCTAGGCGTTATTCTTTTAAGTATATCAATCTTTATTCTATACTTTAGCTAACTATATAAGAATATTAAATATCGAATCCCTCGCGTGTTTCCTCTTCTAGCCCGGTTACGCTCTAGGCTAGTACGCTTAGTAGATTTTATACTATTAATATCTCTAAGAACGAGCTAGAGAAGTTAGTAGTTATAAGCTCTAATTAATATCGTGCCTCTAAAGATAGTCCTAAATACGAAAAACTTCTTAAGAAGCTTCTAGCTATTAATACTAAGCTCTTAAATAAACTTCTTAATAACGACGTTAAGCACTTAACTGTCGGTAGTAAGAGCTTACTTATTACGCCTCCTATTAAGAAAGCTTGTTATAATATTTCGAATTTTTAAGAAGCTCCTTATAAGGGCTATATTACTTCTATAATAGCTAGTAAATTAACTAGTTGCTATTATAATATAGAATCTAAAAAAGTTATATACTATTTTAACTACGCTATTAGACACTCTTATAAAGCGTTGCTAAGTATCTATCTCCCTTTTATAATTACCTTAACTAAAAATCTTAAGAAATATTAAACTAATATTAGTAATAAAGTTTATATAGAGCTTTGTTTAGTTAGTCCTCTACTTCTTATTTAATTTCCTTAGCTAATTTTATAAATTTAGGAGTAGGAGAAGTTATATAGCGTAATCTATATAGGTCTTAAATAAGGTTTTAGAAGCTCTTAGTTATCCTTAGTTTTAAACTATACTTATTATTATAAGGAGCTTAATAGTTTTTAGAGTCCTACTTCTAATAATAAGCTAGATAGTAATACTCTTAAGATTTTAAAGCATAGTAACCGTGTTTCTAAGAGTACTCTTTTTATAGCTTTTATCTTAAATAGTACTCTACTTATAGGAGCTAATACTCGTAGTTAAACTAAGAACCTAAGTACTTCTTATAAGAGTTCTACTATTTATAGTAAAGATAATACCTCTCTCTCTAAGTAGTAAAAGTCTATCTAAAAGCTTTTAAAGGTTCTTTTAAAGAGCTATCTTAAAAAATCTATTCTAAAGTCTATTCTAAGAAAGACTATTTTAAAGAAAACTACTCCTATAAAGTTAGTTTCTAAGAAGTCGTCTTCTAAAAAGCTTACTAATAACTATTTTAAGCGTTCTTTAAAAGGCTATAAGCGTAAGAAGGATATTTCTAAGAGTAAAGAATCTAAGGATAATAATAGCGATAATAAGTCTAATAGTATTAATCTTAGTAATACTCTTAACAAAATAGATATAGTGCTTACTACTCTTAGTAAAACTATTTCTAAGTATTAGAAGAAGTACTATTAGTTAGTTAGTATACTTTACGTTTATGTAGTAGTAGTTAGTTCTTTTAAAACTTTATATTTATATTTAATAGTACTTCTTAGAAGGGTCTTATAACACTTAATTACTAAGTATATAATAATTAAATAAATAAATAAAATCTAAAACAAGCTTATAATACTCTCTAAATAATTATAATATAAAAAATAATAAAACTTCTTAAAAATATATAAGTAAAATAACAAAGTAAAGTATAATAATATATAAAAATAATAGAAAGTGTTATTTACTATTCTAAAAGAGCGTTTTTAACTTAAAAATATAGTTTTAACTTAAAATTTAGTATACTTTTACCTCTTAAGAGAGTATTTTACTAAGCGAATAAGTATTCTAGAGATTAAGTAAAGCTTTAAAATATTTGAATTTTTATCTAGATAAGTTTTTTATAAGTCTATCTACTAGTATATTATTTATTAGTAAATAAGTAACTTAGAAAGATCTCTTCTAGTACTTCTAATAAAGCTATATATTCTAGATATCTATATATTAAAGCTTTATAGATATTCTTTTATTTTCCTTAGTAATTAATTAGATAGTTTATTAATTATCGTAGAATATATTCTATATCTTACCTAAATTAAGCTATAGTTCCCTAAAAAGACGCTTTAACGTTATTGTTTCTATACCTAGCTGTTTTACTTTTAAGAGCTCAGCTTCTATTATTAATATTATAATTATATCTTATTATAAGGCTCTCTAAGCTATAAGTCTACTAAATAACGATATTATATATTTATTAGAAGATCTTTAAGTTTCTAGATTATTAGTATATAATACGTCTAAGGCAAGCACTAGTTATATACCCCTAAGCTCTCTCTTATATATAATTCCTAAGAACCTTATCCTAAATAAGTATTAAATATACTAATCTATTATAGCTATATATTTATTATTTAGGTTAGTTAAGAAGTATAAAAGCTAGGAAGTAGTAAATATAATATCTAGTTATATTATAATTACTATATAGAGTACTAAACCTACCTTCTCTTAATAGAACTTTATAAACATAGGTTTCGCTATTCCTTAATTCTTTTTTAGTTTATATATTAGAAGTAGTATACTTAGGTAATCTCTATTAATAAGCTTAAATCGTTTAATAACTTATTTAATATATATATTATAAGAGAGCTATATCTTTTTCTATACTCTATCTCTATAGACTTTTACTCTAAGATACTATTCTATATTACTAAGTAAGTATAGTTTATATAAAAGCTTTAGTTTATCTATTATAACTCTTACTAGAGATTCGTTATCTTAATAGTATATTATCTATATATTATCTATATAAAAGATTATAAAAACCTTCTTTAGGAGATTTATATAAATATAAGGTTCTTCTAGATAAGGTATTAAGCTATATTCTTAAAGAGTAGTTATAAAGTATTTAAACTATAGAGCTAGAGAATCTCTTAACTTATAAAGTGCTCTATCTAATTTAATATATAGTCTCTCTTATTAATATCTATCTAGAAGTTAGTAAGCTACTAGAAGAGCTTCTATATCCCTTTCTATATTAATAAACACGTTTATAACGTTATATTACTTAATCTCTAGGTTAAATCTAGTAGCTATTACTATAGCTATTTAGAATAATCTTACTATAAGTATAGTAGTATATATTAAAAGGATAGTATCTTCTTATTAGAGATTACCTCTTACTATAAGCTAAGCTTGGTATTAAATTAGATAGTTTATAGAGTTATATTTATATGTGAATACTTACTTTAGAGGTAATGGTTTCGTTTTAGCGTTCTATTTTTTAATTATACGCTAGTATTTCCTTTTCTTTAAGTTCTTAATTTCAAGCTCTAAATCGTCTTTAAAGTACTTACTAAGTAGATAGTTTATAAGTTCTCTCTATAATTTTAGCTCTTTTAGTAGTTTTAACTAATAAAGGCGTAGGTATCTAGGCTTTAGAGGCGTTTCTTCCTCTATTATTACTACTATAATAATATAGTAGATATCTTATAAGTCTTCCTTATTTAATACTATACTCTCTAATAAAGGCTAAAAAGTACTAAAGAAATAATTTAAATATTCTAGAATAGCCTATTAGAGCTTTATCCTAATTAATATAACTAGTAGAGTAGAGATTATTATATCTCTAGCGTCCTTCTCTCTAAGTTAACCTCTTCTACTCTTTCTTAATATAGGTAGATATACTTTCTTTATATACTCTTACTTTATCTTAGGCTCTTTTAGGTTTTCGCTTTCTATATTTATTATTCCCTACTTCTTAGTTAACTTTATATTAGAAGTTTCTAGAACTAGTATATTAAGAGTTCTTTCTTATACGTCGCTTTATTATTAGAAAGGCTTACTCTCTCTATTTTATTAGGAGATTCCTTCTAGTATTCTATTGCTTATTCTAATTAATAGACTACTTAGGCCTTTTATACTTTTAGTATTATTTTATAGTTAGGAGAATCTTATAAACGCTTATTAAGAGAGTCTTATAGTTTATTAGGAGATTCTTATATTTTACTTATTTTAAGAGCTTATAACCTATTCTAGTATACTTTTAGGTTTAAGTATTACTCTAAGTAATAGAAGTCTAAACCTAGAAGAGATTATATCTCCCTTTTCTAACCTTACTCCTAAGTTCTAGCTAATTAAAGCTTTACTTAGTATATTAGTAGCTTTAGGTAAGATATCCTTTACTAGTTAAGCTCCTAGTTTTAGTTTTCCTACGCTCTCTGTTTTATATATACTAACACTTTTAAGTAAGGCTTTAATATCTTATTACTCCTACTTAACTATATACTATACTACTATATAAGTAATTATAATAGGTTATTATTCTACCTTTTTATATTCTAGTATATAAAAGATTTCTTTATTAAATATAACGTTCTAAGTTATAATAACTTAATTAAGCTATAGAACCTAGATATAGTAGATATTTAATAAGATATACCTAACTAAATAACCTATATAAGCTCTAGGATTAACTTTAAAAGCTCTCTTCTTAACTTCTTACTCTCTCTCCTTTTTTAGTAGATAAGCCCTAGATCTATAAACATAGATTCTATTCTAATCTAGTCTAAGGTCTTTTATTACTAAGTTTCTAAACTTTAGATTATACTAGTAGAAATAATTATTAAACTATAATAAAAGCACCTTATTTAGTGTCTTAAACTTATTTCTTTAGTTAGGACTTATATTATAAAGCTAGATTCTAGCTATAGTTAACTTAGTCTAGAGGCGTTATAGTAAGTTAGTAGTAGATAACATTTTAATTAAGCATATAATTACTTCTTATCCTACTCTCTCTACCTCTCTATTCAGCTTATAAGTATAAGTTAGTATAAGCTCTAAGTCTATTCTAATTTTAGTAACCTATAAAGTATATTCTAAGGCGCTATATTATAAGATTACTAATTTATTATTATCATACTTAAGCTTATAAATTAAAAGACTATATTACTATCTAACCCATCTTTTAAAGTTCCTAAGCTTTTTAAACACCGTTTCTCCTCTCTTATTTATTATTATAAATCTAAAGAGCTTTCTACTATACTCCTCTTTTATTAGAAGGAGCTATTTAGCTCTATTATATCTAGTTAAGAAGTTAAATAGAGCCTATAAGTACTACTAGAATAGTCGTATACTCCTATTCTTAGAGATATATCTTAAAACCATGTTCTAAGTATAAGTAATAGTATAGTATAAGCACTTCGCTCGTTTAATACTTATGATTTTCACGTTCCTTACTAACTAGACTAGAGCTTTAAGAGCTTCCTATCTTAGATATCCTAATCTTCTATACTAAATTTCTACTAAATCGCTTCTTAGTCTAGTATAGTCTCTTATCTTCTTATAAAAACGTTTATTAATCTTTTTAAAGAGTATTAGACATATTAAAGTAAACATAGCTTAGGGGTTTTAAAGCTTAGTATAGTTATTAATAGGGTTATATTTAAATAAGACTAAGTTTACTATATAAATTAAAGATTTAACAACTATACTATTCTTTATAAGCCTAAAGCGTAGTAAACAGTTATACCTATTATACTATACTCTAGATTCCCTAATATATACTTCTAAGATAATATTAGAATAAAAACTCTTAATTATAATAATATTAGTAAGCGTTAGATTTATAGAGTTACTTCCTCTCTTACTCCTAAGAACGTTCTTTATAACTCTTATTCCTATTCTACTAATTAGAATATTAGTCGTTCCTAATTCTACTATATTATTTAAGTACTTAAAGGTTCCTAGAATAAGTATATCTTTACTATTAATAAGATAGACTACTCTATAGTTATCGAAGAGTATTAAATCTATAAGAGAGTGTCTAGTATATTTAGCTAAGAAAGCGTAGATTCCCTATTTTAGGGCTTAGTTTATTCTTTCTAGATTAGTTAGAAGCTCTAAAGATAAGATTATAGTACTTATATTCCTAATAGAGTATTTTAATAACCTCTAAGTAGAGCTTATAGATCCCTTTCCAAACTTAGATTATACTATAGAGAACTTTTTAATTAGTTTTTTTTAAAGGTCTATCTAAAAAGAGGCTCTTAAGTACTATATAATCTCTTTTAACTCTTTATTATCTAAGGGATTATTAAGAGTAGGATTATACTTTCTAGTAAGTACGAATTCTAAAGTTTAGTAGTTAATAGGTTTCTAAAAGTGTCCTTAACTAGTCTTATATAGACATTTCTTATTATTAGAACCTCTATTTTAGGCTCTATTCCTAGAATTAGATAGGTTATTACTTCTACCTCTAAAGACAAAAAACATTCTACTAGCCTTCTTACTAGTCTTTAATATAAGGTGTTTATATAAGATCTCTAAAAACATTTTAGTAAGATTATTAAGTAATATAACTCCTTTCCTAAGCTCTATATTATTAATTAACTATATCTTTTAACTTATTATCTAGGTAGAAGTAATTTAGTAAACTATATCTAGGAAGTTCTTTATTATAAGTAGACCCTTAATCTCTAAGAGTTGAAAATTTTTCGCTTAGTTATAGTAGCGTTTCTAGTTAGAGAACTAGCGATTAGGGTTTATAGACCCCGATTTAGTTTAAGTAAGCATATTCTAGTATTCTATATATACTATATCTTCTACGCTTTCTAATATTAGTACTAAGTTGCTTTTAAGCTTTTGAATTAGGTCTTAGAGAGCGAATTTCCTAGTATACCTAAGTAAGAATTAAGCTTCTAAGAGTATAAACTCGTCTATAGTACTCTCTACTTAGAAGCTAACTTTATATATCTTACCTTATATAGTATAAAGCTTATTAATTTTAAAAGTATATCTTTTAATATCGTCTCTAAAGTCCTCTTTAACGTCGTCGGCTAATACTAGGAGAGGTGGTTCTAGTAGATTTCTTCTAATACGTTAAGCTACTAAGAGTATATCCTAGGCTTTATTTACTATAAGCTAGGCTTCTTCGAGTCTAATATTCTTATCAAGTATAGCCTATTTAATTATAGAATAGGGTCTTTTAAGCTTATTAGTATTCTTAGTATTAAGGCTATTTAGATTAAAGTATTCCTAGACTCTTTCTTAGTAAGTAATATAAAAGAAGCAGTTATACTATATAAGCTACGAGTTTCAGTTAGTAAGAAGGACCTTTTCAGTCGAGAGTAAGCTTACTATTATAAAAGTAGTACTCTTAAAGAGAAGATAAGAATAGATAAAAAAGAAGATAAAGCTAATATAACCAGCGTAGTAGAAGTAGTATCCTATCTACTAACCAGGCTTATAACTATAGTAATTATAGAAGCTATATCAAGAACATAGAATAAGCAAAGTGAAGTTAAAGTAGATGCTTAATTCCTAGAACTATAGAGGAGAGTATAAGGCTTTAAATACCATACTCCTTACTTAAAAGGTAGAGATCATCAGGTAATCCTTTATCTAACCTACCTTTGTCTCGTAACAGAGGATAAAACTATTAATACTTTAAGAGAAAAGTAACTTAAATCTCTAAAACCTTTAATTAAAAGTATTTAAAAGTTAGAATCTAAGCTACTAATTCTTTAAAATTTAAACTAAAACGCCTTCTTAGTCTCTCTCTTAATAATACTACTAGTTAATTTATATATTAAGACTACTTTTATCCTCTCTTCTAAGTTACTACTAGTTAATTCTATATTATTAGTAATATATCTCTCCCTTTTTAAAGCTAACTTACTACCTTTTATTCTTATATTTAAGTCTAGCCTAGTTATTATAAATTCTATATTAGTTATTCCTAGTAACGTAGTTAAAGCCTCTTCTATATTAGAATCTACTAATTTAAACGTTAGAACTTATTCTATAAATTCTTAAAATCGTAGTTCTATTCTTAAGAACTTAGTTAATTTAGGCTTTAAGTTAGATACTATATAACTAGTCTTAGTAGTAGAGAAAATAAATTTCTAAAATAAGCTTATAAAGGAAAATACTACTAAAGTTTATTTAAACTATCTCCTTCTATTTTTAGTTAAAGATAAGGAAATAGATTTTAATTATTTTCTATAAAATAATAACTTAATTAATAAAACGTTAGACTTTCTATCTTTTAATTTTAATAATAAGGCTAAAAAGGGTCTTTTTATTATTAATAATAAGAAAGATAATAAGAAAGATAATAAGAAGGATATTACTAAATAACTTAGCTAGCTATTATTTAAGATAGAAGAAAGTTTAAAAGTAGGCTTAAACTTAATTAATCTAAGTTTTACTAATTTTAGTTAGCTACTTTTAGATTTAATTTATACTTTAGATAAACTAATAGTAAGTACTTCTATAAGCTTAGTAAGCACTTCTATAAGCTTAGTAGTAGTATTAAATACCTTAGATATTAATCTTAAAAAGCTTTATAACCCTTATATTTTACCTTATATTATCGACTTTATAGTAGAAGCTTATTATCTCTCTCTTAAGAAAGGTAAATTAACTATTATAACTAGAAAATCTAAGAAACAAGTAGCTAAAAAACAAGTTATTATTTAATAACTAGTATATAAACGTCTATATTAGAATAGCTAAGAATAAGTTTTAGTATACTTTACTTATTTTATATTCTACTAGAAGTATTTAACCTAGTTTCTTCTAAATAGATTAGTAGATATAAGAGATTAGAGTTTATTATATAGAATAGTAGAGAGAGAATTTAAGAGTTACTTTAAGAGACTTAACTATTACTAGTTATTTATATTTAATTAACTAAGGATAAATAAATTTAATTAAGAAGAAAAACCTTAAATATTATAATTTAGATTATTTTAAGTATTATTAAAGGTATATAATTTACTAAAATAAGAGAGATAAGAGGAGAGTATTTAGTATAGAGTTTAGTTAATAACTATTATATACTTATAAAATAGTATCTACTAGTACTATCTTAACCTTTAAATATACTCTAAAAACATCTACTACTTCTATAAAGACTAGCCTAAACTAGAATAATTATAATAAAAGAAGTATAGATAATTGCTAATATAAATATAAGTATATAAGAGGCTCTTACTAGATTGTAGGTATTATTTCTTATTTTTAGTTATTACTAATATTTATCTAAGGCTACTCTTTTATAATCTATAAGAAGATATATAACTTCTTTATAGTTCTAGCTTTTAAGTAAACCTACTAGTATTTCTATTAATAAAGATACTAAAGATATTAAAGATATATTATCTCTAAAGCTCTAAACTCCTATCTTAGAATCTATGTCTTTAGATTTTTAGCCTACTATCTATTATATTAGTAAAAGAAGGGTATTTTTAGAATTATACTCTATAAGCTATTATACTAGCGAAGACGTGGTACTTATAGAGCTATAATCTGCTAGCTATTCTATAAGTGATTATACTAGTGAAGATACGATACTTATAGAGCTATAATCTATTAGCTATTCTATAAGTAATTATACTAGCGAAGACACGGTATTTATAGAGCTATAATCTACTAGCTATTCTATAAGTAATTATTATCTTATAAGCGATTATACTAGTAAAGACGTAGTATTTATAAAGCTATAATCTACTAGCTATCTTATAAGTAATTACTATTCTATAAGTAATTACTATCTTATAAGCGATTATACTAGTAAAGATATAATATTACTAGAACTATAACCTAGAATTAAAGATATTAGCGTTCTAGAAACTTAATAAAAAGACTATATTAGAACCTAGTTAATAGAAGAAGACGAAATTAATTAGTTAAACTTAAAAAATTCGTTATTACTAAATTACTAAGCTTATATTATATAGTATAATTATCTCTTAGCCTCTTTAACTTTATACTAGCTTATAATATAATAATAAGATAGTATATACTTAAAGTTATTCTATTTACTAGATAGTATAACTAAATAGTAGAATTCTTTACTTACGCTCTTATAAAACATTACCTCTTTAAAAACTAATACTATAATCTTTATTACTCTAACTAGATCTTACCTTTCTTCTAAGACTATAGTCTTACTTTTAAATTTATTTATATCTTTTAAGATTATAGATTCTAAGCTTCTAACTAAATCTTATATACTTTCTATAACTTTAAAGATTAATTCTTCTATTAATCCTACTCTTATAGAAGTTATAGACTATTCTTAAGCCTTTTCTCTTATCTTAACTAGTAATAGGATTAGTTTCTTAATTAAAGTAACTCTTTCTAAAGTTTATTATAGTTCTTTAATTAAATTATCTTTATTAATTATAAAAGCTTATAGTTTATTAAGATCTTAGTCTAGTTTTAAAGACGTAGATAGTAAGTCTTTACCTTTAAGTACTAAACTATATTTATCTTAAAATTAACTATCTCTTTAAATATTATTAGTTACCTTAGTAATAAACCCCTACTATCTAGGAATACTCTCTACTTATCTATTATTAGAAGTTAAATAGTCTTAGAGCTTAGAAGAATTTCGTTACTAGTTTTCCTCTCTAGTAAATTATCCTTTAAAATACTAGAGTTATTCTCTAATAATAATATATCTACTACTTAGTAGAAGAATAGTTCTTTAACTTAAAAGCTAGCTACTTAAAGTAGAAACGTAGGCTTATAATCTTCTTATTTATTATTAATATAAATTTTCTATATAAGATATATTTAACTCTATTATTAAACTTCTAAAATAGTAGATTTAAAGTAATAAGGCTAAAATTATACCCTTACTTTAGAATAAAATTTCCTTAGTAAGTAAGACTTTATAAAAAGCATAGAAGGTATCTAAAATTAAAGAATACTAAAATACTATTATTTCTATAATAAAATTACTATATAAATAGTAAATTTAGGACAAGATAGTAAAAGATTTATTTAATATACTAGTAAACTTATTAATAATAAAGACATATTATAATAAACCTATATTATTAGTAGTAGATATTATAAACAAATCTTTAATTAGAGAAGATTATCTTAACTCTAATATATAGCCTTTATTATCTTAAATACTACTATTATCTTCTATAACTAAAAATTTATATAAAGGATTACTCTAAGAAGCTAGTTTATTATCTCTAATAGTAGATTTTAGTAATAAGAACGATAAAAATAATAAAGCTAGCCTTAGTAACTCTAGTTCTTTATCTAAATTAGATAAATTAGATTTAGATAAATTAGAGAAGCTTATAACTAAGGATATAGATAATATCTCTAATTCTTTATCTAAATTAGATAGATTAGAGAAGCTTAAATTCTATATATAAGTTTCTAGTAAGAAGGATACTTTAAAGAATCTAAACCCTAGTTCTAAAGTTACTTCTATAATAAAAGGAGTAGTATTATCTTATATATTAATATCTAGTTAAGACTAAGGATTAGATATAGTAAAGATAAAAGCTTAGTATAATATATTTATAGTAGGTTATAAATTTAAAAGGACTTTTAAATTTTATATATTAAAGTATAAAGAATCTCTTAAGTATTTAGATAAATAGTATAAGATTAGTAATTAAGTATAGAGAGTAGAGTATTTAGATTTATACCTAGTAGTATATATAATTTAAAAAGTTTTATATAAAGTTCTAACTAACTATCTTTAATATTCTAACTTACTAAAAATAGACTATTTATTATATATAAACTTTAATAAAGTAATTTCTAGGAAAATAGATAGTATTAAAATAGATATTATAGATATTATAAAGAGATAGGTCTAGATAGTTAAAAGTAATAATCTTTTTATTAAGATATTAGATTATAAACCTATTTAAAAATAGAGTAAATTTTTAGCTTATAAAGGTAATAAACTAGAACTCTTTCTTTTAATATACTTAAAGAAGAGTTAGCTTAATATCTATAATATCTTCTAACTTAATATAAATAATATATATAAGGATTAGAAGGATATATATAAACTTCTTTCTTAATAATAGTAAAAAGATCTTATAAATAGAAAGTTTAGTCTAATTAATATAGTAACTCTTAGTCTAGTATAAATAAATAATATAAGATATAAACTAGATTTAATTCTAAATACTAAAACACTTATAGATAAGGAAAAATATATAATAAAAGAAGTAGGCTTAAGTATACTTAGACTCTTTAATTTATAACCTAACTTAACTAGTAGTACTTTATAAAATAGTGTTTCTAATAAACTTAAGAAATATCTATTTACTAATAGAATATCTCTCTTATAAGTAATAGAGGAAGAAGAGGAAGTTAACCTAGAAGCGCTAACTCTAAAGAAACTAAGATCTATAGCTAGATTAAAGGCTAGATTAAAGGCTAGGTCGAAGATAATAGTAATAAAGGATCTTTATAATATATTTTTTAATTATAAGTATAAGAATTAGATTTAATTTACTCTAACACTATATTAAAATTCTAAATCTAAGTTAATAACTATTTCTAAGTTAGGTAAAATAATCTATAGAGTTCTAGATCTTCTACTACTACTAATATCTAAAAGTACTATTAATATATATACCTTTAACTTTACTTATATATATAACCTAGTTATTAATATAATATACTAGTATTACTATATAAAGGAGATTCTTTATAATAGTAGAGATAAAAAGGTTTTTTAGTATTATTATATAGCTCTATTTATAACTTAATTCTTATTTAAAAGTTTAAGAAATAATTATTCTAAAATAATTAAGGTTAACATCTATTACTAGTATATATAATAACACTTACTAAGTTATTAAAAGGCTCTAGAGCTTTACTAGATAAGGTTTTAACTAAAAATCATAATAGAGGAGAAGGAGAAAGATATAAAGGAGAAGGATATAAAAGAGAAGGCTAAGAAGGTAAAGGCTAAGAAGAGAAAGAGAGCTATAGAAGAAAGAATAGCTAATATAAGGAAGAGAAAGGCTAAGAGTAAATATATAGAGAGATTAATAAGAAAGAAAAGTAAGAAGAAGTATTAATAAATAGGATATATAAATGTTTTTTATCTAGATTTTAATATTTTAATAAAGAAAGCGTTAAGAATACTAGTAATAATATTAATTAAAGACGCTATTATTCTTATTTATAGCTTTAAATAAGAATATTAATATAATGTTAGGTTTTACTAGGTTTCTTCTATATTCTAATCCTAGTTTCTTCTACTATTAGTTAACTCTTATAATATACTTATACTCTACTAAAAGAAGGATATAATAAAGAAAAGTAATACTAAGTAATTAAGACTAAAAGAAAAATAAAGAGTATTATAAACATAATAATTAATAAAATATATACTTAGAATATATAGAGCTATACTAAAAGAAAAGAATAATAAAGTAGCTTATAGAAGAAGATTAATAAAACTTCTAATAAAGAAGTTTAGAATATATAGATATATATAAGTAAATAAAATAAAAAAAAGAAATAATAATATTATATATATAAAGAGTAATAAAACCTACTTACTTTATCTAAATATAAATGTTTATATAACTTCTTTATTTAAATAATAGTACTATATATCTAAGAAGTAATAGATATTATAGCTTACTAATTTAAATTATAATAAGTTATATTTACCTTTTTTCTACTAAAGTAGTACTATTAAATTCTATTACTATATTACTTAGAAAGCGATTCTACTTTACTATAATTCTATAGCCTATTACTATAATTCCTTCTAATACTATAATTATTCCTAACCTATTCTAGTATACTTTATAACCTAGTATATCTTCTAATCTATTACTAATTAGTATCTATTAATTAGTATAATAGATATTATAAGTAAAGTAGAGATTAAATTAGTAATAAATATAGAGTAGAGTAAGAGGAGTTAGTTAACTATAGCTTTTTAATTATAATAGAATACTTAAAGAATATAAGGTTAATTATTAAATTATTCTTTAGAAGTTAAATAATAAACTTATAATTTTTATATAACTATTTAATTTATAGAAGTCTAATATTATCTTTATTATCTTACTTATTAGTATTTATAAAAGAATCCTTATCTATATTCTTATTATTATATTTTAGTTTATTAAAGGTGCTTTTACTTACTATATTTATTCTTATATACCTTTTTATATCTTAAAAAGGTATCTTTTTTCTAAATTTCTTAACGTTTCTTTTTTATTTATAAATCTTATTTAACTAATTATAAGCTTTCCTTCTCTTATTAAGTATTTAATATTTATTATCTTCGTTTTCTATATATTTACTAGTTTTAAGAAAGTAGAAATTAATATAATTTTTCTTCTTATACTAGAGTAGTCTATAAATTAAGGTATACTTATTTAATTAATTTAGCTTAGGTGTTTATAATAGATAGAGTAGCTTATATATTTTTATAAGCTTATTTTATAATATTATAAGTATCTATTATACCTTTAGAAAGAAGATTAATAATTTCCTAGTTAGCTTTCTAACTTAATTTATCTAACTTAACTTATATAAGATTACTAGTCTTAGTATATTCTTATAATATAAGAAAAGAAATAATCTATAATAGTTTTTCTTAAGAATTAAAGAAAGCTTTTATTAGTAGACTTAAAAGAGTACTTAGTAGACTATTTTTAGAATAACTAGTTTCTTAGGTATAGTATAAACTACTACTAGGTCCTTTTCTAAGTTAATTTTATAATTAACTAGTTATATACTTTATAAAGCTTTTATCTATATTAGATAATATTTCTAAACTTTATACCTTCTAAAAAGGTCTCTATAATATAACTAGATATTAAAATACTACGTTTATATTATTACTTAAAAATTCCCTATTACTTAGTAGTTCTATATTATAATTACTTTTAAAAGAAGTTCCTACCTTTATAGAAAGACCTTAATAACCTCTCTTTATAGAACTAGTTATCTTAACCGTTTAACTCCCTTTATTATATACTCTCTTAGATAGCTACTTTTTAAAAAACTACCTTTTAGGAAACCCTCTTTTAAGATAGTCTCTTTTAAGATAGTTTCTTATAAAATATTATCTTTTAGAAGAGAATAGCCTATTTTTATACTCTAAATCTATAACCTTCTTCTAGTATTACTTACCTTTATTATAGTCTACTTTAAAATACTTTACTATATATTAGTAAACTATTAATCAGTTCTTATTATTTTAATCTAAAAGGTAAAATAATAATCTATAAAATACTTTCTTACATTACTTAAATCAGGTTTTAAAAAGACTATATTAGGCTAGTTACCTTTTTTAATAACTTTTAAGTTAATATTAAATTTAATTAGAGTTTAAAGTATTAATTTAAGTATAGAGTTTATAAAAAAAGTATTTTAAATTAGTATTATAAGAATTAGTAAGACTATATTTAAATAATATAATAATAAGAGATCTATAAATAGAGAGATCTTAAGATAGTCTATTAATAGATAAGGATTAAGTATAAAGTTTAGTATTATATAAAGGTTATATAAAGTAAAAGTTTAATTATAGATCTCTTAGTAGAATTTCAAAATGTTTAAAGAGAATAATAAATATAGTAAAGTAGGATTAAAGAGTGTTTTAAACTATAAAGATATTAAGAATAGTACTCTAAGAAAGCTATATTAAGTAATAACGTAGCTTATATAAATTTAAGTTAGGTAACGTATATTAGCTTACTTATATAAGAGAAGATAATTAATAAATAAATTAATTACCTAGTATTATTATTACTACCTAGGTAATCGATAAATAAATCGATTACCTAGTATTATTACCTAGAATTATTACTATTAAAGTAATAGATAAATAAATCGATTACTTAGTATTATTACTAGTAAGGTATTATTTCTAGTATAGTAATCGATAAATAAATCAATTACCTAGTAGTATTATTTCTAGTAAGGTAATTAATAAATAAATCGATTATCTACTAGTATTATTCCTAGTAAGATAATCGATAAATTAATTAATTACCTAGTATTATTATTTCTAGTAAGGTAATTAATAAATAAATTGATTATCTAGTATTATTATTTCTAGTTAGGTAATTAATAAATTAATCGATTACTTAGTAGTATTATTTCTAGTAAAGTAATTAATAAATAAATTAATTACCTAGTATTATTATTTCTAGTAAGATAATTAATAAATAAATCGATTACCTAGTATTATTACTTAGTATTATTACTAGTAAGGTAATTAATAAATAAATTAATTACTTAGTATTATTATTTCTAGTAAGGTAATTGATAAATTAATTAATTACCTAGTATTATTATTTCTAGTTAAATAATTAATAAATTAATCAATTACCTAATAGTATTATTTCTAGTAAAGTAATTAATAAATTAATCGATTACTTAGTATTATTATTTCTAATAAAGTAATTAATAAATAAATTAATTACTTAGTATTATTATTTCTAATAAGATAATTAATAAATTAATCGATTACCTAGTATTATTATTTCTAATAAGGTAATTGATAAATAAATCGATTACCTAGTATTATTATTTCTAGTAAAGTAATTAATAAATAAATCGATTACCTAGTATTATTATTACTAGTAAGATAATCAATAAATAAATCAATTACCTAGTAGTATTATTCCTAGTAAGGTAATCGATAAATAAATCGATTACTTAGTATTATTATTTCTAGTAAGATAATTAATAAATAAATCGATTACCTAGTATTATTATTTCTAGTAAGGTAATTAATAAATAAATCAATTACCTAGTATTATTATTTCTAGTAAGGTAATTAATAAATAAATCGATTATCTAGTATTATTATTACTAGCTAAGTAATTAATAAATAAATCAATTACCTAGTAGTATTATTCTTAGTAAAGTAATCGATAAATAAATCAATTATCTAGTATTATTATTTCTAGTAAGATAATTAATAAATAAATCGATTACTTAGTATTATTATTTCTAGTAAGGTAATTGATAAATAAATCGATTACTTAGTAGTATTATTCCTAGTAAGGTAATCGATAAATTAATTAATTACCTAGTAGTATTATTTCTAGTAAAGTAATTAATAAATAAATCGATTATCTAGTATTATTACTTAGTATTATTATTAGTAAGGTAATTAATAAATAAATCGATTACCTAGTATTATTATTTCTAGTAAGATAATTAATAAATAAATTAATTACCTAGTATTATTATTACTAGTAAGATAATCGATAAATAAATCGATTATCTAGTATTATTACTAGTAGTATTATTTCTAGTAAGGTAATCGATAAAATAGTATTAATATTACTAGTAAGGTAATTAATAAATAAATTAATTACTTAGTATTATTATTTCTAGTAAGGTAATTAATAAATAAATTAATTACCTAGTATTATTATTTCTAGTAAAGTAATCGATAAATAAATCGATTACCTAGTAGTATTATTCCTAGTAAGGTAATTAATAAATAAATCGATTATCTAGTATTATTATTACTAGTAAGGTAATCGATAAATAAATCGATTACTTAGTATTATTATTTCTAGTAAGATAATCGATAAATTAATCAATTACTTAGTAGTATTACTAGTAAGGTAATAGATAAATAAATCGATTACCTAGTATTATTATTTCTAGTAAGGTAATTAATAAATTAATTAATTATCTAGTATTATTATTTCTAGTAAAGTAATTAATAAATTAATCGATTACTTAATATTATTATTTCTAGTAAAGTAATCGATAAATAAATCGATTACCTAGTATTATTATTTCTAGTAAAGTAATTAATAAATAAATCGATTACCTAGTATTATTATTTCTAGTAAAGTAATTAATAAATAAATCGATTACCTAGTATTATTATTACTAGCTAAGTAATTGATAAATAAATCGATTACCTAGTATTATTATTACTAAGATAATCGATAAATAAATTAATTACTTAGTATTATTATTTCTAGTAAGATAATTAATAAATTAATTGATTACCTAGTATTATTATTTCTAATAAGGTAATTAATAAATAAATCGATTACCTAGTATTATTATTTCTAATTAGATAATTAATAAATTAATCAATTACTTAGTAGTATTATTTCTAGTAAGGTAATCGATAAATTAATCGATTACCTAGTATTATTATTACTAGTAAGGTAATTAATAAATAAATCGATTACCTAGTATTATTATTTCTAGTAAGATAATCGATAAATTAATCGATTACCTAGTAGTATTACTAATAAGGTAATTAATAAATTAATCGATTACCTAGTAGTATTATTTCTAATAAGATAATCGATAAATAAATCGATTACCTAGTATTATTACCTAGTATTATTACTAGTAAGGTAATTAATAAATAAATCAATTACCTAGTATTATTATTTCTAGTAAGGTAATTGATAAATAAATTAATTACCTAGTATTATTATTACTAGTAAAGTAATAGATAAATAAATCGATTACCTAGTATTATTATTTCTAGTAAAGTAATTAATAAATTAATCAATTACCTAGTATTATTATTTCTAGTAAGATAATTAATAAATTAATTGATTACCTAGTATTATTATTTCTAGTAAAGTAATTAATAAATAAATCGATTACTTAGTATTATTATTTCTAGTAAAGTAATCAATAAATAAATCGATTACCTAGTATTATTATTTCTAGTAAGGTAATCGATAAATAAATTAATTACTTAGTATTATTATTACTAGCTAGATAATCGATAAATAAATCGATTACCTAGTATTATTATTACTAAGGTAATTAATAAATAAATCGATTACCTAGTATTATTTCTAGTAAGGTAATTAATAAATAAATCAATTACTTAGTATTATTACTAGTAGTATTATTTCTAATAAAGTAATCAATAAATAAATCGATTACCTACTAGTATTATTCCTAGTAAGGTAATCAATAAATAAATTAATTACTTAGTATTATTATTTCTAGTAAGGTAATTAATAAATAAATCGATTACCTAGTATTATTATTTCTAGTTAAATAATTAATAAATTAATCAATTACCTAGTAGTATTATTTCTAGTAAGATAATTAATAAATTAATCGATTACCTACTAGTATTATTCCTAGTAAGGTAATCGATAAATAAATCGATTACCTAGTATTATTATTACTAACTAGATAATTAATAAATAAATCGATTACCTAGTATTATTATTACTACCTAGGTAATTAATAAATAAATCGATTACCTAGTATTATTACTAGTACTATAATCGATATTACCTAGTATTATTACTATAAAGGTAATTAATAAATAAATCAATTACCTAGTAGTATTATTTCTAGTAAAGTAATCGATAAATAAATCGATTATCTAGTATTATTATTTCTAGTAAAGTAATTAATAAATAAATCGATTACCTAGTATTATTATTACTAGTAAGGTAATTAATAAATTAATCGATTACCTAGTATTATTATTTCTAGTAAAGTAATCGATAAATTAATCGATTACCTAGTAGTATTATTTCTAGCTAGATAATAGATAAATAAATCGATTACCTAGTATTATTATCTAGTATTATTACTACTAAGGTAATCGATAAATTAATCGATTACCTAGTATTATTACTAGTAGTATTATTTCTAGTAAAGTAATTGATAAATAAATCGATTACCTAGTATTATTATTTCTAGTAAGATAATCGATAAATTAATCAATTACCTAGTATTATTATTTCTAGTAAGATAATCGATAAATAAATCGATTACCTAGTATTATTATTTCTAGTAAGATAATCGATAAATAAATCGATTACTTAGTATTATTATTACTAGCTAGGTAATCGATAAATAAATCGATTATCTAGTATTATTATTACTAGTAAGATAATTGATAAATAAATCGATTACCTAGTATTATTACCTAGTATTATTACTAGTAAGGTAATTGATAAATAAATCGATTACCTAGTATTATTATTTCTAGTAAGGTAATTAATAAATTAATCGATTACTTAGTAGTATTATTTCTAGTAAAGTAATTAATAAATAAATTAATTACTTAGTATTATTTCTAGTAAAGTAATTGATAAATAAATCGATTACTTAGTATTATTTCTAATAAGATAATCGATAAATAAATCGATTACCTAGTAGTATTACTATTAAGGTAATTGATAAATAAATCGATTACCTAGTATTATTATTACTAAGGTAATTGATAAATAAATCGATTACTTAGTATTATTTCTAGTAAAGTAATCGATAAATAAATCGATTACCTAGTATTATTATTTCTATTAAGGTAATTAATAAATAAATCGATTACCTAGTATTATTATTTCTAGTTAGGTAATTAATAAATTAATTAATTACTTAGTAGTATTATTTCTAGTAAGGTAATTAATAAATAAATCGATTATCTATTAGTATTATTCCTAGTAAGATAATCGATAAATTAATTAATTACTTAGTATTATTATTTCTAGTAAAGTAATTAATAAATAAATCAATTACTTAGTATTATTATTTTTAGTTAGATAATTAATAAATTAATCGATTACCTAGTAGTATTATTTCTAGTAAAGTAATCGATAAATAAATCGATTACCTAGTATTATTATTTCTAGTAAGATAATCGATAAATAAATCGATTACCTAGTATTATTATCTAGTATTATTATTTCTAGTTAGATAATTAATAAATTAATTAATTACCTAGTATTATTATTTCTAGTAAAGTAATTAATAAATAAATCGATTACTTAGTATTATTATTTCTAGTAAGATAATCGATAAATAAATCGATTACCTAGTATTATTACCTAGTATTATTACTAGTAAGGTAATCGATAAATAAATCGATTACCTAGTATTATTATTTCTAGTAAAGTAATTAATAAATTAATCGATTACTTAGTATTATTATTTCTAGTTAGATAATTAATAAATTAATCGATTACTTAGTAGTATTATTTCTAGTAAGGTAATTAATAAATTAATTAATTACCTAGTATTATTATTTCTAATAAAGTAATCGATAAATAAATTAATTACCTAGTATTATTATTTCTAGTAAGATAATTGATAAATTAATTAATTACCTAGTATTATTATTTCTAGTAAAGTAATTAATAAATAAATCGATTACTTAGTATTATTATTCTTAGTAAGGTAATCGATAAATAAATCGATTATCTAGTATTATTATTACTAGTAAGATAATTAATAAATAAATCAATTACCTAGTAGTATTATTTCTAGTAAAGTAATTAATAAATAAATTAATTACTTAGTATTATTATTTCTAGTAAGGTAATTAATAAATAAATTAATTATCTAGTATTATTATTTCTAGTAAAGTAATTAATAAATAAATCGATTACCTAGTAGTATTATTTCTAGTAAAGTAATTGATAAATAAATCGATTACCTAGTATTATTATTTCTAGTAAGATAATCGATAAATTAATCAATTACCTAGTATTATTATTTCTAGTAAAGTAATTAATAAATAAATCGATTACTTAGTATTATTATTCTTAGTAAGGTAATCGATAAATAAATCGATTATCTAGTATTATTATTACTAGTAAGATAATTAATAAATAAATCAATTACCTAGTAGTATTATTTCTAGTAAAGTAATTAATAAATAAATTAATTACTTAGTATTATTATTTCTAGTAAGCTAATTAATAAATAAATTAATTATCTAGTATTATTATTTCTAGTAAAGTAATTAATAAATAAATCGATTACCTAGTAGTATTATTCCTAGTAAGGTAATCGATAAATAAATCGATTATCTAGTATTATTATTTCTAGTAAAGTAATTAATAAATAAATCAATTACTTAGTATTATTATTTTTAGTTAGATAATTAATAAATTAATCGATTACCTAGTAGTATTATTTCTAGTAAAGTAATCGATAAATAAATCGATTACCTAGTATTATTATTTCTAGTAAGATAATCGATAAATAAATCGATTACCTAGTATTATTATCTAGTATTATTATTTCTAGTTAGATAATTAATAAATTAATTAATTACCTAGTATTATTATTTCTAGTAAAGTAATTGATAAATAAATCGATTACCTAGTATTATTATTTCTAGTAAGGTAATTAATAAATAAATCGATTACTTAGTATTATTATTTCTAGTAAAGTAATTAATAAATAAATCGATTATCTAGTAGTATTATTCCTAGTAAGGTAATCGATAAATTAATCGATTACCTAATAGTATTATTTCTAGTAAAGTAATTGATAAATAAATCGATTACCTAGTATTATTACTTAGTATTATTACTAGTAAGGTAATTGATAAATAAATCGATTACCTAGTATTATTATTTCTAATAAGGTAATTAATAAATAAATCGATTACCTAGTATTATTATTACTAGTAAGGTAATTAATAAATAAATCGATTATCTAGTATTATTACTAGTAGTATTATTTCTAGTAAGGTAATTAATAAAATAGTATTAATATTACTAGTAAGATAATCGATAAATAAATCGATTACTTAGTATTATTATTTCTAGTAAGGTAATTAATAAATAAATCGATTACTTAGTATTATTATTTCTAGTAAGGTAATTAATAAATAAATTAATTACCTAGTAGTATTATTTCTAATAAGGTAATTAATAAATAAATTAATTACTTAGTATTATTATTTTTAGTAAGGTAATTAATAAATAAATTAATTACTTAGTATTATTATTTCTAGTAAGGTAATTAATAAATAAATCGATTACTTAGTAGTATTATTCCTAGTAAGGTAATTAATAAATAAATTAATTACCTAGTATTATTATTACTAGTAAGATAATTAATAAATAAATTAATTACTTAGTATTATTATTTCTAGTAAGGTAATTGATAAATAAATCGATTACTTAGTATTATTATTTCTAGTAAAGTAATTAATAAATAAATCGATTATCTAGTATTATTATTTCTAGTAAGGTAATTAATAAATAAATCGATTACTTAGTATTATTATTTCTAGTAAGGTAATTGATAAATAAATCGATTATCTAGTAGTATTATTCTTAGTAAGGTAATTAATAAATAAATCGATTACCTAGTATTATTATTACTAGTAAGATAATTAATAAATAAATTAATTATCTAGTATTATTATTTTTAGTAAGGTAATTAATAAATAAATTAATTACCTAGTATTATTATTTCTAGTAAGGTAATCGATAAATAAATCGATTACCTAGTATTATTATTACTAGCTAAGTAATTAATAAATAAATCGATTACCTAGTAGTATTATTACTAGTAAGATAATCGATAAATAAATCGATTACCTAGTATTATTATTTCTAGTAAAGTAATTAATAAATAAATCGATTACCTAGTATTATTATTTCTAGTAAAGTAATCGATAAATAAATTAATTACTTAGTATTATTATTACTAGCTAGGTAATCGATAAATAAATCGATTACCTAGTATTATTATTACTAGTAAGATAATCGATAAATAAATCGATTACTTAGTATTATTACCTAGTATTATTACTAGTAAGATAATTAATAAATAAATCAATTACCTAGTATTATTATTTCTAGTAAGATAATTAATAAATAAATCGATTACCTAGTATTATTATTACTAGTAAGGTAATCGATAAATAAATCAATTACCTAGTATTATTACTAATAGTATTATTTCTAGTAAAGTAATCGATAAAATAGTATGAATATTACTAGTAAGGTAATTAATAAATAAATCGATTACCTAGTATTATTATTTCTAGTAAGGTAATTAATAAATAAATCAATTACCTAGTATTATTATTACTAGTAAGATAATTGATAAATAAATCGATTACCTAGTATTATTACTAGTAGTATTATTTCTAGTAAGGTAATTAATAAAATAGTATTAATATTTCTAGTAAAGTAATTAATAAATAAATCAATTACCTAGTATTATTATTTCTAGTAAGGTAATCGATAAATAAATCGATTACTTAGTAGTATTATTCCTAGTAAGGTAATTAATAAATAAATCGATTACTTAGTATTATTATTTCTAATAAGGTAATTAATAAATAAATCAATTACCTAGTATTATTATTTCTAGTAAGGTAATCGATAAATAAATCGATTACTATTATTATTATTACTAGTAAAGTAATTAATAAATTAATCGATTACCTAGTATTATTTTTACTAGTATAATTAATAAATAAATCGATTATCTACTTCTATTTCTCTTAAATTTATTATAAGGTAATCGATAAATAAATCTATTACCTTATACTTTTTTTTATATAGGTAATTAATAAATTAATCAAGTACGTAAAAACCGGTTCTTATAAACTCATGGTCGGATATACACGTAAGATCCGACCCTTGGCAGGGTGTGTCAGCATGCCCGAGGTGCTCCTCAGAGCGTTTTCAACCCAAAAATACGTGACAGAAGCATAAGTGCCAGCCGACCTCAAGGGACTACTGTTGAGAGAATAGTAAGTTTAAGAGCATCTGTCTTATAAACTTCAAGTAAGCTTAGAAACTATTATACAATTGGCGAGGAATTCGGGAGAGCCATGTCTTTTGGCCAAAAGAGGAGGATCCTGGCACAAATGGCTGGCCTGCTGAAGGCACTGCAGGACTACCCCCTTCCCAAGAGTATTCACGGCTTCGGAGGTGTGGCGTTCAATGACAGCGGCACCATCGTGAGCGGACCCATGACAAGCGTCGGTGCGGGACCTTGGGATACCTTTGAAGACTCTTACAGAGGCCGCCTGAGAGTAGTGCTCACCAAGGCAGAGACAAACCCGTATCTTCAGGGCTGGCATGTTAACGGTATTCGAGAACGTATTGACGCCTTTATCGAGCATGGGCTGCCAGCACTGTTCTCTCACTTCCTCACCAAGAATGGCAAGTCTATCATACACGCGGATTTCAGTAAATACCTTTCCTACTCTTGGCCTCTAGCCTGGCACTAACACTGAGGCAAAGCTCCCGACAACCTTCTTTATGATCCTACCACAGGCCGTATAACTGCACTCCTCGACTACGACTTTGCCAGTATCCTGCACCCAGCATATGAGTTCTTCCGCTCGTTTGGCAGCAACGGCGGCCGGTTTCGCGGTTGGTCGGGAGACACGACTCTACAAGAGATAGAGGCTGAAGCACTACGCAATGCCAAACTCACGGGCCAGCAGTGTTTTGGGTTTCCTCGCCTAATCTATTATCCTATCCTTCCTTAACGATCCTTCTCCTTCCTACCTCTATTTTAAAGCTATCCCGCTTAATCCTATTCTAATATATTACTTCTCCTAGCTACTCTAATCCTATTCTAAAATTTGTTCTGTCTATTCTTTCCTATCCGAGGTATTAGAGTAGCCTTTCCTAGCTTATAGAAGAGGCTAGGTAGGGTATATACTAGCCTTAAATATATTATTTATAGTATTATTAGTAGATTTGGTACTACCTAAGAAAAGTATATAATATTAGTTTCTAATTAGTACCTAAAAATAGAGGTTTTATTATAGTAAATTAAGTACTTAGTAGAGTACTTAATTTAGTACTATTTACTTCTATAAGCTCTTATATTTAAGTATAATAGAGGTAACTTAGTACCTCTAAGTATAGATTATTATAGACCGAAAGTTATAAGAGAAGTAGAGAGAAAAGGACTTAGAAGATAAGTAGCTAGATAATATAATAATAAGATAGGAGTAGAGTAGAGAAGTAGTCTATTTATAGTTATTAATACAAAAACTAAAAGTAAAGAGCAAAGATAGCTTTAAATAATACTAATATATAAGAGATATAAAACCAACTAATATTATATATCGACTAATATAAAAGCTTAAACTTATATAACCTTCTTAAAATAGATAATATAAGATAATAACTACTAAAACCTTATATATAGTAGGTACTTTTAGCTATTTAGGATAATAGTATACTATTATATCTCTCTCTCTTAAAAAAGACTTATCTTTAAGTCTATTTCTCTTATTATTTAAAGTTAAATTAGGATATTATAGTATTATTATTAAAGTTAAAGTATTTATTATATTTATTAATTTTATTATAAGTAAGAAGGTAGATTAGAGTCTAAATTATAGCTAACCTAAGTTTATAGATACTTTATCTATTAAAATTATTATAAGTAAGATATTAGTTTTAAATCAACTTTATAAATACTTATAAAGAGACTTCGTTTCTAATCTTTTAATATTAAAATAAGTATTTACTAAAAGAGTATAGTCTAATCCTATCTAGTAGGTTAAAAGAAGTTTAAAAATTAGGAAAAGTTTAAAGTAGAGTTAAAAGTGAATTTAGAGTAGAGTTAGAAGTCGTTAATTAAAAAGTACTTAACTTAGTTAAGAGCTTACTTTAAAAGTATATTAATTTATATTTAATTTAAATTTAAATAAAACTTCTAAGTCTAACTAGAAGTAAAAGAAAGTAAGACTTTAATTAGAGTTAGTAAGGTTTTAGCTAGTTAAAAGAGTTATTATTAAATTTAAAAATACTATCTAATATTTAAGATAGTAAAAGGAGGAGTTTTAACTAGTTAAAGACAAAGTTATAGCTAAGTTATTAAAGTTTTATTATTTAAAGTTTAAGATAATAAAAAGAGTAGTTTTAAGTAGTTAAAGGTAAAGTTATTACTAAAGTTTATTAAATTATTCAAGGTTTAGGATAATAAAAGGAGTAGTTTTAGATATAGTAGTATCTAAGTTTAAATATCTAGTTATATAAAACTATATTACTTAGGCTTATAAGCTATCTTATTCTTTTTAGGTACTTAAAGACTTATTTATCTTCTAATTTCGAAAAAAAGAGTTACTATTAGATTATAAGGAGTTTATAGCTAGATAGAGGAGTATTCTTTTAAACTAGAGTACTAATTATAAGTAACTTAGCGTTTTAGTATATCTCCTTATCTATAGCTAAAAGATTATTTACTATTTTAGTAATTCTAGTATCTCTTAAAAGTAGTAGACGTGTTTTAGAGCTAAGGTATAATCTTATCTTATATATAAAAGAACTTTTCTAACTCTAGTATCTCTTTAAGTATAGCTATACTTAAAAAGTAACCTTTTAAAGTTAGTAAAAGTTTCTTTAGTATAATCTTATTCTAATTCTACTTCTATCTCTTTTAGATAATGTTTAGTTAGTATTATTAAAGATAGTAATAACTTAGTTAAGAGCTTACTTCTTTAGTTCTAATAGAAAGAGTATTTCGACTAATTTATATCTAAGTTAAAGGAAGTAGTAAGAAGGTATTAGAGGTAGCAGTGTCTCTTAAGTAAAAGAGGTCTAAAATTTAGGCTTTAAAAAGCAAAGAAGGGTTTAAATAAAGGTTTAAAAGAGAGTTAGATTAGGGAGAGTTTAGAAGTATAATTTTTAACTTCGAAGTATAACGGCACGAAATACACACTACAGGAGAAGAGGCATATAGGAGTGCGTTCGAGACTAAATAACGTAAGTAGATACTAGGCTCTGATATAGAAGAAAAGGAAAAACTATCCTTCTTCTATACTAAGTATAAACATCTATATATAAGAGGTTAGAGACTACTAAGTCCTAATAAGAATAATATCTAAGTCCTTTCTAATATAGCTACTAAAATAATAAGAGCTTTAAAGCTAAATATATAAGACCTTAAAGTAAAATATATAACATCTAATCTTTACTCTCTTTAGCCTCTTCTATCTTATAAGTTATAGGAGTATCGGCAGTTATAGAGGTATTAGTAGTTTTATAAATACTGACAATTTAAGATAGCGTGCTATTATATTCTCTCTCCTTTAAAAAGACTTATCTTAAGTCTTCGGTTATTAATTAGTATAGTATTGAGTTAACTAGAGCATTATTTATGTAATTATTATAAAGAATATAACTTATCTACTATTATAGTGTCTAGTAGTTAGAGTAGAGTTAGTAGCTAGTAGTATTATTATTTTAAGAGATAATCGTTTTTTATTTACTATTATATACTATATGATAATAGATGTAAACAGAAGAGAGGCTAATTATTAGCTATTAGGTAGAAAGCGGTACGCTGTTATAGAGTTATCGTATTCTTACTATTATTATATATTATAATAGTAATTATTAAGTAATAAATAATAATTATAAAGTAATAGCTATTATTATAAGTAGTATATTAGTAGGCGACTTTTCTCTAATTCTAACTTCTCTTCTTCTTTTCTTTTTATCTAAAATAATATATAGTAAGAATACCTTCTAATTAGGTATATTCTTATATACTAACTTTTATCTTAGAATATATATATATATTATATATATATATAAAAGTAAGTCTTTCTCTCCTTTATTAGGCCTAGTTTAGAGCTAATCTAATATAGTAAAATGCTTCTCCTATATTCTCCTAGTATACTTCTAGCTACCTACTAAGTCTACTATATTTAGTACTTTTAGGTAAAATCTTAGAATAGAGATTACGTATACGCTTTTAAGAAGTCGAAGTTGAAAAAGTATAGGTATTATATAGAGTAGAATACTATATATATTCTAGTAAGTTTAATTCTGAATATATACTAAATTCGTTCTAACTTAGGTAGTTACTATAGTTTATAGAGAAGGAGTTTAGTAAGCTTAAGCTTAAGAAGGAGAAAAGGGCTATTAAGAAGGCTACTAAGGCCTTAGATAAGGTATTAGTTATTACTAGTGTAGAAGTACTAAAGAATAGTTTAAAGGTATAGTTCGTCCTTCTAGAGAAGACTTAGGCGCTTTATACTAAGGTTACTATAAGTACCTCTTACTTATTAAAGAGGTTTTAGTTACTAATATTTAACAGTCTTTATACTATATTATAGAGAGTAGAACCTCTATCTAAACCTAGGTTTAGGTCCTCTTTAAGGCCTACTTAAAGAGTTTATAAGCGTCCTCTCCTAAGCTAGTTATAGGAGGTCGCTAAGGTAAGAAGCGTACTTATAAGAAAGAGGTAGAGGAAGAGCTAGTTTAGGCTTCTTATACTTAAGAGGGTAGAGAGGAGGATAATAAGTTAGAGGAAGGAGAGGCTTTAGCCTAGAGAGGGTTAGTAGGCCTTATTTTAGTAGTAACTTAGTCTTAGTTCTTTACTTTATTAATTTTAAATATTTCTACTAGTTAGTGTTTTATCTTAGGTTTTTATTATAAGTTCTTTATTAAGAGTAACTAGAATTAGAGAGTATTAATAGAGTTTTATAAATTAACTCTTTTACTTAATTCTTATCTAATTCCTATATATTAATCTATTTAGAGAGGAGTTAGAGTAGTCTTAGCTATTCTAGATATTTAGTATAAAAGTCTCTTAGACGATATAGTAAACCCTAAAAATTATCTATAAAATACTAAGTAGGATCTAAATTATATTTAACCTATTTTATCTAATATTATAGCTATCTTTTAAAAAGTCTACTACTAAGTATTTCTTAAACCTCTTATTCTTATATACCTTAAATAATGTCTAGTAGAGGCTCTAGAGCCTCTTATTCTAATAGAGAGGTATTTAGATCTTTTAAAAGTATATTAGAGACGAAAATATTATAAATTAATAATCTTTCTAGAAGTTTTAGCTTATAGGAGTATCTTATATAATCTAGTATTTTAAAAGGTCTTATCTACTATTTAGTAAGCTTTTAGCTAAGACGATTTATCTTAAGATTCTTAGTAGATAAGTAGACTTTGTCTCTAACGTCTTAGTTAATAGCTCTTTAGTATTAATTCGTACTATTCTCTATTCTTTTCTAGGCCTTACTTATATTATCTTTTACTATCTCTTAAATAGAATATATATATTAGGCTACTTTTACTACCTTATCGTAGTTAAGATGTTCCTAGGGAATAGACGTCTTTAGTATATTCTAGTCTTATAAAGTCCTTAGATCGAGTTTAAACTTAAGCTAATAAGGGGTTATACTAATAGATAAGTATAGAAGTGTTATTTATACTCTATCTATTAGAGGGATTAATTCGCTCTAGTTGTCTTAGTAGTAGCTTATAAAGGGCTTTAGTTTCTAATTAATATATTAGTTTATTATCTCTATTTATTTATCTATTTATTTATAATAGGTAGTATTAAGCTTAAGCTTAATACTAATTATTTAATAAAATTTAGTCTAAAATAATAATATAAATTAAAGTCCTTAATTAGATGTAATTGATTTAGAGTAGTAACTAAAATAGTAAATCTATTAAATAAAGAGTTTAGCTAGGCTTTTAGTATCTATAGTCAAGTAGTAGAGTATTAATACTAAATCCTTTCTAAGTTAGTTAATAAATACTAGTATAGCGTTAAATCTATGTTTATCTTTTAAGAATGATTTAAAATCTATATATAAATATTATATAGGATAGTCGAGTACTAGAAGAGAGTGAAGAAAGCCTTACTACTTAGTCTATTAAGGATAAGAGTATTTATAGGCTTAATAATTTGCTACGTACTTCTTATAGTCTGAACCTAGTCTGACCTAGTAGTAGTATTATACTAATAACTAGTATGTCTTTTTTATACTTAGGTAAGTACTAGATACTTAGTTATAGACTTCTTGAATTAGCTTTGTATATAGTTTAGTGTTCTTTTAAATATAAAGTCGATTCTTAAAGAGAAGTAAATTATCTAGTAAGATAGAGTATTTGTTTAGAAGTTTATAACGTTCTTTTTAAAAGAAGTATAGGTTATCTTCTTTTAACTTTTAAATTATATTTAAACTTAACTCTAGAATAATATCTATTATATTAAGAGATATAGACTATTCTTATAAAAAGATTTAAGTAAGTTTAGCATTGATTTAAGAGTCTAACTAATTAGGTCCTAAGAGGGTATATAAGTAGCTATCTAATTTAGCTTGATTATAGGTTTTTAGGTCTTATTTATATTAAGTTAATATATCTGCTTTTTAGTTACTCTTCTTAGACGTAAATTAGATCTAAAAGTTAAAGTCTAATAAAAACTTTATCTATTAGACTTACTTAGTTATAAGTAGCTTAGTTATTATAAAGTATTCTAATAATTTATAGTCTAAATATATATTAATACGCTTCTAATACGATATAAGTTTAAGGTGCTATTTCTTAAAAGCTTCTATAATAGTAGATAGTTCTTTGTTATAGATCTCCTAGTTCGATTCGTAGTCGACTAAGACGTGTAAGTAGAACCTAATAAAGTACTAAAGGCTATTATATTATTATGAGAAAACACCTACTATTACTCCTTCTAAGAAGTCTATTTCTACCTTTATATTATAATTAAGATTGAAGTAGTATAAGGTTTATATAGTAAGTAGCTTAGTCCTTAGTATTTTAAAGACTTTATTATATTTAAGTGTCTATAGAAAAGGTTCTAAAGAGTGTATTATTATGGTTAGGGGTTTAGCGATTTTAGTATAACTTTTAATAAATTATCTATAAAATCCTATAAACCCTAGGTAAGACTTTATACCTATTATAGTAGTAGGTTAGACCTAGTTTTATAGAGGTTCTACTTTTTTAGGATTAACTTTAAGTCTTTTTATAGTTAAGATAAATCCTAAGTATTTAACTCTAATAATACTAAATTCGCTTTTCTTAATATTTACTTAAAGTTTTACTTCTTAGAGCCGACTTAGAACCTTTTTAACTTATTTCTTATATTCTTTAATAGTGTCTAAATAAATTAAAATATCGTCTAAGTAGGTAATATAGAAGTCGTCTAGATAATCGATTAAGACGTTGTTTATATAACGTTAATAGATAGTAGAGCTGTTATAGAGTCTAAAAGGAAGGACCTTATATTTATATATACTATACCTTATTCTAAACGTAGTTATCTCTTCTAAGATAGAGTCTATCTAGATATAATAGAAAGCTTATCTTATATCTAACTTAGTAAAGATTTTAGTTATTCTTATTTTTAAAAAGAGTTTATTAATTTAAGAGATTAAGTAGGAATTGTTTTAGATTAGAGTATTAAGCTTTCTATAATTAATATAGAACTATAGCTTATTACTATTAGCTTTTTTAATAAAGAGTACTAGAGAGGTAAAAGGGCTATTACTATTAACAATAAACCTCTTATCTAGGTTCTTTATAAGATACTTCTTTATAGCTTTAAGCTCTACGGTTAACTATTAATATAGAGGCGAAAAGGAGTTAGAAAGTAGTTTATTTAAAGTAATCTTATAGTTATATTCATAGTAAGAAGGGAGCTTATTAAAAGCTACTTTTAAGAATACGTCTTTATAAGAAGAATAACATTTTAAGAGTTAAGCCTATATTAGGGCTCTTATATTATCGTTGTCTTAAAGGGAGGCTGACTTTTCGTTGATAATCTAATCTAGCTTATAGATACTAGTTATATAAAATTCTAAGTTAAGTTATTTTATATTAAAGTATATAATATTAGTACTTATTTTACTAATAAAAGAGTATAGAGTCTAGTTTTTTAAAACTATACTAGTAGTTTAAAGAGGCTTTAGACTAGAGTTAAAGGTTAAAATTTTAAGAGGAGTTATTATTATAAATAGAAGTAATAGCTTAGCTATATTTATAAGTCTACTCTTTTTATGTCTTTCTTATTACTAGATAATATACTTCTTCTAATTTATATCTAACTAGTAATTTAAAAAGGGTTTCTAGTTCTAGCTAGAAAGTGAAAGTAAGATCTTCTTACTAAAGTAGAGAGTTAAGAAGTAATCGGCTAGCTAAGTAATCTAGCTCTTTAAGAGGTTAAGAAGGATTTTAAAGTAGTTTAACTACTTATTACTAATAATTAGGTCTTATTATCTAAGGTCTAGGATAATAAAGAGGTAGTTAAGAATATAACGTTTATTAATATTTAGATATAGTTGTATATACTATATTACTTAGCTTTTAGTACTATTATTATATCTATAAATAGACACTATATATAGTAATCTCTAAATCTTCAAACCTATTATCTTAGATAAGTATAAGGCTAGGAGCTAATTTAGAAACAGGTACCTGTTTACTTCTATATTTACTAAAGCTTATAATTTAATACTATATCTCTATATACTAAGAGTAGTATTTATAAAGAACTGTTTTCCTCTTATAAGCTTAGAAAGATTAAGTCTAGTTAGGTTATAATTATATAGGCTTAGGAAGGAATTTTTACCTAGGCCTCTTCGTTTTCCTCCTAACTTAGCTTAGAGTTAGAGTACTCTTTAGAAGGTTATTCTTCTTTATATTAATTATTTATCTTATTAATACTAGGAAGATTAGAATAATTAGGTTTAAAATGCCTAGGCTTATTATAATAGTAATACTTCGTACTAGTAGAGACTTAGTCTATTAATATAGTCTTTGATTTTTTATTAATAGAAAATAGTCTAAGAGTTTATAAAATCTTCTAAGATATAGGATTAAGTCTACGTAAGAGTAGAGAGGGTTTTAGAGTTAAGCTAGGTAAGAATTAAAAAGTACTTATCTTTTTAAATAATAAGGTTATACTAATTAGTTTAGCTATAGTACTAGTTGTAGATAATTCTATGTTTTAGCGCTTCTCCTTATCTAGAGCTAAAAGATATACTACTATCTTGTTAAAATTATAATTCTAATCTCTCTTAGCTATAGTAGAGCTACCTTAGAACTATAGTATAATCTTATCTTATATCTAGTAGAATCTTTCTAACTCTAGTATTCCTCTAAGTATAGCTATACTTAAGAAGCGTACTCTAAAATCTAAAAAGGTTTCTCTTATATAACCCTTTCTACCTATTTATAGAGCTTAAAATTTATTCTAAGTATTCTTCTTCTTATAACTAGTTAAGAAGTAGGAATTAAGAAGTTTAATTATATCTTATTAATCTTTAAAGGCTATATTACCTATATCTAACTTATATTAGAGCTCTAAGTAGTTCTTAGCGAGTTTCGTAGTTGTCTCTTAGATAAGGGCTTTACGAGTTTTAAGTATATAGTAATAGTCGGCGTTTACTTAGAGTCTATTATATATAGATATCTTCTATTACTTATAAGTAAGTAAAGTACTATTGTTTAAAGGTTTAATTTTCTTTATAATTTTGCTTTTGACGAGTTATTAGGCTCTTAGTAAGGTTTTAGCTTATAATTATAGAGTAGATTATTATAAAGGAAGAATATTAGAGATTAAGTTTCGTATTTAAAGATAGTCTAGTATAATAAGAGGGTATAAAGGAGGAGTCTGATTATTTCCTAGTAAGTATCTACTAATCTATTATACTAAATCTACTAATTAAGTAATTTAGTTATCTTACTACTAAATTCTTTTATCTTTTTCTTAGTTCTTAGCCTCTATAGCTTAAATTACTTCTTATATCTTGTCTATATTAGAGAAGTCTTAGTTATCTCTCTAGCTTCTAGAAGTAACCCCTTTACCTTTATTACTCTAAGACTTTTTATTCTTTAGTAAGTAGTATTAAGTTAGAGACCTTTCTATAAGTACTTAACTTTATTCTCTAAGAGGAGGCTCTATACTTTAAAGTAGAGCTTAGAAAGGACCTAAGGTCGCTCCTAAGTCTAATATATTAAATGTTAAAAAAGGGGGGTTAAAAAGAAGGCGATTTAGAAGTTTTCTAGATAACTGTTTATATTATTAACTATTTGAATTATATATAGTAATCCTTATACTAAGAGGGTTATTAGGATTCTTAGGAACACTTAGTGTATTCTAATCCCTTAACATATAAGATACGATTTTTACTAGCTGTCTATATAGATACTAAACCCTAGTATTACTAGCTGTCTAGGAGATCTCTAGAATCCTAGCTATTTAAGAATATATTATTATAGTCTAATTCTAGGCTAAATTAAAATTAAAACAAATAAAGCAACGATAAGCTTAAAAGAGATATTATAAAGGCTATTACTAGTAAAGAAGAGTTTTTCCTTTTTATATAATAGTATAAAATATATACTATAAGAGAAGAGGTATATAGGAGTGTATTCGAGACTAAATAACGTGAGTAGATACTAGGCTTTAATATAGAAGAAAAGGAAAAACTATTCTTCTTCTATACCGAGTATAAACATCTATATATAAGAGGTTAGAGACTACTAAGTCCTAATAAGAATAATATCCGAGTCCTTTCTAATATAGCTACTAAAATAACAAGGGCTTTGAAGCTAAACATATAAGACCTTAAAGTGAAATATATAACATCCGATTCTTACTCTCTTTAGCCTCTTCTATCTTATAAGTCGTAGGAGTATCGGTAGTCGTAGAGGTATCAGCAGTTTCACGAATGCCGACAATTCAGGATAGCGTACTATTATACGAAGTTTACTTATAATTTTATCCTCTATCTCTTTAACTAATTATTTTATCTTTTATATACCTTTTACCTCTATCTTATCTACCTATTATCTATATTTAAAAAGTCTTTTTAAGACTTTTTATATTTACTATATAGTTTTTAGTTTAGAGAGGGTTTAGAAGGTCTTTTAAAAAAGAGAGGTAGCTCTAGAAGGTTATTTAACGCCTTATAATAAAATTAGTTTAATATAAAGTTAAAAAGGAGAGAGAGGTTTATAAACACTAGAAGAGGGGGATCTAAAGATACTAGAAGGAGGGGATCTAAAGATACTAGAAGGAGGGGATCTAAAAATACTAGATAGAGGTTAGATACTAGAAGAAGGGGATCTAAAGCTAGAAAGGGGTCTTAAGCTTAGTATTAATTTAAGAGTTACTAGTAAGAGGTCTAAGAAGCTATTTAAAAGGTTTATAGAGTTAGTAGTAGAGAGGCTAGAATAGAAGTAAAGTTAAGAAGCTTAATAAGAAGAGAGACCTTTAGTTTAATATAATAATAAAGTAGAAGTAGAGTAAAGAAGTAGTCTATTCGTAGTTATTAATACGAAAACTAAAAGTAAAGAGTAAAGATAGCTCTAAATAATACTAATATATAAGAAGTATAAAACTAACTAACGTTATATATTAGCTAATATAAAAGCTTAAACCTATATAACCTTCCTAAAACAGATAATATAAGATAATAACTACTAAAACCTTATATATAATAGGTACTCTTAGCTATCTAAGATAATAATATACTATTATAGATAAAGAGAATTAGGTTATTACTAATCTACTAAGATAATACTATAATTTAAGTATAATATCTTATCTTTTAATAACTTTAATAATATTATTATTTTTATACTTTTTAAATTAGTCTATAATATTAGTACTTTTTATTACTTTTTACTTATTTTAATATTTTTTACTTATATACTTCCTATTCTATCTTATCTTCTCTAGTACTTCTCTTTATCTAGCCTCCTCTTTTAGTCTTCTTTACCTCTCTTATCTAAATTTAGTATCTCTCCTACCTAATTTAGCCTAGCCTATAAGTAAAATTAGCCTATTCTCTCCTTTCCTAATAGAGAGGGATAGCCTATCCTCTCCAGAGTGCTAGGCTAACTAAGGCGGGGAAAGCTAAAACACTGCGGGCCAGTTTCCTTCGCCTCTTCTAGCTCCCGATAATGGTCCAGGGATTGATTGAGAAGTCGCGCAGGCATGGGAGGAAGAGCTACAGAAGAAGGATGTGAAGCGACTAAGTACCATTCCGGGCATTGAGAAGTTGGCGGATATTGAAGAGATCTTAGGCGCCTTGGTGCCGTGGAGATTATGTAATGAGGACTTCCTAAGCATGAATCGAGATAAGGATCGGAGAATGGCATTGAGACGCATAAGCGAGGAGAAGCTTATAAGCTTGCTAGATCGTTTAGGGTTTCAGACTTTAATAGAGTCAAGAGCAAATGAAATAAAGAAAGAGATTTATATTAAGAATGAACCTATCTTAAACATCTTTATATTTTATATATTCTATAAGCTTACTAATAATTTCTAATATATATAAAAGTCTTTAGAAGCAGCTATATCTAGCTTAACTTAAGTATTATAATAAAGTAAGCTAGATAAAAGTTATAAAGTAAGAGAAGACTTATTTAGATATAGATCTCTCTTTTTTTCTCAAGCTTTTAAATTAGTAAAGTTATAGTAGTTTTAATATAAAGAAAAGACTAAACCTAGTTATCTCTTCTTTATTATAAGAGCTATTAAGTCCGCTTAGTCGCTTCTTAGTAGGTTAGCGTTTAGTATAGCTGAGATTGAGATAATAAAAATGCAGGAAATAGTGGCTGTGTGGCTGTGGTTGTGGCTCAGATCACCTGATATCCCCGGAACTATCACGTGCCCATTGGATATTTCCCCGGGGTGAAATTGCCAAGAACAGTGGAAAGACGAAAAGCTTCTAGTAAAAAAATGGAAACAGTACGGTGTCATTTTACTAAATACTCGCGATTTGAAGAAAAATGAGAATTGGGAAGTATACAACCATGTAAATAGACTTCAAAAGCACGCCAACTACACAACAATCACTACTACTGCACATCAGTATCTTGGAAGGAATTCTGTAAATCTACCATCATAGCATTCTGAGGAAATCTGTCCGTCTATGTAGTATGCACATGCAAAAATCTATCTCGCGACGACATTCTCTCTTCCACTTTTCACCCCCCCAC